>CM055121.1:310579433-310721333 GCA_029206835.1 Rana muscosa | reverse complement strand
AATACTGGGGGGTCACACCGAATACAGGGGGGTCACACCGAATACTGGGGGGTCACACCGAATACTGGGGGGTCACACCGAAATACTGAGGGGTCACACCGAATACTGGGGGGGTCACACCGAATACAGGGGGGTCATACCGAATACAGGGGGGTCACACCGAATACTGAGGGGTCACACCGAATACTGGGGGGTCACACTGAATACTGAGGGGTCACACCGAATACTGGGGGGTCACACCGAATACAGGGGGGTCATACCGAATACAGGGGGGTCACACCGAATACTGAGGGGTCACACCGAATACAGGGGGGTCACACCGAATACAGGGGGTCACACCGAATAATGAGGGGTCACACCGAATACAGGGGGGTCACACTGAATACTGGGGGTCACACCGAATAATGAGGGGGTCACACCGAATACTGAGGGGTCACACCGAATACTGGGGGTCACACCGAATACTGAGGGGTCACACCGAATACTGGGGGGTCACACCGAATACTGGGGGTCACACCGAATACTGAGGGGTCACACCGAATACTGGGGGGTCACACCGAATACAGGGGGTCACACCGAATACTGAGGGGTCACACCGAATACTGGGGGTCACACCGAATACTGAGGGGTCACACCGAATACTGGGGGGTCACACCGAATACTGGGGGGTCACACCGAATACTGAGGGGTCACACCAAATACTGGGGGGTCACACCGAATACTGGGGGGGTCACACCGAATACAGGGGGGTCACACCGAATACTGAGGGGTCACACCGAATACTGGGGGGTCACACCGAATACAGGGGGTCACACCGAATACTGAGGGGTCACACCGAATACTGGGGGGTCACACCGAATACTGGGGGTCACACCGAATACTGAGCGGTCACACCGAATACTGGGGGGTCACACCGAATACAGGGGGTCACACCGAATACTGAGGGGTCACACCGAATACTGGGGGGTCACACCGAATACTGGGGGTCACACCGAATACTGAGGGGTCACACCGAATACTGGGGGGTCACACCGAATACAGGGGGTCACACCGAATACTGGGGGGTCACACCGAATACTGGGGGGTCACACCGAATACTGAGGGGTCACACCGAATACTGGGGGGGTCACACCGAATACAGGGGGGTCACACCGAATACTGGGGGGTCACACCGAATACTGGGGGGTCACACCGAATACTGAGGGGTCACACCGAATACTGGGGGGTCACACCGAATACTGGGGGGTCACACCGAATACTGAGGGGTCACACCGAATACTGGGGGGGGGTCACACCGAATACAGGGGGGTCATACCGAATACAGGGGGGTCACACCGAATACAGGGGGGTCACACCGAATACTGGGGGGGTCACACCGAATACAGGGGGTCACACCGAATACTGGGGGGTCACACCGAATACTGAGGGGTCACACCGAATACAGGGGGGTCACACCGAATACTGGGGGGTCACACTGAATACTGGGGGGGGTCACACCGAATACAGGGGGGTCACACCGAATACAGGGGAGTCACACCAAATACAGGAGGGTCACACCGAATACTGGGGGGTCACACCGAATACTGGGGGGTCACACCGAATACAGGGGGGGTCACACCGAATACAGGGGGGTCACACCGAATACTGGGGGTCACACCGAATACAGGGGGGGTCACACCAAATACAGGGGGGTCACACCGAATACTGGGGGGTCACATGGAATACAGGGGGTCACACCAAATACAGGAGGGTCACACCGAATACTGGGGGGTCACACCGAATACAGGGGGGTCACACCGAATACAGGGGGGTCACACCGAATACTGGGGGTCACACCGAATACAGGGGGTCACACCGAATACTGACGGGTCACACCGAATACAGGGGGTCAGACCGAATACAGGGGGGTCACACCGAATACAGGGGGGTCACACCGAATACTGGGGGGGTCACATGGAATACAGGGGGTCACACCAAATACAGGAGGGTCACACCGAATACTGGGGGGTCACACCGAATACTGGGGGGGTCACACCGAATACAGGAGGGTCACACCGAATACTGGGGGGTCACACCGAATACTGGGGGGTCACACCGAATACAGGGGGGTCACACCGAATACTGGGGGTCACACCGAATACAGGGGGGTCACACCGAATACTGGGGGTCACACCGAATACAGGGGGGTCACACCGAATACTGACGGGTCACACCGAATACAGGGGGTCAGACCGAATACAGGGGGGTCACACCGAATCCAGGTGGGTCACACCGAATCCAGGGGGGTCACACCGAATACAGGGGGGTCACACCGAATACTGGGGGGTCAAACCGAATACAGGGGGGTCACACCGAATACTGGGGGGTCAAACCGAATACAGGGGGGGTCACACCGAATACAGGGGGGTCACACCAAATACAGGGGGGTCACACCGAATACTGGGGGTAACACCGAATACAGGGGGTCACACCGAATACAGGGGGGTCACACCGAATACTGGGGGGGTCACACCGAATACTGGGGGGTCACACTGAATACTGGGGGGGTCACACCGAATACAGGGGGGTCACACGGAATACTGGGGGGTCACACCGAATACTGGGGGGTCACACCGAATCCAGGGGGGTCACACCGAATACAGGGGGGTCACACGAATACTGGGGGTCAAACCGAATACAGGGGGTCACACCGAATACTGGGGGGTCACACCGAATACAGGGGGGGTCACACCGAATACTGGGGGGTCACACCGAATACTGGGGGGTCACACCGAATACTGGGGGTAACACCGAATACTGGGGGGTCACACCGAATACAGGGGGTCACACCGAATACTGACGGGACACAGCGAATACAGGGGGTCACACCGAATACAGGGGGGTCACACCGAATACTGGGGGGTCACACTGAATACTGGGGGGTCACACCGAATACAGGGGGGTCACACCGAATACAGGGGGGTCACACCGAATACAGGGGGGGTCACACCGAATACTGGGGGTCACACCGAATACAGGGGGGTCACACCAAATACAGGGGGGTCACACCGAACACTGGGGGGTCACACGGAATACAGGCGGTCACACCAAATACTGGGGGGTCACACCGAATACAGGGGGTCACACCGAATACAGGGGGGTCACACCGAATACTGGGGGTCACACCGAATACTGGGGGGTCACACCGAATACAGGGGGGTCACACCGAATACTGGGGGTCACACCGAATACAGGGGGTCACACCGAATACAGGGGGGTCACACCGAATACTGGGGGGGTCACACCGAATACTGGGGTCGCACCGAATACTGGGGGGTCACACCGAATACTGGGGGGGGTCACACCGAATACTGGGGGGTCACACCGAATACAGGAGGTCACACCGAATACTGGGGGGGGTCACACCGAATACAGGGGGTCACACCGAATACAGGGGGGTCACACCGAATACTGGGGGTCACACCGAATACAGGGGGGTCACACCAAATACAGGGGGGTCACACCGAACACTGGGGGGTCACACGGAATACAGGCGGTCACACCAAATACTAGGGGGTCACACCGAATACTGGGGGGTCACACCGAATACAGGGGGGTCACACCGAATACAGGGGGGTCACACCGAATACTGGGGGGTCACACCGAATACAGGGGGGCCACACAAAATACTGGGGGGTCACACCGAATACAAGGAGGTCACACCGAATACTGGGGGGTCACACCGAATACAGGGGGGTCACACCGAATACAGGAGGGTCACACCGAATACAGGGAGGTCACACCGAATACAGGGGGTCACACCAAATACAGGGGGTCACACCGAATACTGGGGGTCACACCGAATACAGGGGGTCACACCAAATACAGGAGGGTCACACCGAATACTGGGGGGTTACACCGAATACTGGGGGGACACACCGAATACTGGGGGGGTCACACCGAATACAGGGGGTTCACACCGAATACTGGGGGTCACACCGAATACAGGGGGTCACACCGAATACTGGGGGGTCACACCGAATACAGGGGGGTCACACCGGATACTGGGGGGGTCACACCGAATACAGGGGGGGTCACACCGAATACTGATGGGTCACACCGAATACAGGGGGTCAACCGAATACAGGGGGGTCACACCGAATACAGGGGGTCACACCGAATACAGGGGGGTCACACCGAATACAGGGGGGTCACACCGAATACTGACGGGTCACACCGAATACTGGGGGTCACACCGAATACAGGGGGTCACACCGAATACTGGGGGGTCACACTGAATACAGGGGGGGATCACACTGAATACAGGGGGATCACACCGAATACTGGGGGTCACACCGAATACAGGGGGGTCACACCGAATACTGGGGGGTCACACCGAATACTGGGGGGTCACACCGAATACAGGGGGTCACACCGAATACAGGGGGGTCACACCGAATACTGATGGGTCACACCGAATACAGGGGGGTCACACCGAATACTGGGGGGTCACACTGAATACAGGGGGGATCACACCAAATACTGGGGGTCACAGCGGTTACAGGGGGGCCACACAAAATACTGGGGGGTCACACTGAATACAGGGGGGTCACACCGAATACAGGGGGGTCACACCGAATACAGGGGGTCACACCGAATACAGGGGGGGTCACACCGAATACAGGGAGGGTCACACCGAATACAGGGGGGTCACAAAGAATACTAGGGGGGTCACAAAGAATACAGGGGGGTCACACAAAATACTGGGGGGTCACACCGAATACAGGGGGGTCACACTAAATACTGGGGGGTCACACCGAATACAGGGGGGTCACACCGAATACAGGGAGGGTCACACCGAATACAGGGAGGGTCACACCGAATACTGGGGGGTCACACCGAATACAGGGGGGGTCACACTGAATACTGGGGGCCCCACTCCCAATACAGGGGGGTCACACCGAATACTGGGGGTCACACCGAATACAGGGAGGGTCACACCGAATACTAGGGGGGTCACACCGAATACAGTTGGGTCACACAAAATACTGGGGGGGTCACACCGAATACAGGGGGGTCACACCAAATACTGGGGGGTCACACTGAATACAGGGGGGTCACACCGAATACTGGGGGTCACACCGAATACTGGGGGGTCACACCGAATACAGGGAGGGTCACACCGAATACAGGGGGGTCACACCGAATACAGGGGTATTCGGTGTGACCCCCCAGTATTTGGTGTGACCCCCCAGTATTCGGTGTGACCCCCCTGTATTCGGTGTGACCCCCCCCCAGTATTTCGTGTGACCCCCTGTATTCGGTGTGACCCCCCAGTATTCGTTGTGACCCCCCAGTATTCGTTGTGACCCCCCTGTGTTCGGTGTGACCCCCCTGAATTCGGTGTGACCCCCCAGTATTCGGTGTGACCCCCATGTGTTCGGTGTGACCCCCCAGTATTCGGTGTGACCCCAATGTATTCGGTGTGACCCCCCTGTATTCGGCGTGACCCCCCCAGTATTCGGTGTGACCCCCCAGTATTTGGTGTGACCCCCCTGTATTCAGTGTGACCCCCCTGTATTCGATGTGACCCCCCAGTATTCGGTGTGACCCCCCAGTATTCGGTGTGACCCCCTGTGTTTGGTGTGACCCCCCCAGTATTCGGTGTGACCCCCCTGTATTCGGTGTTACCCCCCTGTATTCGGTGTGACCCCCCCTGTATTCGGTGTGACCCCCCAGTATTCAGTGTGACCCCCCTGTATTCGGTGTGACCCCCCTGTATTCGGTGTGACCCCCCAGTATTCGGTGTGACCCTCCCTGTATTTGGTGTGACCCCCCAGTATTTGGTGTGACCCCCCAGTATTTGGTGTGACCCCCCTGTATTCGATGTGACCCCCCTGTATTCGGTGTGACCCCCTGTATTCGGTGTGACCCCCCTAGTATTCGGTGTGACCCTCCCTGTATTTGGTGTGACCCCCCAGTATTTGGTGTGACCCCCCTGTATTCGATGTGACCCCCCTGTATTCGGTGTGACCCCCCCAGTATTCGGTGTGACCCCCCAGTATTTTGTGTGACCTCCCTGTATTCGGTGTGACCCCCCCTAGTATTCGGTGTGACCCTCCCTGTATTCGGTGTGACCCCCCTAGTATTCGGTGCGACCCCCCTGTATTCGGTGTGACCCCCCTGTATTCAGTGTGACCCCCCAGTATTCGGTGTGACCCCCCCTGTATTCGGTGTGACCCCCCAGTATTCAGTGTGACCCCCCCAGTATTTGGTGTGACCCCCCTGTATTCGGTGTGACCCCCTGTATTCGGTGTGACCCCCCAGTATTCAGTGTGACCACCCCAGTATTTGGTGTGACCCCCCTGTATTCAGTGTGACCCCCCTGTATTCGGTGTGACCCCCCAGTATTCGGTGTGACCCCCCTGTATTCGGTGTGACCCCCCTGTATTCGGTGTGACCCCCCCAGTATTCGGTGTGACCCCCCTAGTATTCGGTGTGACCCTCCCTGTATTCGGTGTGACCCCCCCAGTATTTGGTGTGACCCCCCTGTATTCGGTGTGACTCCCCTTTATTCGGTGTGACCCCCCTGTATTCGGTGTGACCCCCCAGTATTCGGTGTGACCCCCCTGTATTTGGTGTGACCCCCCCCAGTATTTGGTGTGACCCCCCTGTATTCGGTGTGACCTCCCAGTATTCGGTGTGACCCCCCTAGTATTCGGTGTGACCCCCCTGTATTCGGTGTGACCCGTCAGTATTGGGGGGTCACACCAAATACTGGATCGGGGATCGGAGGATGGGGGATGGGGGGATCAGAGGATGGGGGATGGGGGGATCAGAGGATGGGAGGATGGGGGGGGGGGGGTGAGAGGATGGGGGGATCAGAGGGTTAGGGGGGATCGGAGGATGGGGGGATCAGTGGATGGGGGGATCAGAGGATGGGAGGATGGGGGGGATCGGAGGATGGGGGGATGGGGGGATCAGAGGATGGGGGGATGGGAGGATGGGGGGATCAGAGGATGGGGGGATGTGAGGATGATGGGATCAGAGGATGGGGGGAATGGGGGGATCAGAGAATGGGAGGATCGTAGGATGGGGGGATCAGAGGATGGGGGGATGGGGGATCAGAGGATGGGGGATCGGAGAATGGGAGGATGGGGGGATCAGAGGATGGGGGGATGGGGGTAAAGGAGGATGAGGGGATCAGGGGATGGGAGGATGGGGGGATCAGAGGATGGGGGGAATGGGGGGATCAGAGGATGGGGGATCAGAGGATGGGAGGATGGGGGGATCAGAGGATGGGGGGGATGGGGGGATGGGGGATCAGAGGATGGGGGGGATGGGGGGATCAGAGGATGGGGGATGGGGGGATCAGAGGATGGGAGGATGGGGGATCAGAGGATGGGAGGATGGGGGATGGGAGGATGGGGGGATCAGAGGATGGGGGATCAGAGGATGGGGGGATCAGAGGATGGGGGGGATCAGAGGATGGGGGGATCAGAGGATGGGGGGATGGGAGGATCAGAGGATGGGGGGGATGGGGGGATCAGAGGATGGGAGGGATCAAAGGATGGGGGATCGGACAATTGGGGGATCAGAGGATGGGGGATCAGAGGATGGGGGTTAAGAGGATGGGAGGATGGGGGGATCGGAGGATGGGGGGATCAGAGGATGGGGGATGGGGGGATTAGAGGATGGGGGATCGGAGGATGGGAGGATGGGGGGATCGGAGGATGGGGGATCAGAGGATGGGGGGATGGAGGATCAGAGGATGGGGGATCGGAGGATGGGGGATCGGAGGATGGGGGGGATGGGGGGATCAGAGGATGGGGGGATGGGAGGATGGGGGGATCAGAGGATGGGGTGATGGGAGGATGGGGGGATCAGAGGATGGGAGGATGGGGGGATGGGGGGATCAGAGGATGGGGGGATGGGAGGATGGGGGGATCAGAGGATGGGGTGATGGGAGGATGGGGGGATCAGAGGATGGGAGGATGGGGGGGATGGGGGGATCAGAGGATGGGAGGATGTAGGGATCAGAGGATGGGGGGATCAGAGGATGGGAGGATGGGGGGATCGGAGGATGGGGGATTGGGGGGATAGGAGGATGGGGGGGATGGGGGGATCAGAGGATGGGGGATGTGAGGATGGGGGGATCAGAGGATGGGGGGAATGGGGGGATCAGAGAATGGGAGGATGGGGGATCGGAGGATGGGGGGATCAGAGGATGGGGGGATCAGAGGATGGGGGGATCAGAGAATGGGAGGATGGGGGGATCAGAGGATGGGGGTAAAGGAGGATGAGGGAATCAGGGGATGGAGGATGGGGGGGATCAGAGGATGGGGGAATGGGGGGATCAGAGGATGGGGGATCGGAGGATGGGAGGATGGGGGGATCAGAGGATGGGGGGATGGGGGGATGGGAGGATGGGGGGATCAGGGGATGGGAGGATGGGGGGGATGGGGGGATCAGAGGATGGGGATGGGGGGATCAGAGGATGGGAGGATGGGGGGGATCAGAGGATGGGAGGATGGGGGGATGGGAGGATGGGGGGATCAGAGGATGGGGGGGATCAGAGGATGGGGGGATGGGAGGATGGGGGGATCAGAGGATAGGGGGGATGGGGGGATCAGAGGATGGGAGGATGGGGGGGATCAAAGGATGGGGGGATCGGAGGATTGGGGGATCAGAGGATGGGGGATCAGAGGATGGGAGGATGGGGGGATCGGAGGATGGGGGATCAGAGGATGGGGGGATGGGGGGATCAGAGGATGGGGGGGATCGGAGGATGGGAGGATGGGGGGATCGGAGGATGGGGGATCAGAGGATGGGGGGATGGGAGGATCAGAGGATGGGGGGATCGGAGGATGGGGGGATGGGGGATCGGAGGATGGGGGGATGGGGGGGATCAGAGGATGGGGGGATGGGAGGATGGGGGGATCAGAGGATGGGGTGATGGGAGGATGGGGGGGATCAGAGGATGGGGGGATCAGAGGATGGGAGGATGGGGGATCAGAGGATGGGGGGGATGGGGGGATCAGAGGATGGGGGGATCGGAGGATGGGGGATCAGAGGATGGGGGGATGGGGGGATGGGGGTAAAGGAGGATGGGGGATCAGGGGATGGGAGGATGGGGGGATCAGAGGATGGGGGGATGGGGGGATCAGAGGATGGGGGATGGGAGGATGGGAGGATGGGGGGGATCAGAGGATGGGGGGATGGGAGGATGGAAGGAAGGGGGGATCAGGGGATGGGGGGGATGGGGGGATCAGAGGATGGGAGGATGGGGGGGATCAGAGGATGGGGGGGATGGGGGGATCAGAGGATGGGGGATCAGAGGATGGGGGATGGGAGGATGGGGGGATCAGAGGATGGGGGATGGGAGGATGGGGGGATCAGAGGATGGGGGATGGGAGGATGGGGGATCAGAGGATGGGGGGATGGGGGGATCAAAGGATGGGGGGATCGGAGGATGGGGGGATCAGAGGATGGGGGGATCAGAGGATTGGGGGATCGGAGGATGGGAGGGTGGGGGGATCGGAAGATGGGGGGATCAGAGGATGGGGGGATGGGGGGGATCAGAGGATGGGGGGATGGGAGGATGGGGGGATCAGAGGATGGGGGGATGGGAGGATGGGGGATCAGAGGATGGGGGGATCGAAGGATGGGGGATCAGAGGATGGGGGGATGGGGGGATCAGAGGATGGGGGGATGGGAGGATGGGGGATCAGAGGATGGGGGGATCGGAGGATGGGGGGTCAGAGGATGGGGGGATGGGAGGATGGGGGGATCAGAGGATGGGGGGATGGGGGGATCAGAGGATGGGGGGATGGGAGGATGGGGGGGATCAGAGGATGGGAGGATGGGGGGATGGGGGATGGGGGGATCAGAGGATGGGGGGATCAGAGGATGGGAGGATGGGGGGATCGGAGGATGGGGGGATGGGAGGATGGGGAGGATCAGAGGATGGGGGATCAGAGGATGGGAGGATGGGGGGATCGGAGGATGGGGGGATGGGAGGATGGGGGGATCAGAGGATGGGGGGATGGGAGGATGGGGGGATCAGAGGATGGGGGGTCGGAGGATGGGGGGATCAGAGGATGGGGGGATGGGAGGATGGGGGGATCAGAGGATGGGGGGATGGGGGGATCGGAGGATGGGAGCAATTGCTGGCCTGGGCGGCTTTTCTTCCTTGGAGAAGGAGGAGGGGGGAGGGGCTGCGGTCTCACGCTGTTATTTTCCACTGAACACTAATATGATAAACTGCGGAGGATTAGAAGCCCAACTGGTGCGAAGAATCCGCCGCGGCTTAAAATAACTCCCAAATAAGTTTAATTAGGTGAAAGAATCAGCGGGGAAGGCGGCGTGCAGCGCGGCGGGTGATGGGGGGACGACGACGCGATGTGCAGAATAAATTACTCGCCAGGTGCGGCGCAATTATCTTCATAACTCATGCATGTGAGTATGGGGGCCGCCCTGTGTATGGAGGAGGCGTGTCCTGTGCAGGGGGTGCAGTGACCTCATAGTGCAGACTGGGTGTACCCCTAAACCCCGGGGGCTCATTCGCTTTTTTTCGGGGCCCTAACACAGAGCCGGTCATCGGCACACAAAGCTGCAGAAATGTAAATGGGCCCTCAGGCTGGACTTACACACAAAAATCACGGGGCCCCATACAGCTTGCCCCCCCCCCTCAGCAGGTGCCTGGACCCCCCCCCCCCTCAGCAGGTACCTGGACCCCCCTCAGCAGGTGCCTGGACCCCCCTCAGCAGGTGCCTGGACCCCCCTCAGCAGGTGCCTGGACCCCCCCCCCCCTCAGCAGGTACCTGGACCCCCCTCAGCAGGTACCTGGACCCCCCTCAGCAGGTGCCTGGACCCCCCTCAGCAGGTGCCTGGACCCCTCTCAGCAGGTGCCTGGACCCCTCTCAGCAGGTACCTGGGCCCCCCCCTCAGCAGGTGCCTGGACCCCCCTCAGCAGGTGCCTGGACCCCTCTCAGCAGGTACCTGGACCCCCCTCAGCAGGTACCTGGGCCCCCCCTCAGCAGGTGCCTGGGTCCCCCTTTTGAACTGATGGTGCCCGGTCCCAGTACAGGAGGGCCGGCTGTACTGCCTTATCAGTGGCCCTGCTTGCACCAATCAGATCACAGCGCATGTCAACACCCACTGATGGGCGGTACCAGTCATAGTCACACATTGTAATGCGCCGTGACGTGTCAATATCCACCATGAAACGCGTCGATGCGTGTTCTGACTCGTCCATTCACATGTATGTTGTGCGTTTCTATTGACTTTAATGGAAAAGCATTAAGCCGCATATCCAACCTCATCGCATCTCATTGTCGCTGATCTTCAGCAACCTCTTCACAGACACTTCATGTCACTTCATGTCTACAGGAACCGGCTGCACATCATTGCTGTGGTGGCGGCAACAGTGACCCCGCGCGGTGCGTTTATAGAGCCGCAGGGAGGCATGTGACAGGGTGACAACCAGGGCCGGGACAGGGAGGGACAGGAGGGGTGCTGAAGTTTCATGTGAGGTGGGGGGATCACGAAAAGATGGAGGGAGGAGATTTGTGTTGGGAGGGGGAATTTGGGGGGCAGCAGGGCATAAGAATTGTTCTAGGAGGGGAAATGTGGAGGGGGATTTGTGCTAGGAAGGGGGTGTTTTTTGGGGGGGTTTGTGCTAGGAAGGGGGTGTTTTTTGGGGGGGTTGTGCTAGGAAGGGGTGTTTTTGTGGGGGGGGGATTTGTGCTAGGAAGGGGGGGGTTTTGGGGGGGATTTGTACTAGGAAGGGGTGTTTTTTTGGGGAGGGATTTGTACTAGGAAGGGTGTTTTTTTTGGGGGGGGTTGTGCTAGGAAGGGGTGTTTTTGTGGGGGGGATTTGTGCTAGGAAGGGGGTGTTTTTTGGGTGGGGGGTTTGGAGTGGGGGAGGGGTTGTGTACTTGGAGAGGAAGTTTGAGGGATTTGAAGGGTAGAGGATTTGTGTTAGGAAGGGTGATTTATTTGGGGAGGGGGGACTTCAGCAGGGGAAGCAGATTTGTACTGGGGGGAGGGGGGATTTATGCTTAGAGGGATTAGTGCAGATTAGTGCTATTTTTTTCTTTTTGGGGGGGTAATTCTCATACACTTGGGGGGCGGGGATTTTGCTGACACATAATGCTCATACATCTTGGGGGGCGGGGATTTTGCTGACACATAATGCTCATACATCTTGGGGGGGGGGCCGGGGCTGGTGACAACGCTGGGGCACAAGGCACAATTGGGAGACAGTTGTCACCGCACAACAAATAATCACCCAATAAAGAACCTTCATGGCGGGATCACCGGGGATTTCGTTGAGACGGGGGCGCACAGCTGGCATCGCACGTTAAACGCACTCGAGGTGAAATGTGTTGACATGCACAGAAACGCGTTGCCATTAAATAATTACCGGCACCCCCCCCCCCCCCATGGATCTGCAGATGTGCTGCGGCGTGTTTTTTGAAAAGAGGGACTTCTTTCCCACGTTCCTCGCCCATTGAGGTAAAAGAGTCGCTGTACACGCAGTGCGCCGGAACGCGTGAGTCGTGTGCAGAAACACGCCCAGCATTGGTGGCATCTGAAGGTGTAAGCCGAGCCCTGCGGGTCATCGCATGCAAAGCTTCTGCAGCGCGTTTTTCTACACGGGGGGGGGGAGCGGGTAACGCGTTCAACCGGCCGTGATAAACGTGAATGGCGGTACGGGGGAAATATGAACGCGATGACGTCATCGACTGCGACGAGCCTGCGCTTGTTACATTCGATGCTGTCGCCTCCATCTTGTTTCACCCTACACTACACTTGTAAGCTACCGCACATGTGTCGAAGTCTCATGGAGCATGCGCGGGTTTCTCGGAGGACAGGTAGGTATACAAGCCTCGTACACACTCGCGGTTTTCTCGCCGGGAAACAGGCCGACATGAATCCCGACGAGAAAATAGAGAGCAGGTTCTTTATATTTCTCATCAAGATTCCCGGCAGTTTTCCCGACAAGAAAGCACACACACGACCGGTTTTCTCTGCAAAAAGCTCTCCCAGCAGTTTTCCAGACGAGAAAAGCGGCGGGCGGTGTGCACGAGGCTTCACTCTGAATATTAATTACTATTATTAGTATTATTTACAATGTGCATTAATCCGGAAGCACACAGCGCTGCGCCTTTCCCTCCATTCATTCCCCAGGAGGGCAATTAATGTGATATAATTAGAGGGAGTCTTGTGATTGGTGGATGATGGAACTCTATCAGTCCTCTGATTTCTGGCTCCACGCTGCCCCCTGCTGGCCGCTCACGTAATCTCATCCTCCTGCTTGTAGACACTGCGGCTTCCACATAGATTTGTAAATGTGCAACCAATCAAATCCCTCCCTGCTTCTAACGCCAATTGTTAAGCTGGCTACACACTACACAATTCTATACAATTCTACACAATTCTATACAACTCTATACAATTCTACACAATTCTATACAATTCTATACAATTCTACACAATTCTACACAATTCTACACAATTCTATACAATTCTACACAATTCTATACAATTCTATACAATTCTACACAATTCTATACAATTCCACACAATTCTACACAATTCTATACAATTCTACACAATTCTACACAATTCTATACAATTTTATACAATTCTACACAATTCTACACAATTCTATACAATTCTACACAATTCTATACAACTCTATACAATTCTATACAACTCTATACAATTCTACACAATTCTATACAATTCTACACAATTCTATACAATTCTATACAATTCTACACAATTCTATACAATTCTACACAATTCTACACAATTCTATACAATTCTACACAATTCTACACAACTCTATACAATTCTATACAATTCTACACAATTCTATACAATTCTATACAACTCTATACAATTCTACACAATTCTATACAATTCTACACAATTCTACACAATTCTATACAACTCTATACAATTCTATACAATTCTACACAATTCTATACAATTCTACACAATTCTATACAATTCTACACAATTCTACACAATTCTATACAATTCTACACAATTCCACACAATTCTACACAATTCTACACAATTCTATACAATTCTATACAATTCTACACAATTCTACACAATTCTATACAATTCTACACAATTCTATACAACTCTATACAATTCTATACAACTCTATACAATTCTATACAACTCTATACAATTCTACACAATTCTATACAATTCTACACAATTCTACACAATTCTATACAATTTTCCTTTAGATTTACCAAAACTGTATAATATGAGGTCACACCCAATCCCTTTGTATTAGTATTCAGGCCGGCTGGTCCTTCTACTACATATCTGAAGGAAATTGAACAACAAGAATTGGGACTGTTGTGTGTGTGATGTGCATTGCCCTTCCATGGCTGGGTACGGGTCAGGGATTGGGGGTTGGGGGTTTGGGGTCGGGGGTGGGGGGCGGGGTCAGGGGTGGGGTCGGGGGGTTGGGGTGGGGGTCGGGGGTCAGAGGTGGGGTCGGGGGGTTGGGGGTCGGGGGTCAGGGTGGGGTCCGGGGGTTGGGGGTTGGGGGTGGGGGGTCGGGGGTTGGGATAATAAGTATATTGACTAATGATTAGACTGGACAACTAGTAAATTGGATATCTAATATGCTGGGTAACTAAAAGTCTAGATAATAAGTATACTGAATAATTGCCCTTCCATGGCTGGGTACGGGTCGGGGGGGTTGGGGGTCGGGGGTTGGGGGCGGGGGTCGGGGGGCTGGGGGTCGGGTGGGGGTCGGGGGTCAGGGGTGGGGTCGGGGGGTCGGGGGTGGGGTGGGGGTCGGGGGGTTGGGGGTTGGGGGTCGGGGGGGTGCTACCAAGTGTCCCTGATTTGTCCCTCCTTCCCTCTTCCATCCTGATTGGTCCCTCGTGTTCCTCTGATCTATAGAGTTGGGTATAAAATGTATTATTTATCTCCCAGGATAAACCTTTCACCTCATTTCTCCAGAAGACAACATGAATATTAGAGGTAAAAATCTGTCAGATAGAAATATTGGAGCGGCCGACTTATAATAAACGGACACTTACCTGTCCTGGAGTCCAGCGACGTCGGCAGCAGAAGAGGAGCGATCGTTTGTCTCTCGGCTGCCCCCCCCCCCGCCGCCATCATGGGTGAGGGGATCAGGAAGGGAAGTGTTGCGGCTTCACAGCCCGGGTTCCCTACTGCGCATGCGCGAGTCGCACTGCACGTCTTTCACTGGTCCCCGCTGTGTCCTGGGAGCCGAGTGTTTCCCAGAACACAGGGGGGTGGGGGGGGGGACTGGAAAGTGACGCACTGCCCGCAGTCTACCCGCAGTGTGGATTCCCGGAAGTGGGAGCAAACACCTGGATTAGACAGGTATCTGCCCCCCTCCCCCCTGAAAAGGGCCAAATATGGCACCGGAGGGGGAGGGGATTCCGATGAGCGGAACCTCCACTTTTCAGACTCCTCCCCCCTCCAGTGTGACATTTGCCACCTTTCAGGGGGGAGGGGGGGCAGATACTTGTCTAATCCAGGTATTTGCACCCACTTCCGGGCCGCGGTGACCTACGCCACATCCGGCGCCTACTCTGTCCTCCCCCCGCTGTCTTCTCGGAGACACACAGGTCCCAGAAGACAGTGGGATCGCACAGCGCCACTCGCGCATGCGCAGTAGGGAAGCGGGAAGTGAAGCCGCAAGGCTTCACTTCCTGATTCCCTTACTAAAGATGGCGGCGGCAGCACCCGAGAGCCGAGGGAGAGATCGGCTTTGGGGCCCGGCATCACTGGCGCCCTGGACAGGTAAGTGTCCATATAATAAAAGTCAGCGGCTCCAGTATTTGTAGCGGCTGACTTTAAAAAAAAATTATTTGGCGGAGCTCCGCTTTAACTAATAATTTTTGGGGATAATTCTCCTTTAAGGGGGCGTGGCAGGGGGTTACATACTTTTGCTTATAGGTGTCCCCCGTTCCCATCTTAAAAAGTTGGGAGGTGTGGGAGGTGGGGTACGGGTCGGGGGTGGGGGGGGGGGGGTGGTTGCCATCTTCATGTAGCTCACAGACCCCAGCACACAATAGGGGGTGTGTGCTGTAGAAGGGGGTTATAGGAGGGGTAAAGGGGGGGTTAGAGGAGGGGTGAAGGGGGGTTATAGGAGGGGCAAAGGGGGGGTTAGAGGAGAGGTGAAGGAAGGGGGGTTATAGGAGGGGCAAGATTGGAATTTAATGTTTCCTTTCCAATCTGCAGCCGCTGTCATTTTCTGCAATATGGCCACCTGGAGGCGCTGTGTGCACAGATGGTATACAGAGCCCCCCCAGAAACGTTATTTTCTGCTTGTGTGATTGGCTCACTGATTTTCCCAGAAGTCTGCACTAAGATACAAGTCAGATTTTAGGCATCCCCTGTAATAGGAATTTCAGTTTTGGTGAGACACTCCCAAAGGTTAATTACTTCTAAAGGGATGCAGACCCTGCCACTTTCCCCAGAACACTGAGAGAGCACCAGGGGATTATAAGGAATCAGCTCCCCTGCATGTGGCTTTGAAATCACACAATTTGAAAGCCGCAGGTCAGTGCGATTTCAGGTGCGACTTTATACACAAAGATCTATGCGAGTCGCACCGCAAAGTTGGTGTTTGGCTGATCTGAACAGTTCCATTGCCGACACCTGGGGGGCGACCAATCAAATCACATGACAAGTCACACCGGAGGGAACGGCGGCTCAGAATCCCGGAAATGATGAAACACACAGAGAATTCTTCACAATAACAAGAGGAAGGAATCTGCAACAAAGTTTGTTACAAACTTTCCATTGGGGTGATTGTGGGGCCCGCAGTGGGAGGGTGGAGGGTGTTGGGGCCCCTTCCATTGGGGTGATTGCGGGGCCCGCAGTGGGAGGGTGGAGGGTGTTGGGGCCCCTTCCATTGGGGTGATTGGGGGGCCCGTAGTGGGAGGGTGGAGGGTGTTGGGGCCCCTTCCATTGGGGCGATTGCGGGGCCCGTAGTGGGAGGGTGTTGGGGCCCCTTCCATTGGGGTGATTGCGGGGCCCGCTGTGGGAGAGTGGAGGGTGTTGGGGCTCCTTCCATTGGGGTGATTGGGGGGCCCGTAGTGGGAGGGTGGAGGGTGTTGGGGCCCCTTCCATTGGGGTGATTGCGGGGCCCGTAGTGGGAGGGTGGAGGGTGTTGGGGCCCCTTCCATTGGGGTGATTGGGGGGCCCGTAGTGGGAGGGTGGAGGGTGTTGGGGCCCCTTCCATCGGGGTGATTGCGGGGCCCGCAGTGGGAGGGTGGAGGGTGTTGGGGCCCCTTCCATTGGGGTGATTGAGAGGCCTGTAGTGGGAGGGTGGAGGGTGTTGGGGCCCCTTCCATTGGAGTGATTGGGGGGCCCGTAGTGGGAGGGTGGAGGGTGTTGGGGCCCCTTCCATTGGGGTGATTGCGGGGCCCGCAGTGGGAGGGTGGAGGGTGTTGGGGCCCCTTCCATTGGGGTGATTGGGGGGCCCGTAGTGGGAGGGTGGAGGGTGTTGGGGCCCCTTCCATTGGGGCAATTGCGGGGCCCGTAGTGGGAGGGTGTTGGGGCCCCTTCCATTGGGGTGATTGCGGGGCCCGCTGTGGGAGAGTGGAGGGTGTTGGGGCTCCTTCCATTGGGGTGATTGGGGGGCCCGTAGTGGGAGGGTGGAGGGTGTTGGGGCCCCTTCCATTGGGGTGATTGCGGGGCCCGTAGTGGGAGGGTGGAGGGTGTTGGGGCCCCTTCCATTGGGATGATTGGGGGGCCCGTAGTGGGAGGGTGGAGGGTGTTGGGGCCCCTTCCATCGGGGTGATTGCGGGGCCCGCAGTGGGAGGGTGTTGGGGCCCCTTCCATTGGGGTGATTGAGAGGCCTGTAGTGGGAGGGTGGAGGGTGTTGGGGCCCCTTCCATTGGGGTGATTGGGGGGCCCGTAGTGGGAGGGTGGAGGGTGTTGGGGCCCCTTCCATTGGGGTGATTGGGGGGCCCGTAGTGGGAGGGTGGAGGGTGTTGGGGCCCCTTCCATTGGGGTGATTGAGGGGCCCGCAGTGGGAGGGTGGAGCGTGTTGGGGCCCCTTCCATTGGGGCGATTGCGGGGCCCGCAGTGGGAGGGTGGAGGGTGTTGGGGCCCCTTCCATTGGGGTGATTGGGGGGCCCGTAGTGGGAGGGTGTTGGGGCCCCTTCCATTGGGGCGATTGCAGGGCCCGTAGTGGGAGGGTGTTGGGGCCCCTTCCATTGGAGTGATTGCGGGGCCCGTAGTGGGAGGGTGGAGGGTGTTGGGGCCCCTTCCATTGGGGTGATTGGGGGGCCCGTAGTGGGAGGGTGGAGGGTGTTGGGACCCCTTCCATCGGGGTGATTGCGGGGCCCGCAGTGGGAGGGTGGAGGGTGTTGGGGCCCCTTCCATTGGGGTGATTGCGGGGCCCGCAGTGGGAGGGTGGAGGGTGTTGGGGCCCCTTCCATTGGGGTGATTGGGGGGCCCGTAGTGGGAGGGTGGAGGGTGTTGGGGCCCCTTCCATTGGGGCGATTGCGGGGCCCGTAGTGGGAGGGTGTTGGGGCCCCTTCCATTGGGGTGATTGCGGGGCCCGCTGTGGGAGAGTGGAGGGTGTTGGGGCTCCTTCCATTGGGGTGATTGGGGGGCCCGTAGTGGGAGGGTGGAGCGTGTTGGGGCCCCTTCCATTGGGGTGATTGCGGGGCCCGTAGTGGGAGGGTGGAGGGTGTTGGGGCCCCTTCCATTGGGGTGATTGGGGGGCCCGTAGTGGGAGGGTGGAGGGTGTTGGGGCCCCTTCCATCAGGGTGATTGCGGGGCCCGCAGTGGGAGGGTGGAGGGTGTTGGGGCCCCTTCCATTGGGGTGATTGAGAGGCCTGTAGTGGGAGGGTGGAGGGTGTTGGGGCCCCTTCCATTGGAGTGATTGGGGGGCCCGTAGTGGGAGGGTGGAGGGTGTTGGGGCCCCTTCCATTGGGGTGATTGCGGGGCCAACAGTGGGAGGGTGGAGGGTGTTGGGGCCCCTTCCATTGGGGTGATTGGGGGGCCCGTAGTGGGAGGGTGGAGGGTGTTGGGGCCCCTTCCATTGGGGCGATTGCGGGGCCCGTAGTGGGAGGGTGTTGGGGCCCCTTCCATTGGGGTGATTGCGGGGCCCGCTGTGGGAGAGTGGAGGGTGTTGGGGCTCCTTCCATTGGGGTGATTGGGGGGCCCGTAGTGGGAGGGTGGAGGGTGTTGGGGCCCCTTCCATTGGGGTGATTGCGGGGCCCGTAGTGGGAGGGTGGAGGGTGTTGGGGCCCCTTCCATTGGGGTGATTGGGGGGCCTGTAGTGGGAGGGCGGAGGGTGTTGGGGCCCCTTCCATCGGGGTGATTGCGGGGCCCGCAGTGGGAGGGTGGAGGGTGTTGGGGCCCCTTCCATTGGGGTGATTGAGAGGCCTGTAGTGGGAGGGTGGAGGGTGTTGGGGCCCCTTCCATTGGGGTGATTGGGGGGCCCGTAGTGGGAGGGTGGAGGGTGTTGGGGCCCCTTCCATTGGGGTGATTGGGGGGCCCGTAGTGGGAGGGTGGAGGGTGTTGGGGCCCCTTCCATTGGGGTGATTGAGGGGCCCGCAGTGGGAGGGTGGAGCGTGTTGGGGCCCCTTCCATTGGGGCGATTGCGGGGCCCGCAGTGGGAGGGTGGAGGGTGTTGGGGCCCCTTCCATTGGGGTGATTGGGGGGCCCGTAGTGGGAGGGTGTTGGGGCCCCTTCCATTGGGGCGATTGCAGGGCCCGTAGTGGGAGGGTGTTGGGGCCCCTTCCATTGGAGTGATTGCGGGGCCCGTAGTGGGAGGGTGGAGGGTGTTGGGGCCCCTTCCATTGGGGTGATTGGGGGGCCCGTAGTGGGAGGGTGGAGGGTGTTGGGACCCCTTCCATCGGGGTGATTGCGGGGCCCGCAGTGGGAGGGTGGAGGGTGTTGGGGCCCCTTCCATTGGGGTGATTGAGAGGCCTGTAGTGGGAGGGTGAAGGGTGTTGGGGCCCCTTCCATTGGGGTGATTGGGGGGCCCGTAGTGGGAGGGTGAAGGGTGTTGGGGCCCCTTCCATTGGGGTGATTGGGGGGCCCGTAGTGGGAGGGTGGAGGGTGTTGGGGCCCCTTCCCTTGGGGTGATTGCGGGGCCCGCAGTGGGAGGGTGTTGGGGCCCCTTCCATTGGGGTGATTGCGGGGCCCGTAGTGGGAGGGTGGAGGGTGTTGGGGCCCCTTCCATTGGGGTGATTGCGGGGCCCGCAGTGGGAGGGTGGAGGGTGTTGGGGCCCCTTCCATTGGGGTGATTGAGGGGCCCGCAGTGGGAGGGTGGAGGGTGTTGGGGCCCCTTCCATTGGGGTGATTGAGGGGCCCGCAGTGGGAGGGTGGAGGGTGTTGGGGCCCCTTCCATTGGGGTGATTGAGGGGCCCGTAGTGGGAGGGTGGAGGGTGTTGGGGCCCCTTTTATTGGGGTGATTGAGGGGCCTGTAGTGGGAGGGTGTTGGGGCCACTTCCACTGGGGTGATTGCGGGGCCCGTAGTGGGAGGGTGTTGGGGCCCCTTCTATTGGGGTGATTGCGGGGCCTGTAGTGGGAGGGTGGAGGGTGTTGGGGCCCCTTCCATTGGGGTGATTGCGGGGCCCGCAGTGGGAAGGTGGAGGGTGTTGGGGGCCCTTCCATTGGGGTTATTGTGGGGCCCGCAGTGGGAGGGTGGAGGGTGTTGGGGCCCCTTCCATTGTGGTGATTGTGGGGCCCGCAGTGGGAGGGTGGAGGGTGTTGGGGCCCCTTCCATTGGGGTGATTGCGGGGTCCGCAGTGGGAGGGTGGAGGGTGTTGGGGCCCCTTCCATTGGGGTGATTGCGTGGCCCGTAGAGGGAGGGTGGAGCATGTTGGGGCCCCTTCCATTGGGGTGGATTGCGGGGCCCGCAGTGGGAGGGTGGAGGGTGTTGGGGCCCCTTCCATTGGGGTGATTGCGGGGCCCGTAGTGGGAGGGTGGAGTATGTTGGGGCCCCTTCCATTGGGGTGGATTGCGGGGCCCGCAGTGGGAGGGTGGAGGGTTTTGGGGCCCCTTCCATTGGGGTGATTGCGGGGCCCGTAGTGGGAGGGTGTTGGGGCCCCTTCCATTGGGGTGATTGCGGGGCCCGTAGTGGGAGGGTGGAGGGTGTTGGGGCCCCTTCCATTGGGGTGATTGTGGGGCCCGCAGTGGGAGGGTGGAGGGTGTTGGGGCCCTTCCATTGGGGTGATTGCGGGGCCCGTAGTGGGAGGGTGGAGCATGTTGGGGCCCCTTCCATTGGGGTGGATTGGGGGCCCGCAGTGGGAGGGTGGAGGGGCCCATTCCATTGGAGTGATTGAGGGGCCCGCAGTGGGAGAGTGGAGGGTGTTGGGGCCCCTTCCATTGGGGTGATTGAGGGGCCCGTAGTGGGAGGGTGGAGGGTGTTGGGGCCCCTTCCATTGGGGTGATTGCGGGGCCCGCAGTGGGAAGGTGGAGGGTGTTGGGGGCCCTTCCATTGGGGTGATTGCGGGGCCCGTAGTGGGAGGGTGTTGGGGCCCCTTCCATTGGGGTGATTGTGGGGCCCGTAGTGGGAGAGTGGTGGGTGTTGGGGCCCCTTCCATTGGGGTGATTGTGGGGCCCGCAGTGGGAGGGTGTTGGGGCCCCTTCCATTGGGGTGATTGCGGGGCCTGTAGTGGGAGGGTGGAGGGTGTTGGGGCCCCTTCCATTGGGGTGATTGCGGGGCCCGCAGTGGGAAGGTGGAGGGTGTTGGGGGCCCTTCCATTGGGGTGATTGCGGGGCCCGTAGTGGGAGGGTGTTGGGGCCACTTCCACTGGGGTGATTGCGGGGCCCGTAGTGGGAGGGTGTTGGGGCCCCTTCCATTGGGGTGATTGCGGGGCCTGTAGTGGGAGGGTGGAGGGTGTTGGGGCCCCTTCCATTGGGGTGATTGCGGGGCCCGCAGTGGGAAGGTGGAGGGTGTTGGGGGCCCTTCCATTGGGGTGATTGCGGGGCCCGTAGTGGGAGGGTGTTGGGGCCCCTTCCATTGGGGTGATTGCGGGGCCCATAGTGGGAGAGTGGAGGGTGTTGGGGCCCCTTCCATTGGGGTGATTGCGGGGCCTGCAGTGGGAGGGTGGAGGGTGTTGGGGCCCCTTCCATTGGGGTGATTGTGGGGCCCGCAGTGGGAGGGTGGAGGGTGTTGGGGCCCCTTCCATTGGGGTGATTGCGGGGCCCGCAGTGGGAGGGTGGAGGGTGTTGGGGCCCCTTCCATTGGGGTGATTGCGGGGCCCGTAATGGGAGGGTGGAGCATGTTGGGGCCCCTTCCATTGGGGTGGATTGCGGGGCCCGCAGTGGAAGGGTGGAGGGTGTTGGGACCCTCTCCATTGGGGCGATTGCGGGGCCCATAGTGGGAGGGTGGAGGGTGTTGGGGCCCCTTCCATTGGGGTGATTGCTGGGCCCGCAGTGGGAGGGTGGAGGGTGTTGGGGCCCCTTCCATTGGGGTGATTGCGGGGCCCATAGTGGGAGGGTGGAGGGTGTTGGGGCCCCTTCCATTGGGGTGATTGCTGGGCCCGTAGTGGGAGGGTGGAGGGTGTTGGGGCCCCTTCCATTGGGGTGATTGCGGGGCCCGTAGTGGGAGGGTGGAGGGTGTTGGGGCCCCTTCCATTGGGGTGATTGCGGGGCCCGTAGTAGGAGGGTGGAGGGTGTTGGGGCCCCTTCCATTGTGGTGATTGCGGGGCCCGTAGTGGGAGGGTGGAGGGTGTTGGGGCCCCTTCCATTGGGGTGATTGCGGGGCCCGTAGTGGGAGGGTGGAGGGTGTTGGGGCCCCTTCCATTGGGGTGATTGCGGGGCCCGTAGTGGGAGGGTGGAGGGTGTTGGGGCCCCTTCCATTGGGGTGATTGCGGGGCCCGTAGTGGGAGGGTGGAGGGTGTTGGGGCCCCTTCCATTGGGGTGATTGAGGGGCCCGTAGTGGGAGGGTGGAGGGTGTTGGGGCCCCTTCCATTGGGGTGATTGAGGGGCCCGTAGTGGGAGGGTGTTGGGGCCCCTTCCATTGGGGTGATTGAGGGGCCCGTAGTGGGAGGGTGGAGGGTGTTGGGGCCCCTTCCATTGGGGTGATTGAGGGGCCTGTAGTGGGAGGGTGGAGGGTGTTGGGGTCCCTTCCATTGGGGTGATTGAGGGGCCCGTAGTGGGAGGGTGGAGGGTGTTGGGGCCCCTTCCATTGGGGTGATTGCGGGGCCCGCAGTGGGAGGGTGGAAGGTGTTGGGGCCCCTTCCATTCCGGTGATTGCGGGGCCCGCAGTGGGAGGGTGGAGGGTGTTGGGGCCCCTTCCATTGGGGTGATTGCGGGGCCCGTAGTGGGAGGGTGGAGGGTGTTAGGGCCCCTTCCATTGGGGTGATTGCGGGGCCCGTAGTGGGAGGGTGGAGGGTGTTGGGACCCCTTACATTGGGGTGATTGTGGGGCCCGTAGTGGGAGGGTGGAGGGTGTTGGGGTCCCTTCCATTGGGGTGATTGCTGGGCCCGTAGTGGGAGGGTGGAGGGTGTTGGGGCCCCTTCCATTGGGGTGATTGCGGGGCCCATAGTGGGAGGGTGGAGGGTGTTGGGGCCCCTTCCATTGGGGTGATTGCGGGGCCTGTAGTAGGAGGGTGGAGGGTGTTGGGGCCCCTTCCATTGTGGTGATTGCGGGGCCCGTAGTGGGAGGGTGGAGGGTGTTGGGGCCCCTTCCATTGGGGTGATTGCGGGGCCCGTAGTGGGAGGGTGGAGGGTGTTGGGGCCCCTTCCATTGGGGTGATTGCGGGGCCCGTAGTGGGAGGGTGGAGGGTGTTGGGGCCCCTTCCATTGGGGTGATTGCGGGGCCCGTAGTGGGAGGGTGGAGGGTGTTGGGGCCCCTTCCATTGGGGTGATTGAGGGGCCCGTAGTGGGAGGGTGGAGGGTGTTGGGGCCCCTTCCATTGGGGTGATTGAGGGGCCCGTAGTGGGAGGGTGTTGGGGCCCCTTCCATTGGGGTGATTGCGGGGCCCGTAGTGGGAGGGTGTTGGGACCCCTTCCATTGGGGTGATTGAGGGGCCTGTAGTGGGAGGGTGGAGGGTGTTGGGGCCCCTTCCATTGGGGTGATTGAGGGGCCCGCAGTGGGAGGGTGGAGGGTGTTGGGGCCCCTTCCATTGGGGTGATTGAGGGGCCCGCAGTGGGAGGGTGGAGGGTGTTGGGGCCCCTTCCATTGGGGTGATTGCGGTGCCCGTAGTGGGAGGGTCTCCAGAAGGGCGGAGCCGTCTTTATTCAGGGTCACCACCCACTTCCTGGGTTGAGATCCCGGCTCAGAGATGACACATGTCTGTCAGTTTATGGTGTTCACAAATGTCTGACACAGATCAGCCCCTTGCTGTCGCCTCTCACCTTGTGACTTGTTACAATGTACAGTCTGATCACTGGGGGAGGGGAGACTGAGGAAATGCTTCCTCCTTCCTGCAGCAGACTGATGACATCATCTCAGCCAAGTCAGAGTCACTGAGAGGCGCAATGGAACGACTTGAAAAAGGTGGAGTCATACATGGTGACATGTTCGGGTTGTAGATGGTGACAGGTCCGGGTTGTGGATGGTGACAGGTCCGGGTTGTGGATGGTGACAGGTCCGGGTTGTGGATGGTGACAGGTCCGGGTTGTGGATGGTGACAGGTCCGGGTTGTAGATGGTGACAGGTCCGGGTTGTAGATGGTGACAGGTCCGGGTTGTGGATGGTGACAGGTCCGGGTTGTAGATGGTGACAGGTCCAGGTTGTGGATGGTGACGTGTCCGGGTTGTGGATATTGACAGGTCCGGGTTGTAGATGGTGACAGGTCCGGGTTGTGGATGGTGACAGGTCCGGGTTGTAGATGGTGACAGGTCCGGGTTGTGGATGGTGACAGGTCCAGGTTGTGGATGGTGACGTGTCCGGGTTGTGGATGGTGACATGTTCGGGTTGTAGATGGTGACAGGTCCGTGTTGTGGATGGTGACGTGTCCGGGTTGTGGATATTGACAGGTCCGGGTTGTAGATGGTGACAGGTCCGTGTTGTAGATGGTGACAGGTCCGGGTTGTAGATGGTGACAGGTCCGGGTTGTGGATGGTGACAGGTCCGGGTTGTAGATGGTGACAGGTCCGGGTTGTGGATGGTGACAGGTCCGGGTTGTGGATGGTGACAGGTCCGAGTTGTGGATATTGACAGGTCCGGGTTGTAGATGGTGACAGGTCCGGGTTGTGGATGGTGACAGGTCCGGGTTGTAGATGGTGACAGGTCCGGGTTGTGGATGGTGACAGGTCCGGGTTGTGGATGGTGACAGGTCCGAGTTGTCGATATTGACAGGTCCGGGTTGTAGATGGTGACAGGTCCGGGTTGTGG
This sequence comes from Rana muscosa, assembly GCA_029206835.1. Taxonomy (NCBI): domain Eukaryota; kingdom Metazoa; phylum Chordata; class Amphibia; order Anura; family Ranidae; genus Rana; species Rana muscosa. The sequence goes on along the minus strand of CM055121.1, from coordinate 310,696,023 downwards.
ATGGTGACAGGTCTGGGTTGTAGATGGTGACAGGTCCAGGTTGTGGATGGTGACGTGTCCGGGTTGTGGATGGTGACAGGTCCGGGTTGTAGATGGTGACAGGTCCGGGTTGTGGATAATGACATGTCCGGGTTGTGGATGGTGACAGGTCCGGGTTGTAGATGGTGACATGTCTGGGTTGTGGATGGTGACAGGTCCGGGTTGTGGATGGTGACAGGTCCGGGTTGTGGATGGTGACAGGTCCGGGTTGTGGATGGTGACAGGTCCAGGTTGTGGATGGTGACAGGTCCGGGTTGTGGATGGTGACAGGTCCGGGTTGTGGATGGTGACAGGTCCGGGTTGTGGATGGTGACAGGTCCGGGTTGTGGATGGTGACAGGTCCGGGTTGTGGATGGTGACGGGTCCGGGTTGTGGATGGTGACATGTCCGGGTTGTGGATGGTGACGGGTCCGTGTTGTGGATGGTGACAGGTCTGGGTTGTGGATGGTGACGGGTCCGGGTTGTGGATGGTGACATGTCCGGGTTGTGGATGGTGACAGGTCCGGGTTGTGGATGGTGACAGGTCCGGGTTGTGGATGGTGACGGGTCCGGGTTGTGGATGGTGACAGGTCCGGGTTGTGGATGGTGACATGTCCGGGTTGTGGATGGTGACGGGTCCGGGTTGTGGTTGGTGACAGGTCCGGGTTGTGGATGGTGACAGGTCCAGGTTGTGGATGGTGACAGGTCCGGGTTGTGGATGGTGACGGGTCCGTGTTGTGGATGGTGACAGGTCTGGGTTGTGGATGGTGACATGTCCGGGTTGTGGATGGTGACGGGTCCGTGTTGTGGATGGTGACGGGTCCGGGTTGTGGATGGTGACGGGTCCGGGTTGTGGATGATGACATGTCCGGGTTGTAGATGGTGACAGGTCCGGGTTGTGGATGGTGACAGGTCCGGGTTGTAGATGGTGACGGGTGTGGGTTGTGGATGGTGACGGGTCCGGGTTGTAGATGGTGACAGGTCCGGGTTGTGGATGGTGACAGGTCCGGGTTGTAGATGGTGACGGGTCCGGGTTGTGGATGGTGACGGGTCCGGGTTGTGGATGGTGACATGTCCGGGTTGTGGATGGTGACAGGTCCGGGTTGTGGATGGTGACAGGTCCGGTTGTGGATGGTTCAGGTCCGGGTTGTGGATGATGACATGTCCGGGTTGTAGATGGTGACAGGTCCGGGTTGTGGATGGTGACAGGTCCGGGTTGTAGATGGTGACGGGTGTGGGTTGTGGATGGTGACGGGTCCGGGTTGTAGATGGTGACAGGTCCGGGTTGTGGATGGTGACAGGTCCGGGTTGTAGATGGTGACGGGTCCGGGTTGTGGATGGTGACAGGTCCGGGTTGTAGATGGTGACATGTCCGGTTGTGGATGGTGACAGGTCCGGGTTGTGGATGGTGACAGGTCTGGGTTGTGGATGGTGACAGGTCCGAGTTATGGATGGTGACAGGTCCGGGTTGTGGATGGTTCAGGTCCGGGTTGTGGATGGTGACAGGTCCGGTTGTGGATGGTTCAGGTCCGGGTTGTGGATGATGACATGTCCGGGTTGTAGATGGTGACAGGTCCGGGTTGTGGATGGTGACAGGTCCGGGTTGTAGATGGTGACGGGTGTGGGTTGTGGATGGTGACGGGTCCGGGTTGTAGATGGTGACAGGTCCGGGTTGTGGATGGTGACAGGTCCGGGTTGTAGATGGTGACGGGTCCGGGTTGTGGATGGTGACAGGTCCGGGTTGTAGATGGTGACATGTCCGGGTTGTGGATGGTGACAGGTCCGGGTTGTGGATGGTGACAGGTCTGGGTTGTGGATGGTGACAGGTCCGAGTTATGGATGGTGACAGGTCCGGGTTGTGGATGGTTCAGGTCCGGGTTGTGGATGGTGACAGGTCCGGGTTGTGTAGAATAGAATAGAAAGTGTTTCTGGCTTCTCTCTCGGTTACGTTCGATGTGATGACATTCCTGGGTGCTGAGCGCATGCGGCGGGGTGACAGCGGAGAGACCTCTGTTTATTCTCAGACTAGTAGATTGTGAATGGTGGGATGTAAAGCCTGGAGGCGGATTCCATCCCTGGAGGGGGAGGGGAGGGGGTACAGATATTATATATTTATAGATCTCCCACCAATCCCGTCCACATCCCGGGAAAGGCCCCGCCTCCACGGTCCCTGGAACCCGGATGGTGGTCACTGGATCTCTGGGACACGAGTGCTGAGAGGGCACAGCCGCAGTCACTTCCAATTATTTATTACATCCACCTCGGTCCCTGCCCCAAGGAGCTGACAATCTAAGGTCCGTATCTCACATACAGCCTTATAATGAACCTCCCAGCATGCCATAGGAGGGTGGAAGGAAACTGATCACCTCCGACACTTTCCTCTAGGGATGCGGAATCGATGCATCGCGATTCAGACCTTCCCGATGCAAGTCAGGAAAATCGATTGTTCACGTCATCCGTCGCTCCGCCCTGTGCGGTGCTCCACCTCTCCGGGAGAGCCTGCATGGTGGATAAAGCCCCTCCCCTTCACTGAAGAAGAAAGTCAGCTGATGAGCTGACAGCCAGTACAGTGCAGGGGGAGGAGCTAGAGGAGACCCGACATCAGGAGAGGAATCACTGGAGGCACCGGAGGGGGAAAACACAGCGAGCAGCATGGAGGAGGGGGAATCGACTGAAACTGAGAGCTGGTGAGTGCCAGAGTCACTGATCCCATCCCTCCACTACCATCACCTCCCTGCCTGATCCCATCCCTCCACTACCATCACCCCTCTGCCTGATCCCATCCCTCCACTACCATCACCTCCCTGCCTGATCCCCTCCCTCCACTACTATCACCCCTCTCCCTGATCCCATCCCTCCACTACCATCACCCCTCTCCCTGATCCCATCCCTCCACTACCATCACCCCTCTCCCTGATCCCATCCCCCCGCTACCATCACCCCCTGCCTGATCCCATTCCTCTGCTACTATCACCCCCTGCCTGATCCCATCCCTCCGCTACCATCACCCCCTGCCTGATCCCATCCCTCCGCTACCATCACCCCTCTGCCTGATCCCATCCCTCCGCTACCATCACCCCTCTGCCTGATCCCATCCCTCCACTACCATCACCCCTCTGCCTGATCCCATCCCCCCACTACCATCACCCCTCTGCCTGATCCCATCCCTCCACTACAATCTCCCCTCTGCCTAATCCCATCCCTCCACTACCATCACCCCTCTGCCTGATCCCATCCCTCCACTACCATCACCCCTCTGCCTGATCCCATCCCCCCACTACCATCACCCCTCTGCCTGATCCCATCCCTCCACTACCATCACCCCTCTGATCCCTCTCCCTCTGATCCCACCAACCGTCTGCCTGATCCCTCTGATCCCACCAACCATCTGCCTGATCCCTCTGATCCCACCATCTGTCTGCCTGATCCCTCTGCCTCCGATCCCACCATCCATCTGCCTGATCCCACCATCCGTCTGCCTGATCCCTCTGCCTCTGATCCCACCATCCCTCTGCCTGATCCCTCTGCCTCTGATCCCACCATCCATCTGCCTGATCCCTCTGATCCCACCATCCGTCTGCCTGATCCCTCTGCCTCTGATCCCACCATGCCTCTGCCTGATCCCTCTGCCTCTGATCCCACCATCTATCTGCCTGATCCCTCTGATCCCACCATCCGTCTGCCTGATCCCTCTGCCTCTGATCCCACCATCCATCTGCCTGATCCCTCTGATCCCACCATCCGTCTGCCTGATCCCTCTGCCTCTGATCCCACCATCCCTCTGCCTGATCCCTCTGCCTCTGATCCCACCATCCCTCTGCCTGATCCCTCTGCCTCTGATCCCACCATCCCTCTGCCTGATCCCTCTGCCTCTGATCCCACCATCCATCTGCCTGATCCCTCTGATCCCACCATCCGTCTGCCTGATCCCTCTGCCTCTGATCCCACCATGCCTCTGCCTGATCCCTCTGCCTCTGATCCCACCATCTATCTGCCTGATCCCTCTGATCCCACCATCCCTCTGCCTGATCCCTCTGCCTCTGATCCCACCATCCATCTGCCTGATCCCTCTGATCCCACCATCCGTCTGCCTGATCCCTCTGCCTCTGATCGCACCATGCCTCTGCCTGATCCCTCTGCCTCTGATCCCACCATCTATCTGCCTGATCCCTCTGATCCCACCATCCGTCTGCCTGATCCCTCTGCCTCTGATCCCACCATCCATCTGCCTGATCCCACCATCCGTCTGCCTGATCCCTCTGCCTCTGATCCCACCATGCCTCTGCCTGATCCCTCTGCCTCTGATCCCACCATCTATCTGCCTGATCCCTCTGATCCCACCATCCGTCTGCCTGATCCCTCTGCCTCTGATCCCACCATGCCTCTGCCTGATCCCTCTGCCTCTGATCCCACCATCTATCTGCCTGATCCCTCTGATCCCACCATCCGTCTGCCTGATCCCTCTGCCAGATCCATAAAGACATGGGTTGACCAGTTTGGACCAGATCCATAAAGACATGGGTTTACCAGTTTGGACCAGATCCATAAAGACATGGGTTGACCATTTTGAACCAGATCCATAAAGACATGGGTTGACCAGTTTGAACCAGATCCATAAAGACATGGGTTGACCAGTTTGGACCAGATCCATAAAGACATGGGTTGACCAGTTTGGACCAGATCCATAAAGACATGGGTTGACCAGTTTGGACCAGATCCATAAAGACATGGGTTGACCAGTTTGGACCAGATCCATAAAGACATGGGTTGACCAGTTTGGACCAGATCCATAAAGACATGGGTTGACCAGTTTGGACCAGATCCATAAAGACATGGGTTGACCAGTTTGGACCAGATCCATAAAGACATGGGTTGACCAGTTTGGACCAGATCCATAAAGACATGGATTGACCAGTTTGGACCAGATCCATAAAGATATGGGTTGACCAGTTTGGGCCAGATCCATAAAGACATGGGTTGACCACCACCATCACCTTTGAGATGAATTGGAACACCAATGGTGAGCAATTTCTTCTCATCCAACATCAGTACCTGTCCTGACCTCACAAATTATATAGGTCATCTCAGACCCGCCCCCAGCCTGTGATTGGACAGTGAAAGGAGAAGCAGCACACTGATGAGCTCATCGCTCTGTCACTCTGCTCTCCTCCAATCAGCATGCTCCTTGTCAGCTTGTGAAGGGGAAATATAAGCAGATTGAACTTCAGCTTCCAAGTCTCTGGGAGAATCTTTGTTGGATCTTCTCATCCTCTTTGGTTCCATCCTTCGGTCTGTACATCACTACAGAGCACGTTGGTGACATAGCGGCTGGGAGGAGCACAGCGGGGTATATACTATATACAGAGCCGGACGCAGAGTGAGTAGAGATTTTTTTTAAAGGATAAATTCCAGCTACCAAATGATTGTAGATAAATATAGAAGTGGAAATGTCTACCCTCCGGGGGGCAGTGTTCTGATCCCTCTACCCTCCGGGGGGCAGTGTTCTGATCCCTCTACCCTCCGGGGGGCAGTGTTCTGATCCCTCTACCCTCCGGGGGGCAGTGTTCTGATCCCTCTACCCTCCGGGGGGCAGTGTTCTGATCCCTCTACCCTCCGGGGGGCAGTGTTCTGCTCCCTCTACCCTCCGGGGGCAGTGTTCTGCTCCCTCTACCCTCCGGGGGCAGTGTTCTGCTCCCTCTACCCTCCGGGGGGCAGTGTTCTGCTCCCTCTACCCTCCGGGGGGCAGTGTTCTGCTCCCTCTACCCTCCGGGGGGCAGTGTTCTGATCCCTCTACCCTCCGGGGGGCAGTGTTCTGATCCCTCTACCCTTCGGGGGGGGGCAGTGTTCTGATCTTTCTACCCTCCGGGGGGCAGTGTTCTGATCCCTCTACCCTCCGGGGGGGCAGTGTTCTGATCTCTCTACCCTCCGGGGGGCAGTGTTCTGATCCCCCTACCCTCCGGGGGGCAGTGTTCTGATCCCTCTACCCTCCGGGGGGCAGTGTTCTGATCCCCCTACCCTCCGGGGGGCAGTGTTCTGATCCCCCTACCCTCCGGGAGGCAGTGTTCTGATCCCCCTACCCTCCGGGGGGCAGTGTTCTGATCCCTCTACCCTCCGGGGGGGCAGTGTTCTGATCCCCCTACCCTCCGGGGGGGCAGTGTTCTGATCCCCCTACCCTCCGGGGGGGGCAGTGTTCTGATCCCTCTACACTCTGGGGGGCAGTGTTCTGATCCCTCTACACTCCGGGGGGCAGTGTTCTGATCCCTCTACCCTCCGGGAGGCAGTGTTCTGATCCCCTTACCCTCCGGGGGGCAGTGTTCTGATCCCTCTACCCTCCGGGGGCAGTGTTCTGATCCCTCTACCCTCCGGGGGGCAGTGTTCTGATCCCTCTACCCTCCGGGGGGCAGTGTTCTGATCCCTCTACCCCCCGGGGGCAGTGTTCTGATCCCCCTACCCTCCGGGGGGCAGTGTTCTGATCCCTCTACCCTCCGGGGGGCAGTGTTCTGATCCCTCTACCCTCCGGGGGGCAGTGTTCTGCTCCATCTACCCTCCGGGGGGAAGTGTTCTGATCCCTCTACCCTCCGGGGGGCAGTGTTCTGATCCATCTACCCTCCGGGGGGCAGTGTTCTGATCCCTCTACCCTCCGGGGGGCAGTGTTCTGATCCCTCTACCCTCGGGGGGGCAGTGTTCTGATCCCTCTACCCTCCGGGGGGCAGTGTTCTGATCCCTCTACCCTCCAATGGGCAGTGTTCTGATCCCTCTATCCTCTGGGGGGCAGTGTTCTGATCCCTCTACCCTCCGATGGGCAGTGTTCTGATCCCTCTATCCTCCGGGGGGAAGTGTTCTGATCCCTCTACCCTCGGGGGGGGGGCAGTGTTCTGATCTCTCTACCCTCGGGGGGGGCAGTGTTCTGATCTCTCTACCCTTTTTTTGGTGCCCTACATGTGATCCAGGCCTTCTCATCCAACATCAGTACCTGACCTCACCATTGGGGACACATTCCCACAGACACCCTCCAAAATCTTATGGAAAGTCAAGTGACCGCGCCTCCTCAGCTAAAGAGGAGCAGCTGCCAGGAGGCTAGGTATGGACCACCAGGCAGTCATGAGAGGAGGTGGGGGAGCTCTGTGTATTCGGGTACTACGAGGGGGAGCTCTGTGTATTGGGGGTGCTAGGAGGTGGGGGAGCTCTGTGTATTCGGGTACTATGAGGGGGGAGCTCTGTGTATTGGGGGTGCTAGGAGGTGGGGGAGCTCTGTGTATTGGTAGTGCTAGGAGGTGGGGGAGCTCTGTGTATTCGGGGTGCTAAGAGGTGGGGAGCTCTGTGAATTGGGGGTGCTAGGAGGTGGGGGAGCAATGTGTATTGGGGTGCTCGGAGGTGGGGGAGCTCTGTGTATTGGGGTGCTAGGAGGTGGGGGAGCTCTGTGTATTGAGGGTACTAGGAGGTGGGGGAGCTCTGTGTATTGGGGGTGATAGGAGGTGGGGAGCTCTGTGTATTGGGGGTGCTAGGAGGAGGGGGAGCTCTGTGTATTGGAGTGCCAGGAGGTGGGGAGCTCTGTGTATTGGGGTGCTAGGAGGTGGGGGATCTCTGTGTATTGGGGGTGCCAGGAGGTGGGGGAGCTGTTTGTATTGGGGTGCTAGGAGGTGGGGGGACCTCTGTGTATTGAGGGTGCTAAGAGGTGGGGGACCTCTGTGTATTGAGGGTGCTAGGAGGTGGGGGACCTCTGTGTATTGGGGTGCTAGGAGGTGGGGGAGCTCTGTGTATTGGGGTGCTAGGAGGTGGGGGAGCTCTGTGTATTGGGGGGATAGGAGGTGGGGAGAGATCTGTGTATTGGGGGATAGGAGGTGGGGGAGCTCTGTGTATTGGGGGGATAGGAGGTGGGGAGAGATCTGTGTATTGGGGGGATAGGAGGTGGGGAGAGATCTATGTATTGGGGGGTGCTATGGGGGGGAACCTCCTGTTCTTGAGGGGGGTCTAGAGGTGGGGGAGGTTCTGTACTGGGGGGGTGGGAGAAGAGGGAGCTTTGCATTCACGCAACAGGAGGGGGGTGCAGTTTCCTGTCTTCGCCCTGGGCACCAGTTGACCTTGTCTCGGCATTGGCCACAAGGGGGACAACTCCATATTGATGGGCATGGGGGTATTCATATTATTGGCCATTAGGGGGGGAGGGGACTCCATATTAATGAGGATGGTTAAAGAATGGGACATTCAACATTCTGATGGTCAGTTGTCCAAAGAGGGCACAGAGTTTTACGGGTGCCAGGAGGCCAGTCCATGGAGGCTCCCTTCTTGAGGCAGGCTTGACTGTGAGGAGCTCCTACAGACTGACGGGAAGGTAAGTGGCCAGGACACTGGAGCGCAGAGCAGGCTGGAAACAAGGTATGGACAGGCAATGGTCTGTAGCTGGGGAGACAGACAGCAGGCGGGGGGAGTCGGCAGAGTTGAGATCAGTAGATGTCATGGAGATCCTGCCAGAAACAGGCGCCCCGGACTTCCTGGTCTCCGTTCACGCGTGCGTCCAGCGGGTGGCGCCAGAGAGACTATTTAAACCTGTCATTTACAGACAGTCCCTGCTGTCTGCTCTACAGCGTTGTGTGCTAAACCCTGATCTGAGACCATACCTGTGCTAAAAGACCCGGCTTACCTTGACCAACCTGTTATCTGCCTGCACCCGACCCCGGCTTGTTGTGACTACCCTTTGCCTGCATCCTGTACTTCTGCTGCCCGCCTGATATCTGACCCGGCCTGTTTACTACCCTGTTCCTGGTTCCGATCCAGTTTGCTAAACCGATCCAGTCTGCTGAGCTGTCCCAGATCCAGCCTGCTAAGCTGAACCTGCCTGCTAGCTGATCCTGTCTGCTGTGCTTCTTCCGATCCAGTCTGCGAGACCGATCCAGTCTGCTGTGCTACTTCCGATCCAGCCTGCTAGCCGTTCCAGTTCCGGTATTCTGCAAGGAAGCTTCCGGGTGTTTGAATCACCACCTCACCACAGTTGATCCTGCCAGGCACCCGTGCCACTCCTTACTCCTGTGCCAACTGTTACCTTACCAGGGGGCCGGGAGTGGGAGCCGTAAGGGAGGCCGTCCCCTGCAATTCGGGCTCACTACCATCAGGTACGTGACAGTAGCAGACAGCCATGCCTGAGCCTGAGCAGGGAGCCTCCCCTATGGAAGATCTGTGTCAGCATCTGGCAGATCTAACCGAAGCAGTCAAGGACCTTCAACAAAACTACACCCGGCTGGAAGAACGGTTACTGGTTCTTCTCAACGCTACCGGAACCCAAGAATTTCCCCATGCTTCCACCTCTTACTCTGGGACCGAGCCAACCCAAACAATAGTAATGCTTCCTCCAGAACCTAGGGTCCCTGCACCCGAAAGATTTTCCGGAAATCCAAGTAGCTTTAGGGCTTTTCGCAACTCCTGCAAACTATACTTCACCCTCCAGCCACGAACCTTCGCTCTGGAAATCACTAAAGTGGGCTTTGTGGTTTCCCTGCTTACCAGGGACCCCCAAGCCTGGGCCCACCGTCTCCTGGAACGAAAGGACATCGTTCTGACCAACCTTGCCTCCTTCTTTGACGCTATGGCTCAGCTATACGAGGTTTCCCAGCTTTCAGCAACTGCATTAGCGGCTTTGCGTACCCTTCAGCAGGGAAGCAGGGCAGCAGAGGACTACGTGGCCGAGTTTAGGCGGTGGAGCGCAGATACGGACTGGAACGATGCCGCTCTCCATCACCAGTTCCGCATGGGACTCTCTGATTCTCTGAAAGATGAGCTGGCTAGAGTTGGGGTGCCACAGACTTTGAATGCGTTGATCGATTTAACCATACAGATCGATCGACGCCTAAGAGAACGAAGGGCTGAGAGAGCTACAGGGTTTTCTCACCCAACCTGGATGCTCCCAAGGGCTCCAAGTCACCTGCACCCAGTACCTGCTGCATCACCAGCTTCCGCACCCAACGCACCTGAGCCCATGCAGCTTGGGGTTCTTCGTCCTTCCCTTACCCCGGAGGAGCGACAACGTCGTCGGATGAACAATCTGTGTCTGTATTGCGGAGGGCCCGGACATTACGTTAGGAACTGCCCTCTGAAGCTCCGTAAATGTCTCTCTATGATTCCTGAATACACGGGTCCTATAGCCAAGATCGCATCTCATCTGGCCCTTTCAGTCTCATTGCAGCTTTCAGGAAAGACCCTACCAATCCCCGCCATTATTGATTCTGGGGCCTGCAGTTGTTTCATGGACTCTTCATTCGCTGCTAAACATCGGATTCCTCTCCTTCCCAAGACCCATGGACTCTCTGTTCACCTGGCTGATGGGTCTGCTATTAAATCCGGCCCTGTAGTTCTAGAGACTGCTCCTATTTCTGCTGTCATTTCCAGCTCCCACCACGAACTGTTACGTATGGACATCATCTCTTCTCCATTATTCCCTGTGATCCTCGGTATGCCCTGGCTGCAAGCTCACAACCCTGCCATCAACTGGGCCACAGGGGAAGTCACCTTCTCGTCACCTTACTGCCAGCAGTTCTGTGGCTCTCACGCCCCTCATGGGCCATCTAACCTGCTCTGCCTGGATTCAGAAGCTGAATTACGTCAGTCTATTCCAGAAGTCTATCATGAGTACCTGGATGTATTCAGTAAACAACGGGCGGAGGTTCTACCACCCCATCGAGCCTACGACTGCCCCATTGAACTATTACCTGGGGCTGAAATCCCATTTGGAAGGATTTTTCCGTTGACAGAGGTTGAACAGGGGGCTCTAAGGGAATACGTTGACGAGAACCTGAAGAAGGGGTTTATTCGCCATCCACGTCTCCAGCAGGCGCGGGCATCTTTTTCGTCGAGAAAAAGGACCATACCCTTCGTCCTTGCGTGGATTACCGCAAATTAAATAAAATTACGGTGAAGAACCGTTATCCCCTTCCTTTGATGCCAGAGTTATTCCAGAGACTGGGGGCTGCCAATGTCTTCACCAAGCTTGATCTCCGTGGAGCCTATAATTTGGTCCGCATCAGGGACGGAGATGAGTGGAAGACTGCTTTCCGTACTCGATTTGGGCACTTCGAGTATTTGGTGATGCCTTTCGGGTTATGCAATGCCCCCGCCACGTTTCAATACTTCATTAATGATGCCCTTCTGGACTTTCTGGACTTATTTGTTATCGTCTATCTAGACGACATATTAATTTTCTCTTCCTCCCTCGAATCCCATCGCAGGCATGTCAAGAGCGTGTTAGCCCGGCTTCGACAACATGGCCTATATGCGAAAGCCGAAAAATGTGCGTTCGAGCAGGGAAGTATACCATTCTTGGGATTAATCATCTCCAGTGAGGGCATCGAGATGGACCCCCAGAAGATTGCTGCAATCCTAGACTGGCCAGTCCCTACAGACAAGAAGGGAATCCAACGTTTTGTCGGCTTTGCCAATTTTTACCGCAAGCTCATCAGAGGATTCTCAGCCATCATTGCACCAATCACTCAATTAACCCAACAGGGGAACCGCTTCCATTGGTCCTCCGAGGCCCAAAAGGCCTTTGAGGCCCTTAAGGGACTTTTTACCTCTGCCTCCGTCTTAAAGCATCCGGATTCCTCTTTGCCATTCGTCCTCGAGGTAGACGCATCCGAAATCGCTGTAGGGGCAATATTGTCCCAGAGACAAGGAACCAAGGCCCTGCTTCACCCAGTGGCCTTCTTCTCACGCAAGTTGTCAACAGCAGAGAGGAACTACGATGTGGGGGATCGGGAGTTGCTGGCGATTAAGTCTGCGCTAGAAGAATGGCGCTATCTGCTGGAGGGAGCTGCCCATCCAATTCTGATATTTACTGACCATAAGAACCTGGAATATCTGAGATCCGCAAAGAGACTGAAACCACGACAGGCCAGATGGGCGCTCTTTTTCTCCAGGTTTTCGTTCCATGTCACGTATCGTCCAGGCTCCAAGAACACTAAGCCTGACGCCTTGTCTCGGATGTTTCACAAACCCAAAGAAGTTTCTCTTCCGGATACCATCCTTGCCCCTGGGAATTTCCTCTTGCTTCAGGAAAACCTGCTCTCCAGACTTAAACAAGCCTCCTCAGGGCAGTTGCCCTCTCCTGAATTGGAACTGCAGGTTAAGGACGGGTTGCTCTGGCATAAGGACAAGATCTATATCCCCGAGGATCTACGAGTATCTGTCCTGGAACTCTGCCACGACCATGCATTAGCCGGGCACTTTGGCATAGCGAAGACCACCGACTTGGTACAGCGTACCTTTTGGTGGCCTCAATTACGGGAAGATTGTAAAGAATTTGTGGAGTCCTGCACTACCTGCATCAGGAACAAGACTCATAGAACCAAGGCCTGGGGCTTATTAAGACCTTTGCCTGTTCCAGACAGACCATGGAGGATGTTGTCCATAGACTTCATTGTCGAGTTACCTCCAGCAGAAGATCATACCACTATCTTTGTGATAGTCGATCGTCTGTCCAAAATGGCACACTTTATTCCTATGAAAGGCACTCCCTCTGCCCCTGAAACAGCACAGGCATTTATCAAGGAAATCGTCAGACTCCACGGGGTACCAGCCAACATTGTTTCAGATCGAGGGGTACAGTTCACCTCCCGCTTCTGGAGGTCCCTCTGTAAGGCCTTGGATATAGAACTGTCATTCTCTTCCGCCTATCACCCCCAGACCAATGGACAGACTGAGAGGACTAACCGAACTCTGGAGCAGTACCTGCGCTGCTTCTCCTCTTTTACACAAGATAACTGGATTTCCCTGCTTCCTTTGGCCGAATTCACCCTACAACAACTCCATCCACTCCACCACCAAGCAGACCCCGTTCTTTGCCAACTTTGGTTTTCACCCTTCATTCCTACCCAATTCTCTTCCCGAATGTGCGGTGCCAGCAGTACAGGAGAAAATAAATTTCTTTCCCACCAATAACCAACTTTTGCAGGAAACTATGACCAGGACCCAGGAACACAACAAATTAACTTTTGACAAGAAGAGACGGGGTGAGTTGGTACTGGTACCCGGTGACCTGGTGTGGCTGTCTACAGTGAACTTGAGGATGGCATACCCTTCAAAGAAATTGGGTCCCAAGTTCCTAGGACCTTTTCCGGTTAAAAGGAAAATCAATGAAGTGGCTTTTGAACTGGAACTCCCGGATTCACTGAAGATCCACCCAGTATTCCATGTGTCACTGTTGAAACCATCTATTTCCAATCCCTTTCCTGGCCGAAGCTCTGTTACCCCTGACCCTGTTATTATAGACGGGGAAGAGGAGTTTGAAGTAGAGGCTATCCTGGATTACAGGAGGAGAAGGAACCAGAACCAGTTTTTGATAAAGTGGAAGGGGTATGGACCCGAAGAGAATTCTTGGGAGCCCGAGGGGAACATCCACGCTAAGAGTCTGGTACAGTCCTTTAAAAGGTCTCACCCTAAAAAGTTCGCCCGGATGGGCATCCGGAGGCTGCCCCTTGGGGGGGCAATGTCATGGAGATCCTGCCAGAAACAGGCGCCCCGGACTTCCTGGTCTCCGTTCGCGCGTGCGTCCAGCGGGTGGCGTCAGAGAGACTATTTAAACCTGTCATTTACAGACAGTCCCTGCTGTCTGCTCTACAGCGTTGTGTGCTAAACCCTGATCTGAGACCATACCTGTGCTAAAAGACCCGGCTTACCTTGACCAACCGGTTATCTGCCTGCACCCGACCCCGGCTTGTTGTGACTACCCTTTGCCTGCATCCTGTACTTCTGCTGCCCGCCTGATATCTGACCCGGCCTGTTTACTACCCTGTTCCTGGTTCCGATCCAGTTTGCTAAACCGATCCAGTCTGCTGAGCTGTCCCAGATCCAGCCTGCTAAGCTGAACCTGCCTGCTAGCTGATCCTGTCTGCTGTGCTTCTTCCGATCCAGTCTGCGAGACCGATCCAGTCTGCTGAGCTGTCCCAGATCCAGCCTGCTAAGCTGAACCTGCCTGCTAGCTGATCCTGTCTGCTGTGCTTCTTCCGATCCAGTCTGCGAGACCGATCCAGTCTGCTGTGCTACTTCCGATCCAGCCTGCTAGCCGTTCCAGTTCCGGTATTCTGCAAGGAAGCTTCCGGGTGTTTGAATCACCACCTCACCACAGTTGATCCTGCCAGGCACCCGTGCCACTCCTTACTCCTGTGCCAACTGTTACCTTACCAGGGGGCCGGGAGTGGGAGCCGTAAGGGAGGCCGTCCCCTGCAATTCGGGCTCACTACCATCAGGTACGTGACAGTAGACAAGCTGAGGTCACACCAGAAGGTCAGCGGAGGGGAAGCCATAATCGGGGGTCTAGCCGAAATCAAACCAAAATCAAGTTGCCGAGTAACAGCTGAAGACCATCCAGCAACTTCCTAGTTCAGCTCTGATCCCTAAATCTGGGTGTCTGGCTTCAAGATTGGACTTAAACCCGTGTGCCCATGCGTGCCCATGCGCGGCGTGCCCCTGTAAAGTAGCATGTCAGCAGAAGTCGGAGTGGTTGTACAAATTATGTGCGCGGGGCAACCAGCTGCTGGGGCTGTGAGTAAAGTAGACCTTCTTTTTCCATGGAAAGTCGCCTTTATAGGTCCATCTAATTGTATCCGGGATGAACCGAGACGGTGAATAAACATCATGTGAAACCCAATTCTGCTGAGTCGGAAAAGTAACTTTCCCGGGAAGGGGACCCGTTTCCTGCCAATGCCGCGATTTTGAGAAGGTCTTTGCTAGAGGACAATATTAATCCGCTAATGGATCCTTCTAATAATAGACTGAAAGAGAATTCCTTCGAGGAAAAAAATGTTTTTGCTGATGTGTCCGAAGATAAAAAACAATCTAATATTGTATAAGATGGAGCGAATTTACTAAATGGATTAATCGCCGTTATCACCAAGCCGCGTCCCAAGCTCTCCAATAACATCTCCTCACCTTCCAGCCACGTCCTGAGCTCTCCAATAACATCTCGTCACCTTCCAACCACGTCCCGAGCTCTCCAATAACCTCTCCTCACCTTCCACCACGTCCCGAGCTCCCCAATAACATCTCCTCACATTCCAGCCACGTCCCAAGCTCCCCAATAACATCTCCTCACCTTCCAGCCACATCCTGAGCTCCCCAATAACATCTCCTGACCTTCCAGCCGTGTCCTGAGCTCCCCAATAACATCTCCTCACCTTCCAGCCACGTCCTGAGCTCTCCAATAACATCTCCTCACCTTTCAACCACGTCCCAAGCTCTCCAATAACATCTCCTCACCTTCCAACCACGTCCCGAGCTCTCCAATAACCTCTTCTCACCTTCCAGCCACGTCCCGAGCTCCCCAATAACATCTCCTCACCTTCCAGCCACGTCCTGAGCTCCCCAATAACATCTCCTCACCTTCCAGCCACATCCTGAGCTCCCCAATAACATCTCCTGACCTTCCAGCCGTGTCCTGAGCTCCCCAATAACATCTCCTCACCTTCCAGCCACATCCTGAGCTCCCCAATAACATCTCCTCACCTTCCAGCCACGTCCTGAGCTCCCCAATAACATCTCCTCACCTTCCAGCTGTGTCCTGAGCTCCCCAATAACATCTCCTCAACTTCCAGCCACATCCTGAGCTCCCCAATAACATCTCCTCACCTTCCAACCACGTCCTGAGCTCCCCAATAACATCTCCTCACCTTCCAGCCATGTCCTGAGCTCTCCAATAACATCTCACCTTCCAGCCGTGTCCTGAGCTCTCCAATAACATCTCCTCACCTTCCAGCCACATCCTGAGCTCTCCAATAACATCTCCTCACCTTCCAACCACATCCTGAGCTCTCCAATAACATCTCCTCACCTTCCAGCCACGTCCCGAGATCCCCAATAACATCTCCTCACCTTCCAGCCGTGTCCTGAGCTCCCCAATAACATCTCCTCACCTTCCAGCCACATCCTGAGCTCCCCAATAACATCTCCTCACCTTCCAGCCACATCCTGAGCTCCCCAATAACATCTCCTCACCTTCCAGCCACGTCCTGAGCTCTCCAATAACATCTCCTCACCTTCCAGCCACATCCTGAGCTCTCCAATAACATCTCCTCACCTTCCAGCCACATCATGAGCTCTCCAATAACATCTCCTCACCTTCCAGCCACGTCCTGAGCTCTCCAATAACATCTCCTCACCTTCCAGCCACGTCCCAAACTCTTTAATAACATCTCCTCACCTTCCAACCACGTCCTGAGCTCTCCAATAACATCTCCTCACCTTCCAGCCACGTCCCGAGCTCTCCAATAACCTCTCCTCACCTTCCAGCCACGTCCCGAGCTCCCCAATAACATCTCCTCACCTTCCAGCTGTGTCCTGATCTCCCCAATAACATCTCCTCACCTTCCAGCCAGGTCCCGAGCTCTCCAATAACATCTCCTCACCTTCCAGCCACGTCCCGAGCTCTCCAATAACATCTCACCTTCCAGCCGCGTCCTGGGCTCTCCAATAACATCTCCTCACCTTCCAGCCACGTCCTGAGCTCCCCCATAACATCTCCTCACCTTCCAACCACGTCCCGAACTTTCCCATAACATCTCACCTTCCAGCCACGTCCCAAGCTCCCCAATAACATCTCCTCACCTTCCAGCCGTGTCCTGAGCTCCCCAATAACATCTCCTCACCTTCCAGCCACATCCTGAGCTCCCCAATAACATCTCCTCACCTTCCAGCCACATCCTGAGCTCCCCAATAACATCTCCTCACCTTCCAGCCACGTCCTGAGCTCTCCAATAACATCTCCTCACCTTCCAGCCACATCCTGAGCTCTCCAATAACATCTCCTCACCTTCCAGCCACATCATGAGCTCTCCAATAACATCTCCTCACCTTCCAGCCACGTCCTGAGCTCTCCAATAACATCTCCTCACCTTCCAGCCACGTCCCAAACTCTTCAATAACATCTCCTCACCTTCCAACCACGTCCTGAGCTCTCCAATAACATCTCCTCACCTTCCAGCTACGTCCCGAGCTCTCCAATAACCTCTCCTCACCTTCCAGCCACGTCCCGAGCTCCCCAATAACATCTCCTCACCTTCCAGCCGTGTCCTGAGCTCCCCAATAACATCTCCTCACCTTCCAGCCACGCCCTGAGCTCCCCAACAACATCTCCTCACCTTCCAGCCACGTCCCGAGCTCCCCAATAACATCTCCTCACCTTCCAGCCGCGCCCTGAGCTCCCCAATAACATCTCCTCACCTTCCAGCCACGTCCTGAGCTCCCCAATAACATCCCCTCACCTTCCAGCCACGTCCCAAGCTCTCCAATAACCTTGCCTCACCTTCCAGCCACGTCCCGAGCTCTCCAATAGGGATGAGCTTCGTGTTCGAGTCGAACATACGTTCGACTCGAACATTGGCTGTTCGATCGTTCGACGAAGATCGAACGATTTGGGCCGTTCGCGCCAAATTCGAGTGACGCGAACGGCCCACAATGCACTACGCCATCGCAGTGTCATCCAGGCGCTGTGATTGGCCAAGCATGCACTGTGACCCCGCATGCTTGGCCAATCACAGCGCCGGCAGCGAGGAGAGCAATGATTGGCCACAGGCAGGATGCCTGTGGCCAATTATTGCTGAGGGTGTTTAGTACACGCCCCACACTATAAAAGGCCGCCAGCACGGCGGCCTAGTGTAGTGTGTTCCGGAGCAGGGATAGAGTAGCATAGGCAGGGACAGTGACTGTTATTTCTTTCTTGCTTAACCTGGATTCCTTTAGTTTAGGGAAAGAGAAGGATAGGTAGGGAGAGTGTCAGTGTGTTTTGTGCTTCTGCTATAGTGTGCTTAAAAAAAAACATTTATTCTAGGGACAGAAAACTCTAGGTAGGGACAGTGTCAGTTTCTTTCACTCTGCAAGTCCTTGTTTCCAGGGACCTGGAAGGACAGTGAGTGAATTGTCCTTTTGCTATATTGTGATTAAAAAAAACATTTATTCTAGGGACAGAAAACTCTAGGTAGGGACAGTGTCAGTTTCTTTCACTCTGCAAGTCCTTGTTTCCAGGGACCTGGAAGGACAGTGAGTGAATTGTCCTTTTGCTATATTGTGATTAAAAAAAACATTTATTCTAGGGACAGAAAACTCTAGGTAGGGACAGTGTCAGTTTCTTTCACTCTGCAAGTCCTTGTTTCCAGGGACCTGGAAGGACAGTGAGTGAATTGTCCTTTTGCTATATTGTGATTAAAAAAACATTTATTCTAGGGACAGAAAACTCTAGGTAGGGACAGTGTCAGTTTCTTTCACTCTGCAAGTCCTTGTTTCCAGGGACCTGGAAGGACAGTGAGTGAATTGTCCTTTTGCTATATTGTGATTAAAAAAAACATTTATTCTAGGGACAGAAAACTCTAGGTAGGGACAGTGTCAGTTTCTTTCACTCTGCAAGTCCTTGTTTCCAGGGACCTGGAAGGACAGTGAGTGAATTGTCCTTTTGCTATATTGTGATTAAAAAAAACATTTATTCTAGGGACAGAAAACTCTAGGTAGGGACAGTGTCAGTTTCTTTCACTCTGCAAGTCCTTGTTTCCAGGGACCTGGAAGGACAGTGAGTGAATTGTCCTTTTGCTATATTGTGATTAAAAAAAACATTTATTCTAGGGACAGAAAACTCTAGGTAGGGACAGTGTCAGTTTCTTTCACTCTGCAAGTCCTTGTTTCCAGGGACCTGGAAGGACAGTGAGTGAATTGTCCTTTTGCTATATTGTGATTAAAAAAAACATTTTTTTCTAGGGACAGAAAACTGTAGGTAGGGAGAGTATTTTTTTTCTTTCACTCTGCAAGTCCTTGTTTCCAGGGACCTGTAAGGACAGTGAGTTAATTGTCCTTGTGCTATATTGTGCTGAAAAAAACATTTATTCCAGGGACAGAAAACTCTAGGTAGGGACAGTGTCAGTTTCTTTCACTCTGCAAGTCCTTGTTTCCAGGGACCTGGAAGGACAGTGAGTGAATTGTCCTTTTGCTATATTGTGATTAAAAAAAACATTTATTCTAGGGACAGAAAACTCTAGGTAGGGACAGTGTCAGTTTCTTTCACTCTGCAAGTCCTTGTTTCCAGGGACCTGGAAGGACAGTGAGTGAATTGTCCTTTTGCTATATTGTGATTAAAAAAAACATTTATTCTAGGGACAGAAAACTCTAGGTAGGGACAGTGTCAGTTTCTTTCACTCTGCAAGTCCTTGTTTCCAGGGACCTGGAAGGACAGTGAGTGAATTGTCCTTTTGCTATATTGTGATTAAAAAAAACATTTATTCTAGGGACAGAAAACTCTAGGTAGGGACAGTGTCAGTTTCTTTCACTCTGCAAGTCCTTGTTTCCAGGGACCTGGAAGGACAGTGAGTGAATTGTCCTTTTGCTATATTGTGATTAAAAAAAACATTTTTTTCTAGGGACAGAAAACTGTAGGTAGGGAGAGTATTTTTTTTCTTTCACTCTGCAAGTCCTTGTTTCCAGGGACCTGTAAGGACAGTGAGTTAATTGTCCTTGTGCTATATTGTGCTGAAAAAAACATTTATTCCAGGGACAGAAAACTCTAGGTAGGGACAGTGTCAGTTTCTTTCACTCTGCAAGTCCTTGTTTCCAGGGACCTGGAAGGACAGTGAGTGAATTGTCCTTTTGCTATATTGTGATTAAAAAAAACATTTATTCTAGGGACAGAAAACTCTAGGTAGGGACAGTGTCAGTTTCTTTCACTCTGCAAGTCCTTGTTTCCAGGGACCTGGAAGGACAGTGAGTGAATTGTCCTTTTGCTATATTGTGATTAAAAAAAACATTTATTCTAGGGACAGAAAACTCTAGGTAGGGACAGTGTCAGTTTCTTTCACTCTGCAAGTCCTTGTTTCCAGGGACCTGGAAGGACAGTGAGTGAATTGTCCTTTTGCTATATTGTGATTAAAAAAAACATTTTTTTCTAGGGACAGAAAACTGTAGGTAGGGAGAGTATTTTTTTTCTTTCACTCTGCAAGTCCTTGTTTCCAGGGACCTGTAAGGACAGTGAGTTAATTGTCCTTGTGCTATATTGTGCTGAAAAAAACATTTATTCCAGGGACAGAAAACTCTAGGTAGGGACAGTGTCAGTTTCTTTCACTCTGCAAGTCCTTGTTTCCAGGGACCTGGAAGGACAGTGAGTGAATTGTCCTTTTGCTATATTGTGATTAAAAAAAACATTTATTCTAGGGACAGAAAACTCTAGGTAGGGACAGTGTCAGTTTCTTTCACTCTGCAAGTCCTTGTTTCCAGGGACCTGGAAGGACAGTGAGTGAATTGTCCTTTTGCTATATTGTGATTAAAAAAAACATTTATTCTAGGGACAGAAAACTCTAGGTAGGGACAGTGTCAGTTTCTTTCACTCTGCAAGTCCTTGTTTCCAGGGACCTGGAAGGACAGTGAGTGAATTGTCCTTTTGCTATATTGTGATTAAAAAAACATTTATTCTAGGGACAGAAAACTCTAGGTAGGGACAGTGTCAGTTTCTTTCACTCTGCAAGTCCTTGTTTCCAGGGACCTGGAAGGACAGTGAGTGAATTGTCCTTTTGCTATATTGTGATTAAAAAAAACATTTATTCTAGGGACAGAAAACTCTAGGTAGGGACAGTGTCAGTTTCTTTCACTCTGCAAGTCCTTGTTTCCAGGGACCTGGAAGGACAGTGAGTGAATTGTCCTTTTGCTATATTGTGATTAAAAAAAACATTTATTCTAGGGACAGAAAACTCTAGGTAGGGACAGTGTCAGTTTCTTTCACTCTGCAAGTCCTTGTTTCCAGGGACCTGGAAGGACAGTGAGTGAATTGTCCTTTTGCTATATTGTGATTAAAAAAAACATTTATTCTAGGGACAGAAAACTCTAGGTAGGGACAGTGTCAGTTTCTTTCACTCTGCAAGTCCTTGTTTCCAGGGACCTGGAAGGACAGTGAGTGAATTGTCCTTTTGCTATATTGTGATTAAAAAAAACATTTTTTTCTAGGGACAGAAAACTGTAGGTAGGGAGAGTATTTTTTTTCTTTCACTCTGCAAGTCCTTGTTTCCAGGGACCTGTAAGGACAGTGAGTTAATTGTCCTTGTGCTATATTGTGCTGAAAAAAACATTTATTCCAGGGACAGAAAACTCTAGGTAGGGACAGTGTCAGTTTCTTTCACTCTGCAAGTCCTTGTTTCCAGGGACCTGGAAGGACAGTGAGTGAATTGTCCTTTTGCTATATTGTGATTAAAAAAAACATTTATTCTAGGGACAGAAAACTCTAGGTAGGGACAGTGTCAGTTTCTTTCACTCTGCAAGTCCTTGTTTCCAGGGACCTGGAAGGACAGTGAGTGAATTGTCCTTTTGCTATATTGTGATTAAAAAAAACATTTATTCTAGGGACAGAAAACTCTAGGTAGGGACAGTGTCAGTTTCTTTCACTCTGCAAGTCCTTGTTTCCAGGGACCTGGAAGGACAGTGAGTGAATTGTCCTTTTGCTATATTGTGATTAAAAAAAACATTTATTCTAGGGACAGAAAACTCTAGGTAGGGACAGTGTCAGTTTCTTTCACTCTGCAAGTCCTTGTTTCCAGGGACCTGGAAGGACAGTGAGTGAATTGTCCTTTTGCTATATTGTGATTAAAAAAAACATTTTTTTCTAGGGACAGAAAACTGTAGGTAGGGAGAGTATTTTTTTTCTTTCACTCTGCAAGTCCTTGTTTCCAGGGACCTGTAAGGACAGTGAGTTAATTGTCCTTGTGCTATATTGTGCTGAAAAAAACATTTATTCCAGGGACAGAAAACTCTAGGTAGGGACAGTGTCAGTTTCTTTCACTCTGCAAGTCCTTGTTTCCAGGGACCTGGAAGGACAGTGAGTGAATTGTCCTTTTGCTATATTGTGATTAAAAAAAACATTTATTCTAGGGACAGAAAACTCTAGGTAGGGACAGTGTCAGTTTCTTTCACTCTGCAAGTCCTTGTTTCCAGGGACCTGGAAGGACAGTGAGTGAATTGTCCTTTTGCTATATTGTGATTAAAAAAAACATTTATTCTAGGGACAGAAAACTCTAGGTAGGGACAGTGTCAGTTTCTTTCACTCTGCAAGTCCTTGTTTCCAGGGACCTGGAAGGACAGTGAGTGAATTGTCCTTTTGCTATATTGTGATTAAAAAAAACATTTTTTTCTAGGGACAGAAAACTGTAGGTAGGGAGAGTATTTTTTTTCTTTCACTCTGCAAGTCCTTGTTTCCAGGGACCTGTAAGGACAGTGAGTTAATTGTCCTTGTGCTATATTGTGCTGAAAAAAACATTTATTCCAGGGACAGAAAACTCTAGGTAGGGACAGTGTCAGTTTCTTTCACTCTGCAAGTCCTTGTTTCCAGGGACCTGGAAGGACAGTGAGTGAATTGTCCTTTTGCTATATTGTGATTAAAAAAAACATTTTTTTCTAGGGACAGAAAACTGTAGGTAGGGAGAGTGTTTTTTTTCTTTCACTCTGCAAGTCCTTGTTTCCAGGGACCTGTAAGGACAGTGAGTTAATTTTCCTTGTGCTATATTGTGATTAAAAAAAACATTTTTTCTAGGGACAGAAAACTGTAGGTAGGGAGAGTGTTTTTTTTCTTTCACTCTGCAAGTCCTTGTTTCCAGGGACAGAGAAGGACACCTGAAGGTAGCCCTTATTGCTTTTTTCCCATCTCCCTGCAGGCCATCTATTAGAATGTCTGGAAGGCAAACAAGGAGAGGCAGACAGTCAGGAGGCAATAAAAGAGGGCAAGCAGGCTCTGTGTCTGGGGGCAACAGTGCTGGTCGTGGACGCGGTGCATTGTCATCAGCACATGGCCATGGGACACGCTTGTCCTTCTTTTCGGCAGCTGGACATGTTGAGCCACATCATGCCGAAGACTTGGTAGAGTGGATGACCAAGCCCTCCTCCTCCTCCTCATCCTCTCTCACCCAGGCTCAGGGTACTGGAAAAGCAGCTGCCAAAGCGTCGTCTTCCCTGGTATCAATGTCAGACAAATCATCAGTCACTCCTTCCCTAGACCCACCATGTCCTCCTCCTGAGGAGTCCCCCGAACTGTTTCAGCACAGTGTTGGGTACATGCTCCAGGAGGATGCCCAGCGTTTCGAAGGGTCTGATGATGAAACCCAGCTAGAGGAAGGCAGTAGCGTGAGAGCAGACAGAGGGGATGCTCAAGAAGGACACCAATCTGGCAGTCATGTTCCAGCAGCTGCAGCATACTGCCAGATTGGCTCCAGTGATGAGGAGGGAGGGGATGATGAGGTCAATGACTCCACGTGGGTGCCTAATAGGAGAGAGGAGGAGGAGGAGGATGAGGAGGAGGCACATCTCCAACGAGGCAGGATGCCCTTTGGTGGCCAGCGTAAGGGCAGTACACCGACGGAATCACACCGCAGAGCTCCGCCTGTGCAGGGCGCTGCCTCTGCCCGTCATTCAAAAAGTTCTTTGGTGTGGGCCTTTTTTGAGGCTAGTGCATCAGATCGCACAGCTGCTGTTTGCAACATATGTCTCAAGCGTATATCGCGTGGCCAAAACATCAGCCGCTTGGGTACCACATGCCTGACCAGACATATGTTGACCTGCCATGCAGCTCGTTGGCAAGCCTACCTCAAAGACCCACACCAAAGAACAAAGCGGACCTCTCCTTGCACCGCATCAGCTGGGATCTCCAACCCCACTATAACTTCAGTCCTCTCTGAAACATGCACTGAGAGGAATGAAGGTGTAGAATTAGGTGTGTCACAGCCAAGTACTTGCGCCCACTCTGCTAGCAGTACACCGACGTCCGATTCTAGCAGGCAAATTTCCCTGCCCCAGCTGCTGGACCGTCGAAAGAAGTTCACTCCCAGCCATCCACATGCCCAGCGGTTGAATGCTAGCTTGGCTAAATTGCTAGCGCTTCAACTGCTGCCTTTTCAGTTGGTAGACTCGGCCCCCTTCCGTGAGTTTGTGCAATGTGCGGTTCCTCAGTGGCAGGTTCCCAAACGCCACTTTTTCTCACGGAAGGCTATTCCGGCTCTCTACCGGCATGTGGAAGGCAATGTCTTGGCCTCGCTGGACAGGGCGGTCAGCGGTAAGGTGCATATTACCGCTGACTCATGGTCCAGCAGGCATGGACAGGGACGTTACCTTTCTTTCACGGCCCATTGGGTCACTCTTTTGGCAGCTGGGAAGGATTCAGGACAAGGTGCAGTAGTGTTGGAGGTTGTCCCACCGCCACGCCTCCAAAATGCTACTACTGGTTGTGACACACCTCTCTCCTCCACCCCCTCCTCTTCTTCTTCCTCCATGGCCTCTTCCTGTGGTTTGTCCTATGAACCAGCGGTGCTCCGTAGCCGTTCACGGGGCTACGCAAGTACGCAGGCAAAAAGATGCCATGCCGTGCTTGCGCTGGTGTGTTTGGGGGACAGAAGCCACACTGGGGCAGAGGTCCTGTCTGCTCTGCAGGGCCAGGCCGAGAGGTGGTTGACGCCACGCCAGCTTAAGCCAGGAATGGTGGTTTGCGACAATGGCACCAACCTCCTCTCCGCCCTCCGACAGGGACAACTGACCCATGTGCCCTGTGTGGCTCACGTCCTTAACCTGGTGGTGCAGCGGTTCTTGGGCAGGTACCCGGGCTTACAGGATGTCCTGAGGCAGGCCAGGAAAGTCTGTGTGCATTTCCGCAGATCTTATAATGCCAGTGCTCGCCTGGCTGAGCTGCAAAAGGAGTTGAACCTGCCCAAGAACCGCCTTATATGTGACATGCCCACCAGGTGGAACTCAACGTTGGCCATGCTGCAGCGGCTGCACACGCAGCAGAGGGCCATCAATGAGTACCTGTGCGACTACGGCACCAGGACAGGGTCAGGGGAGCTTGGTTTTTTTTCTCCACGCCAGTGGGGCATGATCAGGGATGCATGCACTGTCCTGGCACCATTTGAGGAGGCCACGAGGATGGTGAGCAGTGACAGTGCATGCATCAGTGACACTGTACCTCTTGTCCACCTGTTGGAGCACACGCTGCGTGGAATAATGGACAGGGCACTTGAGGCAGAACAGAGGCAGGAAGAGGAGGACTTCCTTGCCTCTCAAGGCCCCCTTTACCCAGACAGTGTTCCTTCTGTCCCACCCATCGCACAGGAAGAGGAGGAGGAGGAGGAGGAGGAGGAGGAGGATTGTGTCAGCATGGAGGTGGAGGCTGGCACTCAGCATCATCAGCAGCAGTCTTTTAGGGATGATTTACAGTCCCAAGAAACCAGTGGACTTGTACGTGGCTGGGAGGAGGTGGCTGCGGATCATGTCGTCCTTAGTGACCCAGAGGACTCCGGAGCGAATGCCTCAGCAAACCTACGCTGCATGGCCTCCCTGATCCTGCAAAGTCTGCGGAAGGATCCTCGTATTCTTCGGATCAAGGAGAGGGACCATTACTGGCTGGCCACTCTCCTTGATCCACGGTACAAGGGTAAGGTTGCGGACCTTATGTTACCGTCGCAGAGGGAGCAGAGGATGAGACAACTCCGGGAGGCCTTGCAGAAAGGTCTGTGCAACGCGTTCCCAGAGACTGGGAGGTTGCAAACTCCTGGTCCTGGACAACGAGTTGCTGAGGCTTCGGCCAGTCAAAGAAGGAGCGGTGGGGAAGGTGGCCGTCTGACCGATGCGTTCAGACAATTCTTTAGTCCGCAGCCCCAAAGTATGATTGGTTCCAGCAACCATCGCCAGCGTCTGATAAACATGGTGCAGGAATATCTAGGGGCAAGGTCAGACTTGGACACCTTCCCCACCGAAAATCCTCTGGCTTACTGGGTCTTGAGGATGGATCACTGGCCAGAGCTTGCACAGTATGCAATTGAGCTACTGGCCTGTCCTGCATCCAGCGTTCTTTCGGAACGCACATTCAGTGCTGCTGGAGGATTTGTCACGGATCACAGGGTGCGCCTGTCCACCGACTCGGTTGATCGACTGACTTTCATCAAGATGAACCAGTCTTGGATCACCACCAGCTACCACACACCTGATGCTGATATAACAGACTAATTGATTTTAAAATGTCACATCCCTTCAAGACTGATGCTGATGCTGAGTGCCTGTGCTGTTATGTTGACTGGCTATCCTCCTCCTCCGAGTCCTCAATGATACGATTGATGATGATAGCTTGGAAGATCATTTTTGTTTATGGGTGCCGCCACCAGTGCCTAACGCCCAATTTTTCAGCCCCTGTTTAACAGGGGCGTGTAATTACAATTTTTGAAGCAATACTTTGCAACAGGGCTCATTGCTGTGCTCCAAGTACAGTATCTGTGAGGAGTTGCAGTGTTGTGCCACCAGTGCCTAAGGCCCAATTTTTCAGCCCCTGTTTAACAGGGGCGTGTCATTACAATTTTTGAAGCAATACTTTGCAACAGGGCTCATTGCTGTGCTCCAAGTACAGTATCTGTGAGGGGTTGCAGTGTTGTGCCACCAGTGCCTAAGGCCCAATTTTTCAGCCCCTGTTCAACAGGGGCATGTAATTACAATTCTTGATCTAATAATTCACAGCAGGGCCCATTGCTGCACCCACCAAGAGTAACTGTCAGGGCTTACAGTGTTGTGGCACCAGCACCACCATCAAAGGCCCAATTTTTACTACCACTGTTCAACAATTATATGTAATTAAAATTCCTGATATAATAGTTGACAGCAGGGCGTTCCAGCACCAACCAAGAGTAACTGTGAGTGCTTACAGTGTTGTGCCAACACCAACAACTAAGGGGCCTATTTCTGCAGAGTATATACGGCAGGTCCCTACTTTCAAACATCCAACTTACAAACGACTCCTACTTGCAAACGCAAGAAGACAACAGGAAGTGAGAGGAAATCTACCACTAGGAAGGAAAATTCTCTCCTGTAAGAATAAATATGGGAGAAAGGTGTCTCCTCTGTACTGATGCTTTATCAGCAATCCTTGTTTCAAGAAAAACACCACATTTCAAAAACAGTTGTCATTGGGACGGAAAGTGAGGTGAAATGTTCTGAACAGGGGCACAGACAGCAAAACAAATGTTACAGGGGTGATAACCCTTACCTATGTTTTCCAAAAAGTTTAAAAATAGATTTTTGGGCTGGAGCTACACTTCAACAATGTACCTGTTCAAAATTACAAACAGATTCTACATAAGAACAAACCTACAGTCCCTGTCTTGTATGCACCGCCTGTATACGGCTGTTCAGAGTATATAGGGCCTTTTTTATTTTATGTGCGGGGTTCCCCTTAATATCCATACAAGACCCAAAGGGGCTGGTAATGGGCTGGGGTAGGGGGGGGGGGGTCATGGGGTAGCTATGCCATTTTTCTTAAAGAATTTCATCCATATTACCGGGACCAGACATTACATTAAAGCCGCAAGCAGTTTTAAATGGCTTTTTTTTCCTTTAGAAGTGTCATTTTGTGCAGGGACAGTTCTAAACACGGGAAACACGTGGCACTTCACAGGCATACTTTAGACACCCCCCAGGTACGATATTTAAAGGAATATTTGACTTTTTTTTTTCACTTTATGCATCATTAAAATGACTGCTCCCGAAAAACGACCGTTTTTAAAACTTCTTTTTGCATTGATACATGTCCCCTGGTGCAGAACCCGGGTTCCCAAACCCTTTTTAGGACAATAACATGCATAATAGTTGTTATAATTAGCACTTTAGAATTCGAACGTTCGCATCCATTGTATTTAATAGGGTTCTAATGTTCGTTCGAACTTCCGGTCCGTTCGCGGGTTCTGGTGCGAACCGAACCCGGGGGTGTTCGGCTCATCACTACTCTCCAATAACCTTGCCTGACCTTCCAGCCATGTCCTGAGCTCTCCAATAACATCTCCTCACCTTCCAGCCACATCCCGAGCTCTCCAATAACATCTCACCTTCCAGCCACGTCCTGGGCTCTCCAATAACATCTCCTAACCTTCCAGCCACGTCCTGAGCTCTCCCATAACATCTCCTCACCTTCCAACCACGTCCCGAACTTTCCCATAACATTTCACCTTCCAGCCACTTCCTGAGCTTTCCAATAACATCTCCTCACCTTCCAACCATGTCCTGAGCTCTCCAATAACATCTCCTCACCTTCCAACCAAGTCCCGAGCTCTCTAATAACATCTCCTCACCTTCCAGCCACGTCCTGAGCTCTCCAATAATATCTCCTCACCTTCCAGCCACGTCCTGAGCTCTCCAATAACATCTCCTTACCTTCCAACCACGTCCTGAGCTCTCCAATAACATCTCCACACCTTCCAGCCACGTCCTGAGCTCTCCAATAACATCTCCTCTCCTTCCAGCCACATCCTGAGCTCTCCAATAACATCTCCTCACCTTCCAGCCACGTCCTGAGCTCTCCAATAACATCTCCTCACCTTCCAGCCACGTCCTGAGCTCTCCAATAATATCTCCTCACCTTCCAGCCACGTCCTGAGCTCTCCAATAACATCTCCTTACCTTCCAACCACATCCTGAGCTCTCCAATAACATCTCCACACCTTCCAGCCACGTCCCGAGCTCTCCAATAACATCTCCTCTCCTTCCAGCCACATCCTGAGCTCTCCAATAACATCTCACCTTTCAGCCACGTCCCGAGCTCTCCAATAACATCTCCTCACCTTCCAACCACGTCCTGAGCTCTCCAATAACATCTCCTCACCTTCCAACCACGTCCTGAGCTCTCCAATAACATTTCCTTTCCTTCCAGCCACATCCTGAGCTCTCCAATAACATCTCACCTTTCAGCCACGTCCCGAGCTCTCCAATAACATCTCCTCACCTTCCAACCACGTCCTGAGCTCTCCAATAACATCTCCTCACCTTCCAACCACGTCCTGAGCTCTCCAATAACATCTCCTCACCTTCCAACCACATCCTGAGCTCCCCAATAACTTCTCCTCACCTTCCAACCACGTCCTGAGCTCTCCAATAACATCTCCTCACCTTCCAACCACGTCCTGAGCTCTCCAATAACATCTCCTCACCTTCCAACCACGTCCTGAGCTCTCCAATAATATCTCCTCACCTTCCAGCCACGTCCTGAGCTCTCCAATAACATCTCCTCACCTTCCAGCCACATCCCGAGCTCTCCAATAACATCTCCTCACCTTCCAACCACGTCCTGAGCTCTCCAATAACATCTCCTCACCTTCCAACCACGTCCTGAGCTCTCCAAT
Source organism: Rana muscosa (assembly GCA_029206835.1). Classification (NCBI taxonomy): domain Eukaryota; kingdom Metazoa; phylum Chordata; class Amphibia; order Anura; family Ranidae; genus Rana; species Rana muscosa. The sequence goes on along the minus strand of CM055121.1, from coordinate 310,666,870 downwards.
AACATCTCCTCGCCTTCCAACCACGTCCCGAGCTCTCCAATAATATCTCCTCACCTTCCAGCCATGTCCTGAGCTCTCCAATAACATCTCCTTACCTTCCAACCACGTCCTGAGCTCTCCAATAACATCTCCACACCTTCCAGCCACATCCCGAGCTCTCCAATAACATCTCCTCTCCTTCCAGCCACATCCCAAGCTCTCCAATAACATCTCCTCACCTTCCAGCCACGTCCTGAGCTCTCCAATAATATCTCCTCACCTTCCAGCCATGTCCTGAGCTCTCCAATAACATCTCCTTACCTTCCAACCACGTCCTGAGCTCTCCAATAACATCTCCTCACCTTCCAGCCACGTCCCGAGCTCTCCAATAACATCTCCTCTCCTTCCAGCCACATCCTGAGCTCTCCAGTAACATCTCACCTTCCAGCCACGTCCTGAGCTCTCCAGTAACATCTCCTCACCTTCCAACCACGTCCTGAGCCCCCCAATAACATCTCCTTGCTTTATTAAATTATTAGTGTTAGCTCTTTAGGCTGTTGGGGACCTGGAAGGGATGTGGGTGTAAAACTTACTGGAAGTCGAGGTCTAAAGCTGATCTCTGGGGAAATGAAAGAACTACGCCCCCCATCCCTAACTGCAAGGGTTAAATGTTTGTTACAAGAAAAAGAGAGTAGCCACAGCCTGAATAGAAAAGCCTGTCCCCTGCCAACATTCTGCAGAAAATAAAGCGTGCTCCTAGTATGGAAGCAGTGGTCTCTCTGCTGAAGTCCAATGTGGCTCTTGCTAAATCAGAGCCCAGAGCTCACCAATCGGCAGGAAGCATTAGCTTCGCTCATTTAGGTTTGGCAGGAGAGAGGAAGTAGCGGGGGGATCATGGTCTGGAGAGGGAAAAGATGAGGTAGTGCGAGCAATCTTAGCCTGGAGGTGGTGGAGTGGAGACAGTGGGGTGGATTATGGCCAAGAGGGTGGGGAGAGAGGCAGCAGCGGGAGAGAGGAGACAGTGGGGGCAGATCATACCCTGACAACAGCAGGAAGTGGAGGCAGATCCTAGCTTAAATAGGGAAGAGGGGGCAGTAAGGGCATATTTATAGCCTGGTAGTGGTGGTGGTGATGTTGGAGGGGTACAGTAGGGGTGGATCATGGTCTGGGAAGGAGTGGTGGGGTAGATAATGGCCTGTAGGGGAGATAGAGACTGCATCAAGGGCAGATCGTGGCCCAGTGGCAACAAAGTAGAGGCAGCGGAGGCAAATTATGTCCTCAAAAAGAGGCATATAAGTTATAGGCATCTAGAGCGGATCATGGTCTGGAGTGAGGAAGGTAGAAGGAGGCATCTAGAGCAGATCATGGTCTGGATTGAGGAAGGTGGAAGGAGACATCTAGAGCAGATCATGGTCTGGAGTGAGGAAGGTAGAAGGAGGCATCTAGAGCAGATCATGGTCTGGAGGGGGGAAGGTGAAGGAGGCATCTAGAGCAGATCATGGTCTAGAGTGAGGAAGGTAAAAGGAGGCATCTAGAGCAGATCATGGTCTGGAGTGAGGAAGGTGGAAGGAGGCATCTAGAGCGGATCATGGTCTGGAGGGGGGAAGGTAAAAGGAGGCATCTAGAGCAGATCATGGTCTGGAGTGAGGAAGGTGGAAAGAGGCATCTAGAGCAGATCATGGTATGGAGGGGGGAAGGTGAAGGAGGCATCTAGAGCAGATCATGGTCTGGAGTGAGGAAGGTGGAAGGAGGCATCTAGAGCAGATCATGGTCTGGAGTGAGGAAGGTGGAAGGAGGCATCTAGAGCAGATCATGGTCTGGAGTGAGGAAGGTGGAAAGAGACATCTAGAGCAGATCATGGTCTGGAGTGAGGAAGGTGGAAAGAGACATCTAGAGCAGATCATGGTCTGGAGTGAGGAAGGTAGAAGGAGGCATCTAGAGCAGATCATGGTCTGGAGTGAGGAAGGTGGAAAGAGACATCTAGATCAGATCATTGCCTGGAGGGGGGAAGGTGAAGGAGGCATCTAGAGCAGATCATTGCCTGGACGGGGGAAGGTGAAGGAGGCATCTAGAGCAGATCATGGTCTGGAGTGAGGAAGGTGGAAGGAGGCATCTAGAGCAGATCATGGTCTGGAGTGAGGAAGGTGGAAGGAGGCATCTAGAGCAGATCATGGTCTGGAGTGAGGAAGATGGAAAGAGACATCTAGAGCAGATCATGGGTTAAAGTGAGGAAGGTGGAAAGAGACATCTAGAGCAGATCATGGTCTGGAGTGAGGAAGGTGGAAAGAGACATCTAGAGCAGATCATGGTCTGGATTGAGGAAGGTGGAAGGAGGCATCTAGAGCAGACCATGGTCTGGAGTGAGGAAGGTGGAAGGAGGCATCTAGAGCAGATCATGGTCTGGAGGGGGAAGGTGGAAAGAGACATCTAGAGCAGATAATGGTCTGGAGTGAGGAAGGTGGAAGGAGGCATCTAGAGCAGACCATGGTCTGGCGTGAGGAAGGTAGAAATAGGCATCTAGAGCAGATCATGGTCTGAAATGAGGAAGGTGGAAAGAGACATCTAGAGCAGATCATGGTCTGGAGTGAGGAAGGTGGAAAGAGACATCTAGAGCAGATCATTGGTTAAAGTGAGGAAGGTGGAAAGAGACATCTAGAGCAGATCATGGTCTGGAGTGAGGAAGGTGGAAAGAGACATCTAGAGCAGATCTTGGTCTGGAGTGAGGAAGGTGGAAGGAGGCATCTAGAGCAGATCATGGTCTGGATTGAGGAAGGTAGAAGGAGGCATCTAAAGCAGATCATGGTCTGGATTAAGGAAGGTAGAAGGAGGCATCTAGAGCAGATCATGGTCTGGAGTGAGGAAGGTGGAAAGAGACATCTAGAGCAGATCATTGCCTGGAGAGGGGAAGGTGGGAAGAGACATCTAGAGCAGATCATGGTCTGGAGGGGGGAAGGTGGAAAGAGACATCTAGAGCAGATCATGGTCTGGAGTGAGGAAGGTGGAAAGAGACATCTAGAGCAGATCATGGGTTGGAGGGGGAAAGGTGGAAAGAGACATCTAGAGCAGATCATTGCCGGGAGGGGGAAAGTCGGAAAGAGACATCTAGAGCAGATCATGTGTTGGAGTGAGGAAGGTGGAAAGAGACATCTAGAGCAGATCGTGGTCTGGAGAGGGGAAGGTGGAAAGAGACATCTAGAGCAGATCATGGGTTGGAGTGAGGAAGGTGGAAAGAGACATCTAGAGCAGATCATGGTCTGGATTGAGGAAGGTGTAAGGAGGCATCTAGAGCAGACCATGGTCTGGAGTGAGGAAGGTGGAAGGAGGCATCTAGAGCAGATCATGGTCTGGAGGGGGGAAGGTGAAGGAGGCATCTAGAGCAGATCATGGTCTGGATTGAGGAAGGTAGAAGGAGGCATCTAGAGCAGATCATGGTCTGGATTGGAGAAGGTAGAAGGAGGCATCTAGAGCAGATCATGGTCTGGAGTGAGGAAGGTGGAAAGAGACATCTAGAGCAGATCATGGTCTGGATTGAGGAAGGTAGAAGGAGGCATCTAGAGCAGATCATGGTCTGAAATGAGGAAGGTGGAAAGAGACATCTAGAGCAGATCATGGTCTGGAGGGGGGAAGCTGGAAAGAGACATCTAGAGCAGATCATGGGTTGGAGTGAGGAAGGTGGAAAGAGACATCTAGAGCCGATCACGGGTTAAAGTGAGGAAGGTGGAAAGAGACATCTAGAGCAGATCATGGTCTGGAGTGAGGAAGGTGGAAAGAGACATCTAGAGCAGATCATGGTCTGGAGTGAGGAAGGTGGAAGGAGGCATCTAGAGCAGATCATGATCTGGATTGAGGAAGGTGGAAAGAGACATCTAGAGCAGATCATGGTCTGGAGTGAGGAAGGTGGAAAGAGACATCTAGAGCAGATCATGGTCTGGAGGGGGGAAGGTGGAAGGAGGAATCTAGAGCAGATCATGGTCTGGAGGGGGGAAGGTGGAAAGAGACATCTAGAGCAGATCATGGTCTGGAGGGGGAAAGGTGGAAGGAGGCATCTAGAGCAGATCATGGTCTGGAGTGAGGAAGGTGAAAGGAGGCATCTAGAGCAGATTATGGTCTGGAGTGAGGAAGGTGGAAGGAGGCATCTAGAGCAGATCATGGTCTGGAGTGAGGAAGGTGAAAAGAGACATCTAGAGCAGATCATGGTCTGGAGTGAGGAAGGTGGAAGGAGGCATCTAGAGCAGATCATGATCTGGATTGAGGAAGGTGGAAAGAGACATCTAGAGCAGATCATGGGTTGGAGTGAGGAAGGTGGAAAGAGACATCTAGAGCAGATCATGGTCTGGAGTGAGGAAGGTGGAAAGAGGCATCTAGAGCAGATCATGGTCTGGAGTGAGGAAGGTGGAAGGAGGCATCTAGAGCAGATCATGGTCTGGATTGAGGAAGGTAGAAGGAGGCATCTAAAGCAGATCATGGTCTGGATTAAGGAAGGTAGAAGGAGGCATCTAGAGCAGATCATGGTCTGGAGTGAGGAAGGTGGAAAGAGACATCTAGAGCAGATCATTGCCTGGAGAGGGGAAGGTGGGAAGAGACATCTAGAGCAGATCATGGTCTGGAGGGGGGAAGGTGGAAAGAGACATCTAGAGCAGATCATGGTCTGGAGTGAGGAAGGTGGAAAGAGACATCTAGAGCAGATCATGGGTTGGAGGGGGAAAGGTGGAAAGAGACATCTAGAGCAGATCATTGCCGGGAGGGGGAAAGTCGGAAAGAGACATCTAGAGCAGATCATGTGTTGGAGTGAGGAAGGTGGAAAGAGACATCTAGAGCAGATCGTGGTCTGGAGAGGGGAAGGTGGAAAGAGACATCTAGAGCAGATCATGGGTTGGAGTGAGGAAGGTGGAAAGAGACATCTAGAGCAGATCATGGTCTGGATTGAGGAAGGTGGAAGGAGGCATCTAGAGCAGACCATGGTCTGGAGTGAGGAAGGTGGAAGGAGGCATCTAGAGCAGATCATGGTCTGGAGGGGGGAAGGTGAAGGAGGCATCTAGAGCAGATCATGGTCTGGATTGAGGAAGGTAGAAGGAGGCATCTAGAGCAGATCATGGTCTGGATTGGAGAAGGTAGAAGGAGGCATCTAGAGCAGATCATGGTCTGGAGTGAGGAAGGTGGAAAGAGACATCTAGAGCAGATCATGGTCTGGATTGAGGAAGGTAGAAGGAGGCATCTAGAGCAGATCATGGTCTGAAATGAGGAAGGTGGAAAGAGACATCTAGAGCAGATCATGGTCTGGAGGGGGGAAGCTGGAAAGAGACATCTAGAGCAGATCATGGGTTGGAGTGAGGAAGGTGGAAAGAGACATCTAGAGCCGATCACGGGTTAAAGTGAGGAAGGTGGAAAGAGACATCTAGAGCAGATCATGGTCTGGAGTGAGGAAGGTGGAAAGAGACATCTAGAGCAGATCATGGTCTGGAGTGAGGAAGGTGGAAGGAGGCATCTAGAGCAGATCATGATCTGGATTGAGGAAGGTGGAAAGAGACATCTAGAGCAGATCATGGTCTGGAGTGAGGAAGGTGGAAAGAGACATCTAGAGCAGATCATGGTCTGGAGGGGGGAAGGTGGAAGGAGGCATCTAGAGCAGATCATGGTCTGGAGGGGGGAAGGTGGAAAGAGACATCTAGAGCAGATCATGGTCTGGAGGGGGAAAGGTGGAAGGAGGCATCTAGAGCAGATCATGGTCTGGAGTGAGGAAGGTGAAAGGAGGCATCTAGAGCAGATTATGGTCTGGAGTGAGGAAGGTGGAAGGAGGCATCTAGAGCAGATCATGGTCTGGAGTGAGGAAGGTGAAAGGAGGCATCTAGAGCAGATTATGGTCTGGAGTGAGGAAGGTGGAAGGAGGCATCTAGAGCAGATCATGGTCTGGAGTGAGGAAGGTGAAAAGAGACATCTAGAGCAGATCATGGTCTGGAGTGAGGAAGGTGGAAGGAGGCATCTAGAGCAGATCATGATCTGGATTGAGGAAGGTGGAAAGAGACATCTAGAGCAGATCATGGGTTAAAGTGAGGAAGGTGGAAAGAGACATCTAGAGCAGATCATGGTCTGGAGTGAGGAAGGTGGAAAGAGACATCTAGAGCAGATCATGGTCTGGAGTGAGGAAGGTGGAAGGAGGCATCTAGAGCAGATCATGGTCTGGAGGGGGGAAGGTGGAAAGAGACATCTAGAGCAGATCATGGTCTGGAGTAAGGAAGGTGGAAAGAGACATCTAGAGAAGATCATGGTCTGGAGTGAGGAAGGTGGAAGGAGGCATCTAGAGCAGACCATGGTCTGGAGTGAGAAAGGTGGAAAGAGACATCTAGAGCAGATCATGGTCTGGAGTGAGGAAGGTGGAAGGAGGCATCTAGAGCAGATCATGGTCTGGAGTGAGGAAGGTGGAAGGAGGCATCTAGAGCAGATCATGGTCTGGAGTGAGGAAAGTAGAAGGAAGCATCTAGAGCAGATCATTGGTTGGAGTGAGGAAGGTGGAAAGAGACATCTAGAGCAGATCATGGTCTGGAGTGAGGAAGGTGGAAGGAGGCATCTAGAGCGGATCATGGTCTGGAGGGGGGAAGGTGGAAAGAGACATCTAGAGCAGATCATGGTCTGGAGTGAGGAAGGTGAAAGGAGGCATCTAGAGCAGATCATGGTCTGGAGTGAGGAAGGTGGAAGGAGGCATCTAGAGCAGATCATGGTCTGGAGTGAGGAAGGTAGAAGGAGGCATCTAGAGCAGATCATGGGTTGGAGTGAGGAAGGTGGAAAGAGACATCTAGAGCAGATCATGGTCTGGAGTGAGGAAGGTGGAAGGAGGCATCTAGAGCAGATCCTGGTCTGGAGGGGGGAAGGTGGAAAGAGACATCTAGAGCAGATCATGGTCTGGAGTAAGGAAGGTGGAAAGAGACATCTAGAGCAGAACATGGTCTGGAGGGGGGAAGGTGGAAGGAGGCATCTAGAGCAGATCATGGTCTGGAGGGGGGAAAGTGGAAGGAGGCATCTAGAGCAGATCATGGTCTGGAGTGAGGAAGGTGGAAAGAGACATCTAGAGCAGATCATGGTCTGGAGTGAGGAAGGTGGAAGGAGGCATCTAGAGCAGATCATGGTCTGGAGTGAGGAAGGTGGAAGGAGGCATCTAGAGCAGATCATGGTCTGGAGTGAGGAAGGTGGAAGGAGGCATCTAGAGCAGATCATGGTCTGGAGTGAGGAAGGTGGAAAGAGACATCTAGAGCAGATCATGGTCTGGAGTGAGGAAGGTGGAAGGAGGCATCTAGAGCAGATCATGGTCTGGAGGGGGAAGGTGGAAAGAGACATCTAGAGCAGATCATGGTCTGGAGTGAGGAAGGTGAAAGGAGGCATCTAGAGCAGATCATGGTCTGGAGTGAGGAAGGTGGAAGGAGGCATCTAGAGCAGATCATGGTCTGGAGTGAGGAAGGTAGAAGGAGGCATCTAGAGCAGATCATGGGTTGGAGTGAGGAAGGTGGAAAGAGACATCTAGAGCAGATCATGGTCTGGAGTGAGGAAGGTGGAAGGAGGCATCTAGAGAAGATCCTGGTCTGGAGGGGGGAAGGTGGAAAGAGACCTCTAGAGCAGATCATGGTCTGGAGTAAGGAAGGTGAAAAGAGACATCTAGAGCAGAACATGGTCTGGAGGGGGGAAGGTGGAAGGAGGCATCTAGAGCAGATCATGGTCTGGAGTGAGGAAGGTGGAAGGAGGCATCTAGAGCAGATAATTGCCTGGACGGGGGAAGGTGGAAGGAGGCATCTAGAGCAGAACATGGTCTGGAGGGGGGAAGGTGGAAGGAGGCATCTAGAGCAGATCATGGTCTGGAGTGAGGAAGGTGAAAGGAGGCATCTAGAGCAGATCATGGTCTGGAGTGAGGAAGGTAGAAGGAGGCATCTAGAGCAGATCATGGTCTGGAGTGAGCAAGGTGGAAGGAGGCATCTAGAGCAGATCATGGTCTGGAGTGAGGAAGGTAGAAGGAGGCATCTAGAGCAGAACATGGTCTGGAGGGGGGAAGGTGGAAGGAGGTATCTAGAGCAGATCATGGTCTGGAGTGAGGAAGGTGGAAAGAGGCATCTAGAGCAGATCATGGTCTGGAGGGGGGAAGGTGGAAGGAGGCATCTAGAGCAGATCATGGTCTGGAGGGGGGAAGGTGGAAAGAGACATCTAGAGCAGATCATGGTCTGGAGTGAGGAAGGTGGAAAGAGACATCTAGAGCAGATCATGGTCTGGAGGGGGGAAGGTGGAAAGAGACATCTAGAGCAGATCATTGCCTGGAGGGGGTAAGGTGGAAAGAGACATCTAGAGCAGATCATGGTCTGGAGTGAGGAAGGTGGAAAGAGACATCTAGAGCGGATCATGGGTTGGAGGGGGAAAGGTGGAAAGAGACATCTAGAGCAGATCATTGCCTGGAGGGGGAAAGGTGGAAAGAGACATCTAGAGCAGATCATGGGTTGGAGTGAGGAAGGTGGAAAGAGACATGTAGAGCAGATCATGGTCTGGAGTGAGGAAGGTGGAAGGAGGCATCTAGAGCAGATCATGATCTGGATTGAGGAAGGTGGAAAGAGACATCTAGAGCAGATCATGGGTTAAAGTGAGGAAGGTGGAAAGAGACATCTAGAGCAGATCATGGTCTGGAGTGAGGAAGGTGGAAAGAGACATCTAGAGCAGATCATGGTCTGGAGTGAGGAAGGTGGAAGGAGGCATCTAGAGCAGATCATGGTCTGGAGGGGGGAAGGTGGAAGGAGGCATCTAGAGCAGATCATGGTCTGCAGGGGGGAAGATGGAAAGAGACATCTAGAGCAGATCATGGTCTGGAGGGGGGAAGGTGGAAAGAGACATCTAGAGCAGATCATGGTCTGGAGTGAGGAAGGTGGAAGGAGCCATCTAGAGCAGATCATGGTCTGGAGTGAGGAAGGTGGAAGGAGGCATCTAGAGCAGATCATGGTCTGGAGTGAGGAAGGTAGAAGGAGGCATCTAGAGCAGATCATGGTCTGGAGTGAGGAAGGTGGAAGGAGGCATCTAGAGCAGATCCTGGTCTGGAGGGGGGAAGGTGGAAAGAGACATCTAGAGCAAATCATGGTCTGGAGTAAGGAAGGTGGAAAGAGACATCTAGAGCAGATCATGGTCTGGAGGGGGGAAGGTGGAAAGAGACATCTAGAGCAGATCATGGTCTGGAGTGAGGAAGGTGGAAGGAGGCATCTAGAGCAGATCATGGTCTGGAGTGAGGAAGGTGGAAAAAGACATCTAGAGCAGACCATGGTCTGGAATGAGGAAGGTGGAAAGAGACATCTAGAGCAGATCATGTTCTGGAGTGAGGAAGGTGGAAGGAGGCATCTAGAGCAGATCATGGTCTGGAGTGAGGAAGGTGGAAGGAGGCATCTAGAGCAGATCATGGTCTGGAGTGAGGAAGGTGGAAGGAGGCATCTAGAGCAGATCCTGGTCTGGAGGGGGGAAGGTGGAAAGAGACATCTAGAGCAGATCATGGTCTGGAGTAAGGAAGGTGGAAAGAGACATATAGAGCAGATCATGGTCTGGAGGGGGGAAGGTGGAAAGAGACATCTAGAGCAGAACATGGTCTGGAGGGGGGAAGGTGGAAGGAGGCATCTAGAGCAGACCATGGTCTGGAGTGAGGAAGGTGGAAAAAGACATCTAGAGCAGACCATGGTCTGGAATGAGGAAGGTGGAAAGAGACATCTAGAGCAGATCATGGTCTGGAGTGAGGAAGGTGGAAGGAGGCATCTAGAGCAGATCATGGTCTGGAGTGAGGAAGGTAGAAGGAGGCATCTAGAGCAGATCATGGTCTGGAGTGAGGAAGGTGAAAGGAGGCATCTAGAGCAGATCATGGTCTGGAGTGAGGAAGGTAGAAGGAGGCATCTAGAGCAGATCATGGTCTGGAGTGAGGAAGGTGGAAGGAGGCATCTAGAGCAGATCATGGTCTGGAGTGAGGAAGGTGGAAGGAGGCATCTAGAGCAGATCATGGTCTGGAGGGGGGAAGGTGGAAAGAGACATCTAGAGCAGATCATGGTCTGGAGTGAGGAAGGTGGAAAGAGACATCTAGAGCAGATCATGGGTTGGAGGGGGAAAGGTGGAAAGAGACATCTAGAGCAGATCATTGCCTGGAGGGGGAAAGGTGGAAAGAGACATCTAGAGCAGATCATGGGTTGGAGTGAGGAAGGTGGAAAGAGACATCTAGAGCAGATCATTGCCTGGAGGGGGAAAGGTGGAAAGAGACATCTAGAGCAGATCATGGGTTGGAGTGAGGAAGGTGGAAAGAGACATCTAGAGCAGATCATGGGTTGGAGTGAGGAAGGTGGAAAGATACATCTAGAGCAGATCATGGGTTGGAGTGAGGAAGGTGGAAAGAGACATCTAGAGCAGATCATGGGTTGGAGTGAGGAAGGTGGAAAGAGACATCTAGAGCAGATCATGGGTTGGAGTGAGGAAGGTGGAAAGAGACATCTAGAGCAGATCATGGTCTGGAGGGGGGAAGGTGGAAAGAGACATCTAGAGCAGATCATGGGTTGGAGTGAGGAAGGTGGAAAGAGACATCTAGAGCAGATCATGGTCTGGAGGGGGGAAGGTGGAAAGAGACATCTAGAGCAGATCATTGCCTGGAGGGGGAAAGGTGGAAAGAGACATCTAGAGCAGATCATGGGTTGGAGTGAGGAAGGTGGAAAGAGACATCTAGAGCCGATCACGGGTTAAAGTGAGGAAGGTGGAAAGAGACATGTAGAGCAGATCATGGTCTGGAGTGAGGAAGGTGGAAAGAGACATCTAGAGCAGATCATGGTCTGGAGTGAGGAAGGTGGAAGGAGGCATCTAGAGCAGATCATGATCTGGATTGAGGAAGGTGGAAAGAGACATCTAGAGCAGACCATGGTCTGGAATAAGGAAGGTGGAAAGAGACATCTAGAGCAGATCATGGTCTGGAGTGAGGAAGGTGGAAAGAGGCATCTAGAGCAGATCATGGTCTGGAGTGAGGAAGGTAGAAGGAGGCATCTAGAGCAGATCATGGTCTGGAGTGAGGAAGGTGAAAGGAGGCATCTAGAGCAGATCATGGTCTGGAGTGAGGAAGGTAGAAGGAGGCATCTAGAGCAGATCATGGTCTGGAGTGAGGAAGGTGGAAGGAGGCATCTAGAGCAGATCATGGTCTGGAGTGAGGAAGGTGGAAGGAGGCATCTAGAGCAGATCATGGTCTGGAGGGGGGAAGGTGGAAAGAGACATCTAGAGCAGATCATGGTCTGGAGTGAGGAAGGTGGAAAGAGACATCTAGAGCAGATCATGGGTTGGAGGGGGAAAGGTGGAAAGAGACATCTAGAGCAGATCATTGCCTGGAGGGGGAAAGGTGGAAAGAGACATCTAGAGCAGATCATGGGTTGGAGTGAGGAAGGTGGAAAGAGACATCTAGAGCAGATCATTGCCTGGAGGGGGAAAGGTGGAAAGAGACATCTAGAGCAGATCATGGGTTGGAGTGAGGAAGGTGGAAAGAGACATCTAGAGCAGATCATGGGTTGGAGTGAGGAAGGTGGAAAGATACATCTAGAGCAGATCATGGGTTGGAGTGAGGAAGGTGGAAAGAGACATCTAGAGCAGATCATGGGTTGGAGTGAGGAAGGTGGAAAGAGACATCTAGAGCAGATCATGGTCTGGAGGGGGGAAGGTGGAAAGAGACATCTAGAGCAGATCATGGGTTGGAGTGAGGAAGGTGGAAAGAGACATCTAGAGCAGATCATGGTCTGGAGGGGGGAAGGTGGAAAGAGACATCTAGAGCAGATCATTGCCTGGAGGGGGAAAGGTGGAAAGAGACATCTAGAGCAGATCATGGGTTGGAGTGAGGAAGGTGGAAAGAGACATCTAGAGCAGATCATGGGTTGGAGTGAGGAAGGTGGAAAGAGACATCTAGAGCAGATCATGGGTTGGAGTGAGGAAGGTGGAAAGAGACATCTAGAGCAGATCATGGGTTGGAGAGGGGAAGGTGGAAAGAGACATCTAGAGCAGATCATGGGTTGGAGAGGGGAAGGTGGAAAGAGACATCTAGAGCAGATCATGGGTTGGAGAGGGGAAGGTGGAAAGAGACATCTAGAGCAGATCATTGTCTGGAGGGGGAAAGGTGGAAAGAGACATCTAGAGCAGATCATGGGTTGGAGTGAGGAAGGTGGAAAGAGACATCTAGAGCAGATCATGGTCTGGAGTGAGGAAGGTGGAAAGAGACATCTAGAGCAGATCATGGTCTGGAGTGAGGAAGGTGGAAGGAGGCATCTAGAGCAGATCATGGTCTGGAGGGGGGAAGGTGGAAAGAGACATCTAGAGCAGATCATGGTCTGGAGTAAGGAAGGTGGAAAGAGACATCTAGAGAAGATCATGGTCTGGAGTGAGGAAGGTGGAAGGAGGCATCTAGAGCAGACCATGGTCTGGAGTGAGAAAGGTGGAAAGAGACATCTAGAGCAGATCATGGTCTGGAGTGAGGAAGGTGGAAGGAGGCATCTAGAGCAGATCATGGTCTGGAGTGAGGAAGGTGGAAGGAGGCATCTAGAGCAGATCATGGTCTGGAGTGAGGAAAGTAGAAGGAAGCATCTAGAGCAGATCATTGGTTGGAGTGAGGAAGGTGGAAAGAGACATCTAGAGCAGATCATGGTCTGGAGTGAGGAAGGTGGAAGGAGGCATCTAGAGCAGATCATGGTCTGGAGTGAGGAAGGTAGAAGGAGGCATCTAGAGCAGATCATGGGTTGGAGTGAGGAAGGTGGAAAGAGACATCTAGAGCAGATCATGGTCTGGAGTGAGGAAGGTGGAAGGAGGCATCTAGAGCAGATCCTGGTCTGGAGGGGGGAAGGTGGAAAGAGACATCTAGAGCAGATCATGGTCTGGAGTAAGGAAGGTGGAAAGAGACATCTAGAGCAGAACATGGTCTGGAGGGGGGAAGGTGGAAGGAGGCATCTAGAGCAGATCATGGTCTGGAGGGGGGAAAGTGGAAGGAGGCATCTAGAGCAGATCATGGTCTGGAGTGAGGAAGGTGGAAAGAGACATCTAGAGCAGATCATGGTCTGGAGTGAGGAAGGTGGAAGGAGGCATCTAGAGCAGATCATGGTCTGGAGTGAGGAAGGTGGAAGGAGGCATCTAGAGCAGATCATGGTCTGGAGTGAGGAAGGTGGAAGGAGGCATCTAGAGCAGATCATGGTCTGGAGTGAGGAAGGTGGAAAGAGACATCTAGAGCAGATCATGGTCTGGAGTGAGGAAGGTGGAAGGAGGCATCTAGAGCAGATCATGGTCTGGAGGGGGAAGGTGGAAAGAGACATCTAGAGCAGATCATGGTCTGGAGTGAGGAAGGTGAAAGGAGGCATCTAGAGCAGATCATGGTCTGGAGTGAGGAAGGTGGAAGGAGGCATCTAGAGCAGATCATGGTCTGGAGTGAGGAAGGTAGAAGGAGGCATCTAGAGCAGATCATGGGTTGGAGTGAGGAAGGTGGAAAGAGACATCTAGAGCAGATCATGGTCTGGAGTGAGGAAGGTGGAAGGAGGCATCTAGAGAAGATCCTGGTCTGGAGGGGGGAAGGTGGAAAGAGACCTCTAGAGCAGATCATGGTCTGGAGTAAGGAAGGTGAAAAGAGACATCTAGAGCAGAACATGGTCTGGAGGGGGGAAGGTGGAAGGAGGCATCTAGAGCAGATCATGGTCTGGAGTGAGGAAGGTGGAAGGAGGCATCTAGAGCAGATAATTGCCTGGACGGGGGAAGGTGGAAGGAGGCATCTAGAGCAGAACATGGTCTGGAGGGGGGAAGGTGGAAGGAGGCATCTAGAGCAGAACATGGTCTGGAGGGGGGAAGGTGGAAGGAGGCATCTAGAGCAGATCATGGTCTGGAGTGAGGAAGGTGAAAGGAGGCATCTAGAGCAGATCATGGTCTGGAGTGAGGAAGGTAGAAGGAGGCATCTAGAGCAGATCATGGTCTGGAGTGAGCAAGGTGGAAGGAGGCATCTAGAGCAGATCATGGTCTGGAGTGAGGAAGGTAGAAGGAGGCATCTAGAGCAGAACATGGTCTGGAGGGGGGAAGGTGGAAGGAGGTATCTAGAGCAGATCATGGTCTGGAGTGAGGAAGGTGGAAAGAGGCATCTAGAGCAGATCATGGTCTGGAGGGGGGAAGGTGGAAGGAGGCATCTAGAGCAGATCATGGTCTGGAGGGGGGAAGGTGGAAAGAGACATCTAGAGCAGATCATGGTCTGGAGTGAGGAAGGTGGAAAGAGACATCTAGAGCAGATCATGGTCTGGAGGGGGGAAGGTGGAAAGAGACATCTAGAGCAGATCATTGCCTGGAGGGGGTAAGGTGGAAAGAGACATCTAGAGCAGATCATGGTCTGGAGTGAGGAAGGTGGAAAGAGACATCTAGAGCGGATCATGGGTTGGAGGGGGAAAGGTGGAAAGAGACATCTAGAGCAGATCATTGCCTGGAGGGGGAAAGGTGGAAAGAGACATCTAGAGCAGATCATGGGTTGGAGTGAGGAAGGTGGAAAGAGACATGTAGAGCAGATCATGGTCTGGAGTGAGGAAGGTGGAAGGAGGCATCTAGAGCAGATCATGATCTGGATTGAGGAAGGTGGAAAGAGACATCTAGAGCAGATCATGGGTTAAAGTGAGGAAGGTGGAAAGAGACATCTAGAGCAGATCATGGTCTGGAGTGAGGAAGGTGGAAAGAGACATCTAGAGCAGATCATGGTCTGGAGTGAGGAAGGTGGAAGGAGGCATCTAGAGCAGATCATGGTCTGGAGGGGGGAAGGTGGAAGGAGGCATCTAGAGCAGATCATGGTCTGCAGGGGGGAAGATGGAAAGAGACATCTAGAGCAGATCATGGTCTGGAGGGGGGAAGGTGGAAAGAGACATCTAGAGCAGATCATGGTCTGGAGTGAGGAAGGTGGAAGGAGCCATCTAGAGCAGATCATGGTCTGGAGTGAGGAAGGTGGAAGGAGGCATCTAGAGCAGATCATGGTCTGGAGTGAGGAAGGTAGAAGGAGGCATCTAGAGCAGATCATGGTCTGGAGTGAGGAAGGTGGAAGGAGGCATCTAGAGCAGATCCTGGTCTGGAGGGGGGAAGGTGGAAAGAGACATCTAGAGCAAATCATGGTCTGGAGTAAGGAAGGTGGAAAGAGACATCTAGAGCAGATCATGGTCTGGAGGGGGGAAGGTGGAAAGAGACATCTAGAGCAGATCATGGTCTGGAGTGAGGAAGGTGGAAGGAGGCATCTAGAGCAGATCATGGTCTGGAGTGAGGAAGGTGGAAAAAGACATCTAGAGCAGACCATGGTCTGGAATGAGGAAGGTGGAAAGAGACATCTAGAGCAGATCATGTTCTGGAGTGAGGAAGGTGGAAGGAGGCATCTAGAGCAGATCATGGTCTGGAGTGAGGAAGGTGGAAGGAGGCATCTAGAGCAGATCATGGTCTGGAGTGAGGAAGGTGGAAGGAGGCATCTAGAGCAGATCCTGGTCTGGAGGGGGGAAGGTGGAAAGAGACATCTAGAGCAGATCATGGTCTGGAGTAAGGAAGGTGGAAAGAGACATCTAGAGCAGATCATGGTCTGGAGGGGGGAAGGTGGAAAGAGACATCTAGAGCAGAACATGGTCTGGAGGGGGGAAGGTGGAAGGAGGCATCTAGAGCAGACCATGGTCTGGAGTGAGGAAGGTGGAAAAAGACATCTAGAGCAGACCATGGTCTGGAATGAGGAAGGTGGAAAGAGACATCTAGAGCAGATCATGGTCTGGAGTGAGGAAGGTGGAAGGAGGCATCTAGAGCAGATCATGGTCTGGAGTGAGGAAGGTAGAAGGAGGCATCTAGAGCAGATCATGGTCTGGAGTGAGGAAGGTGAAAGGAGGCATCTAGAGCAGATCATGGTCTGGAGTGAGGAAGGTAGAAGGAGGCATCTAGAGCAGATCATGGTCTGGAGTGAGGAAGGTGGAAGGAGGCATCTAGAGCAGATCATGGTCTGGAGTGAGGAAGGTGGAAGGAGGCATCTAGAGCAGATCATGGTCTGGAGGGGGGAAGGTGGAAAGAGACATCTAGAGCAGATCATGGTCTGGAGTGAGGAAGGTGGAAAGAGACATCTAGAGCAGATCATGGGTTGGAGGGGGAAAGGTGGAAAGAGACATCTAGAGCAGATCATTGCCTGGAGGGGGAAAGGTGGAAAGAGACATCTAGAGCAGATCATGGGTTGGAGTGAGGAAGGTGGAAAGAGACATCTAGAGCAGATCATTGCCTGGAGGGGGAAAGGTGGAAAGAGACATCTAGAGCAGATCATGGGTTGGAGTGAGGAAGGTGGAAAGAGACATCTAGAGCAGATCATGGGTTGGAGTGAGGAAGGTGGAAAGATACATCTAGAGCAGATCATGGGTTGGAGTGAGGAAGGTGGAAAGAGACATCTAGAGCAGATCATGGGTTGGAGTGAGGAAGGTGGAAAGAGACATCTAGAGCAGATCATGGGTTGGAGTGAGGAAGGTGGAAAGAGACATCTAGAGCAGATCATGGTCTGGAGGGGGGAAGGTGGAAAGAGACATCTAGAGCAGATCATGGGTTGGAGTGAGGAAGGTGGAAAGAGACATCTAGAGCAGATCATGGTCTGGAGGGGGGAAGGTGGAAAGAGACATCTAGAGCAGATCATTGCCTGGAGGGGGAAAGGTGGAAAGAGACATCTAGAGCAGATCATGGGTTGGAGTGAGGAAGGTGGAAAGAGACATCTAGAGCCGATCACGGGTTAAAGTGAGGAAGGTGGAAAGAGACATGTAGAGCAGATCATGGTCTGGAGTGAGGAAGGTGGAAAGAGACATCTAGAGCAGATCATGGTCTGGAGTGAGGAAGGTGGAAGGAGGCATCTAGAGCAGATCATGATCTGGATTGAGGAAGGTGGAAAGAGACATCTAGAGCAGACCATGGTCTGGAATGAGGAAGGTGGAAAGAGACATCTAGAGCAGATCATGGTCTGGAGTGAGGAAGGTGGAAAGAGGCATCTAGAGCAGATCATGGTCTGGAGTGAGGAAGGTAGAAGGAGGCATCTAGAGCAGATCATGGTCTGGAGTGAGGAAGGTGAAAGGAGGCATCTAGAGCAGATCATGGTCTGGAGTGAGGAAGGTAGAAGGAGGCATCTAGAGCAGATCATGGTCTGGAGTGAGGAAGGTGGAAGGAGGCATCTAGAGCAGATCATGGTCTGGAGTGAGGAAGGTGGAAGGAGGCATCTAGAGCAGATCATGGTCTGGAGGGGGGAAGGTGGAAAGAGACATCTAGAGCAGATCATGGTCTGGAGTGAGGAAGGTGGAAAGAGACATCTAGAGCAGATCATGGGTTGGAGGGGGAAAGGTGGAAAGAGACATCTAGAGCAGATCATTGCCTGGAGGGGGAAAGGTGGAAAGAGACATCTAGAGCAGATCATGGGTTGGAGTGAGGAAGGTGGAAAGAGACATCTAGAGCAGATCATTGCCTGGAGGGGGAAAGGTGGAAAGAGACATCTAGAGCAGATCATGGGTTGGAGTGAGGAAGGTGGAAAGAGACATCTAGAGCAGATCATGGGTTGGAGTGAGGAAGGTGGAAAGATACATCTAGAGCAGATCATGGGTTGGAGTGAGGAAGGTGGAAAGAGACATCTAGAGCAGATCATGGGTTGGAGTGAGGAAGGTGGAAAGAGACATCTAGAGCAGATCATGGGTTGGAGTGAGGAAGGTGGAAAGAGACATCTAGAGCAGATCATGGTCTGGAGGGGGGAAGGTGGAAAGAGACATCTAGAGCAGATCATGGGTTGGAGTGAGGAAGGTGGAAAGAGACATCTAGAGCAGATCATGGTCTGGAGGGGGGAAGGTGGAAAGAGACATCTAGAGCAGATCATTGCCTGGAGGGGGAAAGGTGGAAAGAGACATCTAGAGCAGATCATGGGTTGGAGTGAGGAAGGTGGAAAGAGACATCTAGAGCAGATCATGGGTTGGAGTGAGGAAGGTGGAAAGAGACATCTAGAGCAGATCATGGGTTGGAGTGAGGAAGGTGGAAAGAGACATCTAGAGCAGATCATGGGTTGGAGAGGGGAAGGTGGAAAGAGACATCTAGAGCAGATCATGGGTTGGAGAGGGGAAGGTGGAAAGAGACATCTAGAGCAGATCATGGGTTGGAGAGGGGAAGGTGGAAAGAGACATCTAGAGCAGATCATTGTCTGGAGGGGGAAAGGTGGAAAGAGACATCTAGAGCAGATCATGGGTTGGAGTGAGGAAGGTGGAAAGAGACATCTAGAGCAGATCATGGGTTGGAGTGAGGAAGGTGGAAAGAGACATCTAGAGCAGATCATGGGTTGGAGAGGGGAAGGTGGAAAGAGACATCTAGAGTAGATCATGGGTTGGAGAGGGGAAGGTGGAAAGAGACATCTAGAGCAGATCATGGGTTGGAGAGGGGAAGGTGGAAAGAGACATCTAGAGCAGATCATTGTCTGGAGGGGGAAAGGTGGAAAGAGACATATAGAGCAGATCATGGTCTGGAGTGAGGAAGGTGGAAAGAGACATCTAGAGTAGATCATGGGTTGGAGTGAGGAAGGTGGAAAGAGACATCTAGAGCAGATCATGGGTTGGAGTGAGGAAGGTGGAAAGAGACATCTAGAGCAGATCATTGCCTGGAGGGGGAAAGGTGGAAAGAGACATCTAGAGCAGATCATGGGTTGGAGTGAGGAAGGTGGAAAGAGACATCTAGAGCAGATCATGGTCTGGAGAGGGGAAGGTGGAAAGAGACATCTAGAGCAGATCATGGGTTAGAGGGAGGAAAGAGACATCTAGAGCAGATCATGGGTTGGAGTGAGGAAGGTGGAAAGAGACATCTAGAGCAGATCATGGGTTGGAGTGAGGAAGGTGGAAAGAGACATCTAGAGCAGATCATGGGTTGGAGAGGGGAAGGTGGAAAGAGACATCTAGAGCAGATCATGGGTTGGAGTGAGGAAGGTGGAAAGAGACATCTAGAGCAGATCATGGGTTGGAGTGAGGAAGGTGGAAAGAGACATCTAGAGCAGATCATGGTCTGGAGTGAGGAAGGTGGAAAGAGACATCTAGAGCAGATCATGGGTTGGAGTGAGGAAGGTGGAAAGAGACATCTAGAGCAGATCATGGGTTGGAGAGGGGAAGGTGAAAAGAGACATCTAGAGCAGATCATGGGTTGGAGAGGGGAAGGTGGAAAGAGACATCTAGAGCAGATCATGGGTTGGAGTGAGGAAGGTGGAAAGAGATATCTAGAGCAGATCATGGTCTGGAGGGGGGAAGGTGGAAAGAGACATCTAGAGCAGATCATGGGTTGGAGTGAGGAAGGTGGAAAGAGACATCTAGAGCAGATCATGGTCTGGAGGGGGGAAGGTGAAAAGAGACATCTAGAGCAGATCATTGCCTGGAGGGGGAAAGGTGGAAAGAGACATCTAGAGCAGATCATGGGTTGGAGTGAGGAAGGTGGAAAGAGACATCTAGAGCAGATCATGGGTTGGAGTGAGGAAGGTGGAAAGAGACATCTAGAGCAGATCATGGGTTGGAGTGAGGAAGGTGGAAAGAGACATCTAGAGCAGATCATGGGTTGGAGTGAGGAAGGTGGAAAGAGACATCTAGAGCAGATCATGGGCTGGAGAGGGGAAGGTGGAAAGAGACATCTAGAGCAGATCATGGGTTGGAGAGGGGAAGGTGGAAAGAGACATCTAGAGCAGATCATTGTCTGGAGGGGGAAAGGTGGAAAGAGACATCTAGAGCAGATCATGGGTTGGAGTGAGGAAGGTGGAAAGAGACATCTAGAGCAGATCATGGGTTGGAGTGAGGAAGGTGGAAAGAGACATCTAGAGCAGATCATGGGTTGGAGAGGGGAAGGTGGAAAGAGACATCTAGAGCAGATCATGGGTTGGAGAGGGGAAGGTGGAAAGAGACATCTAGAGCAGATCATGGGTTAGAGAGGGGAAGGTGGAAAGAGACATCTAGAGCAGATCATTGTCTGGAGGGGGAAAGGTGGAAAGAGACATATAGAGCAGATCATGGTCTGGAGTGAGGAAGGTGGAAAGAGACATCTAGAGTAGATCATGGGTTGGAGTGAGGAAGGTGGAAAGAGACATCTAGAGCAGATCATGGGTTGGAGTGAGGAAGGTGGAAAGAGACATCTAGAGCAGATCATTGCCTGGAGGGGGAAAGGTGGAAAGAGACATCTAGAGCAGATCATGGGTTGGAGTGAGGAAGGTGGAAAGAGACATCTAGAGCAGATCATGGTCTGGAGAGGGGAAGGTGGAAAGAGACATCTAGAGCAGATCATGGGTTAGAGGGAGGAAAGAGACATCTAGAGCAGATCATGGGTTGGAGTGAGGAAGGTGGAAAGAGACATCTAGAGCAGATCATGGGTTGGAGTGAGGAAGGTGGAAAGAGACATCTAGAGCAGATCATGGGTTGGAGAGGGGAAGGTGGAAAGAGACATCTAGAGCAGATCATGGGTTGGAGTGAGGAAGGTGGAAAGAGACATCTAGAGCAGATCATGGGTTGGAGTGAGGAAGGTGGAAAGAGACATCTAGAGCAGATCATGGTCTGGAGTGAGGAAGGTGGAAAGAGACATCTAGAGCAGATCATGGGTTGGAGTGAGGAAGGTGGAAAGAGACATCTAGAGCAGATCATGGTCTGGAGGGGGGAAGGTGGAAAGAGACATCTAGAGCAGATCATTGCCTGGAGGGGGAAAGGTGGAAAGAGACATCTAGAGCAGATCATGGGTTGGAGTGAGGAAGGTGGAAAGAGACATCTAGAGCAGATCATGGGTTGGAGTGAGGAAGGTGGAAAGAGACATCTAGAGCAGATCATGGGTTGGAGTGAGGAAGGTGGAAAGAGACACCTAGAGCAGATCATGGGTTGGAGAGGGGAAGGTGGAAAGAGACATCTAAAGCAGATCATGGGTTGGAGAGGGGAAGGTGGAAAGAGACATCTAGAGCAGATCATGGGTTGGAGAGGGGAAGGTGGAAAGAGACATCTAGAGCAGATCATTGTCTGGAGGGGGAAAGGTGGAAAGAGACATATAGAGCAGATCATGGTCTGGAGTGAGGAAGGTGGAAAGAGACATCTAGAGTAGATCATGGGTTGGAGTGAGGAAGGTGGAAAGAGACACCTAGAGCAGATCATGGGTTGGAGTGAGGAAGGTAGAAAGAGACATCTAGAGCAGATCATTGCCTGGAGGGGGAAAGGTGGAAAGAGACATCTAGAGCAGATCATGGGTTGGAGTGAGGAAGGTGGAAAGAGACATCTAGAGCAGATCATGGTCTGGAGAGTGGAAGGTGGAAAGAGACATCTAGAGCAGATCATGGGTTAGAGGGAGGAAAGAGACATCTAGAGCAGATCATGGGTTGGAGTGAGGAAGGTGGAAAGAGACATCTAGAGCAGATCATGGGTTGGAGTGAGGAAGGTGGAAAGAGACTGTAACGGCACCCCAAGTATGAAAGGGGTTAACACCGTTAGGATATTCCCTTTCCAACCACACGACAGCCACCAGACACTCCAACCAGCTGAATAAGACCCCATACGAATGATTCTCCCCCCAGATACGAGACAACGCTCTGTATTCAAGTTCCAAAACAGGGAATGACTTTATTTTCAAAACACATGGTAACACATTTCTCTTCAAAACCCTCCCCTCCCATCCTTTGGGGAACAGGGCGGGTTAAACTGTCCAATGACAATGGTGATACAGGTCAGGTGTGTTCAAACTTCTCCTTTGATAAACAGTCTTAGGCAGGAGGGTTGATTCCCCCCCTCCTCCTCACAGAAGACACTTCAACATCCCATAATATGCAGCCAGACGGTTGACCAGCTCCAATCCACATTGTCACAGTAGCAGACTTAATTCATAGTAGACAATAGAATGCAAATAACCTTAACACCTCACCGCAATGATTACACCCCCCCTCACAGTACACATCCAATCTAGATACAATGTATGTGCAGCTTGAATATGGCCATCATAGGCCATATTGGGGTTTTCATTCACCCTGTGCCCCTAATAGAGACACAGGGTGATTGACACATAAGAGCCATTGGGGGAGCTGAAGCAAGGGTATCTCATACTTCCTAAGCGATTCTGAGTCCCCCGGGCCTTCCCGTTACATCTCTCCCCTTTCGGCAGGAGACTAACACAGGAGGCGACCCCAGACGGGTTGACTCCGAAGTTAGTCCATAGGTCCCTTCTTCTAATGCCGGTATCCACACAGTACCCCAAATAAATTGCTCCAAACAGAGCATTACTTACCCAGCCAACCTCTGCCTCTCTCAGAGAATATATCCGCCGCTGGGGAGAGGCCTGGACTGGCCCTTCTCCCTGGAGTCCTTTCAGCCGCTGGAAAGAAGACAGGGTGACTGGGCTCAGTCCGTCATGCTGTTGGGGATCTGGGTCGACTGCCCGGCATCCCTGGGGTATACAAGTGGAGACTGAAGTCCCATCCACTTGTGGTAGGTGAAAATCCCCCAGTGCTTGCAAAGCAAGGCTGACATCCTCCTGTCTCAGTGTCACACCATTTTCTGGGGTTGTGTCAGTGAGGACCGAAGTCCCATCCAGTACCACAGGAACTCCCTCTTCTGTTAGATGAGAGCAGAGGCCCGTGGCACTCGGCTCTGTTGCCAGCTCTTCTGCTGGGTTGCTGTGAGTGGAGACCGCAGTCCCATCCACCGATATCCGCTCAAGTGGCAGTTGTGTGCAGCGGCCAGTAGCATTCTGCCCTGCTGCCAGTGATTCAGCTGGGGGTAAAAGCTTTACCACCTCAGCTTGTTGCTGGAGAGAGGGGCCAACTGCCCCGGCTCCCTGAAACTCCACAGTTGTTTCCGGTGCTGGGCAGAGGTTGCTATCACTCTGCCCTGTTGCCAGCACTTCTGCTGGGGACTCCACACCATCTGCTCTGGTTAACTGTTGGGGAGGGAAAATGGCTGCTTCTCCTCCCTGCATCTCCGAAATCCACTCGGAAAGAGGAACCATCACCTCCTCAACTCGGGCCTCCAAAACTGCCACGGGTGTAGAGCAGGGGTCTGTAATACTTTGTCCTGCTGCCAGTACTTGGGCAGGCGATGCATAATCTATAACATCCTCTGAACAGTTCCTTAAGTCCATACCTTCTGTAATCAGTGGCTGGGGAGATGAGCCAACTGCCCTAGCTCCCTGGAACTCCACATCATCCACTTCGGCTTTAGGGATGGCAATCTTCAGCTTTTCCACTGCTGATTCTTCAGCCAGGATTTCATAGTTGTCAACTGGTATTCCCTGATAGTCCCAGGCACAGGTAGCACCACCCTGCTGCTGAACAGATTCTAGCAGCTGTCTGTAGGCGATCTCCAGCTCCCATTCCTGAACGGCCAGAAACTCCAAATCTTCCTCTGCCCAGTGCCCTTCCGAGACATTCAGTTTTCGCTCTCTGTGCTCCATTATTTCCTCCAAACGCCAGTCCCGATCACTCCCAAAGTCAGGGTCACTGGACAGCCTCCAATACAACAATCCCAGGCCATCATAGTCAAAGCCTTCCGTGGGGCTGTCATCCGCTGACCATGGGCACTCTTGGGCTACATACCACCGGAGGGCTCTGTAGCTCTCGTCCAACCGCATCTCTGCCCGGATCAGCCTGCTTAACTCAGTTGTCCACTCCTGCTTCGGTTGTTCCCCCAATAACGGCATTCGTACATCATACTGCGACCAGTACCTTACATAGATGGAGGGGAGAACCTTTCCCTGGTGTTGCTGCTCGAGAGCTAGCGCTTTCTTCCAGAGTTCGCAGCGGATCGAATCAGACCATCCCAGCAGGACCTCCTCTGATACTGGTCCTCTATGCTGTATCTGCATCTCTTGTAACCTCCTTCTGACTTCCTCTTCCATGGCGGCTGGTATCTGTACCTCTCCTCTCCTTGCAGTTGGTGCTGCTGTGACTTCTGCTGCTGCAGCACCTCTTTGCTGTAGCCTATTTGCGTCCACAGCCGCTATAACTAGGTCTATGATCTCCGCTGGAGGGTTAGGACCATAATGTGCCAGTCTTAGTTTAACAGCCCGATCAAAACTTGCCTCTTCGGGTGTCCTGTCTGTTACACTGGGCCTTTCGGTTCCATCCATTTCGACTAGTTCTCTGATAATGTCCCTCTTCTTACGGTTGTTGGCCGGTCTTCCCCGGTTCTCCAGTAAGTCTTTGAGGGTGGAGAGCTTTAGCCGTTCATACTGTGCCTCCATTGTCCTGTGTCCTCTTGTAGCTGTCCTTCTGGCTGTGGGGATCAATCCCACTGCTGCCACCAATTGTAACGGCACCCCAAGTATGAAAGGGGTTAACACCGTTAGGATATTCCCTTTCCAACCACACGACAGCCACCAGACACTCCAACCAGCTGAATAAGACCCCATACGAATGATTCTCCCCCCAGATACGAGACAACGCTCTGTATTCAAGTTCCAAAACAGGGAATGACTTTATTTTCAAAACACACGATAACACATTTCTCTTCAAAACCCTCCCCTCCCATCCTTTGGGGAACAGGGCGGGTTAAACTGTCCACTGACAATGGTGATACAGGTCAGGTGTGTTCAAACTTCTCCTTTGATAAACAGTCTTAGGCAGGAGGGGTGATTCCCCCCCCCCCTCCTCACAGAAGACACTTCCACATCCCATAATATGCAGCCAGACGGTTGACCAGCTCCAATCCACATTGTCACAGTAGCAGACTTAATTCATAATAGACAATAGAATGCAAATAACCTTAACTCCTCACCGCAATGATTACACCCCCCCCCCCCTCACAGTACACATCCAATCTAGATACAATGTATGTGCAGCTTGAATATGGCCATCATAGGCCATAGTGGGGTTTTCATTCACCCTGTGCCCCTAATAGAGACACAGGGTGATTGACACATAAGAGCCATTGGGGGAGCTGAAGCAAGGGTATCTCATACTTTCTAAGCGATTCTGAGTCCCCCAGGCCTTCCCGTTACAGAGACATCTAGAGCAGATCATGGGTTGGAGTGAGGAAGGTGGAAAGAGACATCTAGAGCAGATCATGGGTTGGAGTGAGGAAGGTGGAAAGAGACATCTAGAGCAGATCATGGGTTGGAGTGAGGAAGGTGGAAAGAGACATCTAGAGCAGATCATGGGTTGGAGAGGGGAAGGTGGAAAGAGACATCTAGAGCAGATCATGGGTTGGAGAGGGGAAGGTGGAAAGAGACATCTAGAGCAGATCATGGGTTGGAGAGGGGAAGGTGGAAAGAGACATCTAGAGCAGATCATTGTCTGGAGGGGGAAAGGTGGAAAGAGACATATAGAGCAGATCATGGTCTGGAGTGAGGAAGGTGGAAAGAGACATCTAGAGTAGATCATGGGTTGGAGTGAGGAAGGTGGAAAGAGACATATAGAGCAGATCATGGGTTGGAGTGAGGAAGGTGGAAAGAGACATCTAGAGCAGATCATGGTCTGGAAAGGGGAAGGTGGAAAGAGACATCTAGAGCAGATCATGGGTTGGAGAGGGGAAGGTGGAAAGAGACATCTAGAGCAGATCATGGGTTGGAGTGAGGAAGGTGGAAAGAGACATCTAGAGCAGATCATGGTCTGGAGAGGGGAAGGTGGAAAGAGACATCTAGAGCAGATCATGGGTTAGAGGGAGGAAAGAGACATCTAGAGCAGATCATGGGTTGGAGTGAGGAAGGTGGAAAGAGACATCTAGAGCAGATCATGGGTTGGAGTGAGGAAGGCGGAAAGAGACATCTAGAGCAGATCATGGGTTGGAATGAGGAAGGTGGAAAGAGACATCTAGAGCAGATCATGGGTTGGAGTGAGGAAGGTGGAAAGAGACATCTAGAGCAGATCATGGGTTGGAGTGAGGAAGGTGGAAAGAGGCATCTAGAGCAGATCATGGTCTGGAGGGGGGAAGGTGGAAAGAGACATCTAGAGCAGATCATGGGTTGGAGTGAGGAAGGTGGAAAGAGACATCTAGAGCAGATCATGGTCTGGAGAGGGGAAGGTGGAAAGAGACATCTAGAGCAGATCATGGGTTGGAGTGAGGAAGGTGGAAAGAGACATCTAGAGCAGATCATGGGTTGGAGTGAGGAAGGTGGAAAGAGGCATCTAGAGCAGATCATGGTCTGGAGGGGGGAAGGTGGAAAGAGACATCTAGAGCAGATCATGGGTTGGAGTGAGGAAGGTGGAAAGAGACATCTAGAGCAGATCATGGTCTGGAGAGGGGAAGGTGGAAAGAGACATCTAGAGCAGATCATGGGTTAGAGGGAGGAAAGAGACATCTAGAGCAGATCATGGGTTGGAGTGAGGAAGGTGGAAAGAGACATCTAGAGCAGATCATGGGTTGGAGTGAGGAAGGTGGAAAGAGACATCTAGAGCAGATCATGGGTTGGAGTGAGGAAGGTGGAAAGACACATCTAGAGCAGATCATGGGTTGGAGTGAGGAAGGTGGAAAGAGACATCTAGAGCAGATCATGGGTTGGAGTGAGGAAGGTGGAAAGAGACATCTAGAGTAGATAATGACCTGGAGGGGCAGAGTAGAGGCAGCAGGGACATGCTTTGGCCTGGAGAGGTCAGACAGGAGAAGTAACGGAGGCAAATCATAGTCTGGTGGAGGGGGGCGGGGCAAAGAGTGTGGGTAATAAGCAGCAGGGGTATTTCATAGTCCACCTGGTCGAGAGGTTGGAGAAAGGGGGTGGTGGGGCAGATGATGGCTTAGAATGGGACGGCGAAGGAACATCTTGGCCTAGAGGACGGAACAGGAAGCAGCGGGGGTAGAATATTGAGAGGAAGGAGAGGGGGCAGGTAGATGATAGAGGGGTGGAGAAGGAGTAACAGGGGCAGTTCTTGGGTTTCTAGACACACACAGAATACGGGAAGAATGAAGGCAAATGTCAGGAGGAGGAACAAGAAACAGAAAGATTTGGGGCTTCAGCTACCCATTGACTCCAAAAACAGAGACTATGGTGTTTAATTCGCATGACTAGGGATGAGCCAAATACCCCCCCCCCCCCCCCGGTTTGGTTCACATCCAGAACTTGCGAACAGGCAAAAAATTTGTTCGAACACGCAAACACACCACTTGCCGCCCGCCCTATAGAGGATTGACGGCGGCAAAGTGGTTTCAAAATCCTGACTGGACGCCATATGACGTCCTCAGGATTTTGAGCCGCTGCGCGCCCCCGGGGGCGCGCATCGCAGCGATCGTTGCTGCGGGGTGTCAGTCAGTCCGACGGAGACTCTTTACCACGTGATCAGCCGTGTCCAATCACGGCTGATCACGATGTAAACAGGAAAAGCCGGTCATCGGCTTTTCCTCACTCGCGTCTGTCAGACGCGAGTAGAGGAGAGCCGATCGGCTGCTCCTCTGACAGGGGGGTTTGTGCTGATCCATTATCAGCACAGCCCTCCCCAGGATGCCCACTGGACCACCAGGGATGCCACTAGACCACCAGGAAAGCCCACCATAAGGTATGCCACCCTAGACCACCAGGGATAATGGATGCCAATGCCAAGTGGATGCCAATCAGTGCCACAATGGATGCCAATCAGTGCCACAATGGATGCCAATCAGTGCCCACAATGGGCACCACTGATTGGCAGGCATTATTGTTTTGGCACTGATTGGCATCCATTAGTACAGTACAGTGCCACCTATCAGTGCCCATCCATGCCACCTATCAGTGCCCATCCATGCCCATCCGTGCCCATCCATGCCGCCTATCCATGCCCATCAGTAGCCACCCGTGCCGCCTATCTGTGCCCACCCGTGCCGCCTATCTGTGCCCACCCGTGCCACCGATCGTTGCCCATCCGTGCCACTGATCGTTGCCCATCCGTGCCACCTCATCGGTGCCCATCCGTGCCGCCTTATCCGTGCCCGTCAGTGCAGCCCCATCAGTGCCCATCAGTGAAGGAGAAAACTAACTTATTTACAAAGTTTTGTAACTGAAACAAAAAAAACTTTTTTTTTTCAAAATTTTCGGTCTTTTTTTTATTTTTTAGCAGAAAATAAAAATCACAGAGGTGATCAAATACCACCAAAAGAAAGCTCTATTTGTGGGAACAAAATGATAAAAATTTAGTTTGAGTACAGTGTAGCATGACCGCGCAATTGTCATTCAAAGTGCGACAGCCCAGAAAGCTGAAAATTGGTCTGGGCAGGAAGGTGTATAAGTGCCCAGTATGGAAGTGGTTAAAGTCTATGGGACACGAACATGAAAAATAAAAAGTGCGAATTTTAAAGGCTCATATGCAGGTTTTTGTCATATAAAGGGTTTGGGGACCCGGATCCTGCCCCAGGGGAGTGTTTGAGGACCCGGGTCCTGCCCCAGGGGAGTGTTTGGGGACCCGGGTCCTGCCTCAGGGGACATGTATCAATGCAAAAAGAAGTTTTAAAAACGGCCGTTTTTTTGGGAGCAGTGATTTTAATAATGCTTAAAGTGAAAAAATAAAAGTGAAATATTCCTTTAAATTTCGTACCTGGGGGTGTGTATGATATGCATGTGAAGTGGCGCATGTTTCCCGTGCTTAGAACTGTCCCTGCACAAAGTGTCATTTCTGAAGGAAAAAAAGTCATATAAAACTGATCGTGGCTATTAATGAATTGTCAGCTCCCGGCAATACAGATAAAAGTAATTAAAAGTGATTAAAAAATAAAAAATGCGTGGGGGTCCCCCCAAAATTCCCTTACCAGGCCCTTCAGGTCTGGTATGAATATTAAGGGGAACCCTGTGGCAAATAAAAAAAATGGCGTGGGGTTCCCCCCAAAAATCCATACCAGGCCCTTTATCCGAGCATGCAACCTGGCATGCCGCAGGAAAAGAGGGGGGCGAGAGAGCGGACTCCCCCCCCTCCTGAACTGTACCAGGCCACATGCCCTCAACATGAGGAGGATGTCCCCATGTTGATGGGGACAAGGACCTCATCCCCACAACCACCGGGCAAGGGTCTGCGGGCGGGGGGCTTATCGGAATCTGGAAGCCCCCTTTAACAAAGGGGACCCCCAGATCCCGGCCCCCCCTATGTGAATTGGTAAGGGGTACATTGTACCCCTACCATTTCATTGAAAAAAATGTCAAAATGTTAAAAACCACAGAAGACGGCTTGGGACAAGTCCTTTATTAAAAATAAAAAAATAAAAAATAAGAAAATCCAGCGATGTAATCCAATAAATCCATTCTCGATCTCCAGCGAGGAACACGCACAGATCCTGCCTCCACCGGAGGCACCCAGCCAATGACACGGCGCCAGCCTGACAGCTCTTATGTAGCTGAGGGCGGGGCCACCCGTCACGTGACCCCGTCCCCCTCTGGCAAGGGGAAACGCTGGGGTTTCCAAGTGACGGGTACGGGTGACCCCGCCCCCCTCTGATGCAATGGGAAACATGCAACACTTTACAGGCATACTATAGACACCCCCCAGGTACGAAATTTAAAGGAATATTTCACTTTTATTGTTTCACTTTAAGCATTATTAAAATCACTGCTCCCGAAAAATCGTCCGTTTTTAAAACTTGTTTTTGCATTGATACATGTCCCCTGGGGCAGGACCGGGGTCCCCAAACACTCCCCTGGGGCAGGACCGGGGTCCCCAAACACTCCCCTGGGGCAGGACCGGGGTCCCCAAACACTCCCCTGGGGCAGGACCGGGGTCCCCAAACACTCCCCTGGGGCAGGACCCGGGTCCCCAAACACTCCCCTGGGGCAGGACCCGAGGCCCCAAACACTCCCCTGGGGCAGGACCCGGGTCCCCAAACACTCCCCCTGGGGCAGGACCCGGGTCCCCAAACACTCCCCTGGGGCAGGACCCGGGTCCCCAAACACTCCCCTGGGGCAGGACCCGGGTCCCCAAACACTCCCCTGGGGCAGGACCCGGGTCCCCAAACACTCCCCTGGGGCAGGACCAGGGTCCCCAAACACTCCCCCTGGGGCAGGACCCGGGTCCCCAAACACTCCCCCTGGGGCAGGACCCGGGTCCCCAAACACTCCCCTGGGGCAGGACCCGGGTCCCCAAACACTCCCCTGGGGCAGGACCCGGGTCCCCAAACACTCCCCTGGGGCAGGACCCGGGTCCCCAAACACTCCCCTAGGGCAGGACCCGGGTCCCCAAACACTCCCCTGGGGCAGGACCCGGGTCCCGGAACACTTTTTAGGATAATAATTTGCATATTAACCTTTAAAATTAGAACTTTTGATTTCTCCCATAGACTTTTACAGGGTGTTCCGCGGCTTTCGAATTTGCCGCGAACACCCCAAATTGTTCGCTGTTTGGCGAACGGGCGAAATGTTCGAGTCGAACAGATAGCCCATCCCCACGCATGACAATAGAATGATACTTCTGGGCGATAATACGAAGACCTACGAGGAGATCGCCGTTCTATAAATCCAGAATAACAATCATATGATGGGACACAGACAACGCATCCCACTTCCATTCTTCGTTATTTCTGCCCTGAAGATCGATCTGCTGAAATTTATATATTTCTTTGAACAAACGGCAAGTTTCCTTTAATAGTTCTGAGAAGAATTGGGGTCTAACATTGCAGAATAAGGCTGTGCTGTATCCCGGTGGGGGAGGGGGGGGGGGTCACTGGTTGGAGCACACGGACCCCCCAGGCAGATAAAGATACATTGTACATTATTTATATCTGGAAATATTTTTTTCCCGTTGCCACCACCACATGTAGACGGTCCAGACGTTTTTTCGGACAGGCTCCCGGAATCCATACATCGGCCGCAGACGCAGAAATATTTAGACCAGGCCGGGCCGGTGGCGTCTCCTGTTAACGAGGTTGTGTTAAACATGTCTGTGTTTAGTGTGCGCACGGCATGGAAACAAGCGTCTGTTTGTGATGTCACAGGTTACAAGTTTTCCACACCAGCCATTCGGAGGAATCGCGTTTCTAGATGGAGCGTCGGGTGTCAGCGAGGGCCGAGGAGACGGAAAACAAGAGCCACCGGTAACTGATCCCAGAGTGGAATTACAGGTGGCACCTATGTGACAAGGGGCCCCTCCCCCACCCTACAACACTGCATGAACAAAAATACCTGTGATGGGGAGAAAAAGGTTATATTGTACACTTACCTGTCCCCAGCTTCCTCCACAGTGCCCAGGTGAGGGTGACGTCATGTTCCTCAACATCGCCCAGGTGAGGGTGACGTCATCCTCAACATCGCCCAGGTGAGGGTGACGTCATCCTCAACATCGCCCAGGTGAGGGTGACGTCATCTTCATCCACAGAGCCCGGGTGAGGGTGACGTCATGTTCCTCAATATCGCCCAGGTGAGGGTGACGTCATCCTCCTCCACAGAGCCCAGGTGAGGGTGACGTCATCTTCCTCAACATCGCCCAGGTGAGGGTGACATCATCTTCCTCCACATGACCCAGGTGAGGGTGACGTCATCTTCCTCCACAGAGCCCGGGTGAGGGTGACGTCATCTTCCTCCACAGAGCCCAGGTGAGGGTGACATCATCTTCCTCCACAGAGCCCGGGTGAGGGTGACGTCATCTTCCTCTACAGAGCCCAGGTGAGGGTGACGTCATCTTCCTCCACATCACCCAGGTGAGGGTGACGCCATCTTCATCCACATCGCCCAGGTGAGGGTGACGTCATCTTCCTCCACATCGCCCAGGTGAGGGTGACGTCATCTTCATCCACAGAGCCCAGGTGAGGGTGACGCCATCTTCATCCACAGAGCACGGGTGAGGGTGACGTCATCTTCCTCCTCAGAGCCCAGGTGAGGGTGACATCATCTTCCTCCACAGAGCCCAGGTGAGGGTGACGTCATCTTCCTCCTCAGAGCCTAGGTGAGGGTGACGTCATCTTCATCCACAGAGCCCGGGTGAGGGTGACGTCATCTTCCTCCTCAGAGCCCAGGTGAGGGTGACGTCATCTTCCTCCACAGAGCCCAGGTGAGGGTGATGTCATCTTCCTCCACAGAGCCCAGGTGAGGGTGACGTCATCCTCAACATCGCCCAGGTGAGGGTGACATCATCTTCCTCCACAGAGCCCAGGTGAGGGTGACGTCATCTTCCTCCACATAACCCAGGTGAGGGTGACATCATGTTCCTCAACATCGCCCAGGTGAGGGTGACGTCATCCTCAACATCGCCCAGGTGAGGGTGACGTCATCCTCAACATCGCCCAGGTGAGGGTGACGTCATCTTCATCCACAGAGCCCGGGTGAGGGTGACGTCATGTTCCTCAATATCGCCCAGGTGAGGGTGACGTCATCCTCAACATCGCCCAGGTGAGGGTGACATCATCTTCCTCCACATCACCCAGGTGAGGGTGACATCATCTTCCTCCACAGAGCCCAGGTGAGGGTGACGTCATCTTCCTCCACAGAGCCCGGGTGAGGGTGACGTCATCTTCCTCTACAGAGCCCAGGTGAGGGTGACGTCATCTTCCTCCTCAGAGCCCAGGTGAGGGTGACGTCATCTTCCTCCACATCACCCAGGTGAGGGTGACGCCATCTTCATCCACATCGTCCAGGTGAGGGTGACGTCATCTTCCTCCACATCGCCCAGGTGAGGGTGACGTCATCTTCATCCACAGAGCCCAGGTGAGGGTGACGCCATCTTCATCCACAGAGCACGGGTGAGGGTGACGTCATCTTCCTCCTCAGAGCCCAGGTGAGGGTGACATCATCTTCCTCCACAGAGCCCAGGTGAGGGTGACGTCATCTTCCTCCTCAGAGCCTAGGTGAGGGTGACGTCATCTTCATCCACAGAGCCCGGCTGAGGGTGACGTCATCTTCCTCCTCAGAGCCCAGGTGAGGGTGACGTCATCTTCCTCCACAGAGCCCAGGTGAGGGTGATGTCATCTTCCTCCACAGAGCCCAGGTAAGGGTGACGTCATCCTCAACATCGCCCAGGTGAGGGTGACATCATCTTCCTCCACAGAGCCCAGGTGAGGGTGACGTCATCTTCCTCCACATAGCCCAGGTGAGGGTGACATCATGTTCCTCAACATCGCCCAGGTGAGGGTGACGTCATCCTCAACATCGCCCAGGTGAGGGTGACGTCATCCTCAACATCGCCCAGGTGAGGGTGACGTCATCCTCAACATCGCCCAGGTGAGGGTGACGTCATCTTCATCCACAGAGCCCGGGTGAGGGTGACGTCATGTTCCTCAATATCGCCCAGGTGAGGGTGACGTCATCCTCAACATCGCCCAGGTGAGGGTGACATCATCTTCCTCCACATCACCCAGGTGAGGGTGACATCATCTTCCTCCACAGAGCCCAGGTGAGGGTGACGTCATCTTCCTCCACAGAGCCCGGGTGAGGGTGACGTCATCTTCCTCCACAGAGCCCAGGTGAGGGTGACGTCATCTTCCTCCTCAGAGCCCAGGTGAGGGTGACGTCATCTTCCTCCACATCACCCAGGTGAGGGTGACGCCATCTTCATCCACATCGCCCAGGTGAGGGTGACGTCATCTTCCTCCACATCGCCCAGGTGAGGGTGACGTCATCTTCATCCACAGAGCCCAGGTGAGGGTGACGCCATCTTCATCCACAGAGCACGGGTGAGGGTGACGTCATCTTCCTCCTCAGAGCCCAGGTGAGGGTGACATCATCTTCCTCCACAGAGCCCAGGTGAGGGTGACGTCATCTTCCTCCTCAGAGCCTGGGTGAGGGTGACGTCATCTTCATCCACAGAGCCCGGGTGAGGGTGACGTCATCTTCCTCCTCAGAGCCCAGGTGAGGGTGACGTCATCTTCCTCCACAGAGCCCAGGTGAGGGTGATGTCATCTTCCTCCACAGAGCCCATGTGAGGGTGACGTCATCCTCAACATCGCCCAGGTGAGGGTGACGTCATCTTCCTCCACAGTGCCCAGGTGAGGGTGACGTCATCTTCCTCCACAGAGCCCAGGTGAGGGTGACGTCATGTTCCTCAACATCGTCCAGGTGAGGGTGACCTCATCCTCAACATCGCCCAGGTGAGGGTGACGTCATCTTCCTCCACATCGCCCAGGTGAGGGTGACGTCATCTTCCTCCACAGAGCCCAGGTGAGGGTGACGTCATCTTCCTCCACAGAGCCCAGGTGAGGGTGACATCATCTTCCTCCACAGAGCCCAGGTGAGGGTGACGTCATCTTCCTCCACAGAGCCCAGGTGAGGGTGACGTCATCTTCCTCCACAGAGCCCAGGTGAGGGTGACATCATCTTCCTCCACATCGCCCAGGTGAGGGTGACATCATCTTCCTCCACAGAGCCCAGGTGAGGGTGACGTCATCTTCCTCCACAGAGCCCAGGTGAGGGTGATGTCATCTTCATCCACAGAGCCCAGGTGAGGGTGACATCATCTTCCTCCACAGTGCCCAGGTGAGGGTGACGTCATCTTCCTCCAAATCACCCAGGTGAGGGTGACGTCATCTTCCTCCACAGTGCCCAGGTGAGGGTGACATCATCTTCCTCCACATCGCCCAGTTGAGGGTGACATCATCTTCCTCCACATCGCCCAGGTGAGGG
The DNA here is from genome assembly GCA_029206835.1 of Rana muscosa. Classification (NCBI taxonomy): domain Eukaryota; kingdom Metazoa; phylum Chordata; class Amphibia; order Anura; family Ranidae; genus Rana; species Rana muscosa. The sequence continues at coordinate 310,632,424 of CM055121.1, read as the reverse complement.
TGACGTCATCTTCCTCCACAGTGCCCAGGTGAGGGTGACGTCATCTTCTTCCACAGTGCCCAGGTGAGGGTGACGTCATCTTCTTCCACAGAGCCCAGGTGAGGGTGACGTCATCTTCCTCCACAGTGCCCAGGTGAGGGTGACGTCATCTTCCTCCACAGTGCCCAGGTGAGGGTGACATCATCTTCCTCCACATCGCCCAGGTGAGGGTGACGTCATCTTCCTCCACATCGCCCAGGTGAGGGTGACGTCATCTTCCTCCACAGTGCCCAGGTGAGGGTGACGTCATCTTCCTCCACAGAGCCCAGGTGAGGGTGACGCCACCTTCTTCCACATTGCCCAGGTGAGGGTGACGACATCTTCCTCCACAGAGCCCAGGTGAGGGTGACGTCATCTTCTTCCACAGTGCCCAGGTGAGGGTGACGTCATCTTCTTCCACAGAGCCCAGGTGAGGGTGACGTCATCTTCCTACACAGTGCCCAGGTGAGGGTGACATCATCTTCCTCCACATCGCCCAGGTGAGGGTGACGTCATCTTCCTCCACATCGCCCAGGTGAGGGTGACGTCATCTTCCTCCACAGTGCCCAGGTGAGGGTGACGTCATCTTCCTCCACAGAGCCCAGGTGAGGGTGACGCCACCTTCTTCCACATCGCCCAGGTGAGGGTGACGACATCTTCCTCCACAGAGCCCAGGTGAGGGTGACGTCATCTTCCTCCACAGTGCCCAGGTGAGGGTGACGTCATCTTCCTCCACAGTGCCCAGGTGAGAGTGATGTCCTCTTAATCCACATCGCCCAGGTAAGGGTGACGTCATCTTCCTCCACAGAGCCCAGGTGAGGGTGACGTCATCTTCTTCCACACAGCCCAGGTGAGGGTGACGTCATCTTCCTCCTCAGAGCCCAGGTGAGGGTGACGTCATCTTCCTCCACAGTGCCCAGGTGAGGGTAACGTCATCTTCCTCCACATCGCCCAGGTGAGGGTGACGTCATCTTCCTCCACATCGCCCAGGTGAGGGTGACGACATCTTCCTCCACAGTGCCCAGGTGAGGGTGACGTCATCTTCCTCCACAGTGCCCAGGTGAGGGTGACATCATCTTCCTCCACAGAGCCCAGGTGAGGGTGACGACATCTTCCTCCACAGAGCCCAGGTGAGGGTGACGTCATCTTCTTCCACAGTGCCCAGGTGAGGGTGACGTCATCTTCTTCCACAGAGCCCAGGTGAGGGTGACGTCATCTTCCTACACAGTGCCCAGGTGAGGGTGACATCATCTTCCTCCACATCGCCCAGGTGAGGGTGACGTCATCTTCCTCCACATCGCCCAGGTGAGGGTGACGTCATCTTCCTCCACAGTGCCCAGGTGAGGGTGACGTCATCTTCCTCCACAGAGCCCAGGTGAGGGTGACGCCACCTTCTTCCACATCGCCCAGGTGAGGGTGACGACATCTTCCTCCACAGAGCCCAGGTGAGGGTGACGTCATCTTCCTCCACAGTGCCCAGGTGAGGGTGACGTCATCTTCCTCCACAGTGCCCAGGTGAGAGTGATGTCCTCTTAATCCACATCGCCCAGGTAAGGGTGACGTCATCTTCCTCCACAGAGCCCAGGTGAGGGTGACGTCATCTTCTTCCACACAGCCCAGGTGAGGGTGACGTCATCTTCCTCCTCAGAGCCCAGGTGAGGGTGACGTCATCTTCCTCCACAGTGCCCAGGTGAGGGTAACGTCATCTTCCTCCACATCGCCCAGGTGAGGGTGACGTCATCTTCCTCCACATCGCCCAGGTGAGGGTGACGACATCTTCCTCCACAGTGCCCAGGTGAGGGTGACGTCATCTTCCTCCACAGTGCCCAGGTGAGGGTGACATCATCTTCCTCCACAGAGCCCAGGTGAGGGTGACGACATCTTCCTCCACATCGCCCAGGTGAGGGTGACGTCATCTTCCTCCACATCGCCCAGGTGAGGGTGACGTCATCTTCCTCCACAGTGCCCAGGTGAGGGTGACGTCATCTTCCTCCACAGAGCCCAGGTGAGGGTGACGTCATGTTCCTCAACATCGCCCAGGTGAGGGTGACGTCATCCTCAACATCGCCCAGGTGAGGGTGACGTCATCTTCCTCCACATCGCCCAGGTGAGGGTGACATCATCTTCCTCCACAGAGCCCAGGTGAGGGTGACGTCATCTTCCTCCACAGAGCCCAGGTGAGGGTGACATCATCTTCCTCCACAGAGCCCAGGTGAGGGTGACGTCATCTTCCTCCACAGAGCCCAGGTGAGGGTGACGTCATCTTCCTCCACAGAGCCCAGGTGAGGGTGACATCATCTTCCTCCACATCGCCCAGGTGAGGGTGACATCATCTTCCTCCACAGAGCCCAGGTGAGGGTGACGTCATCTTCCTCCACAGAGCCCAGGTGAGGGTGATGTCATCTTCATCCACAGAGCCCAGGTGAGGGTGACATCAACTTCCTCCACAGTGCCCAGGTGAGGGTGACGTCATCTTCCTCCAAATCACCCAGGTGAGGGTGACGTCATCTTCCTCCACAGTGCCCAGGTGAGGGTGACATCATCTTCCTCCACATCGCCCAGTTGAGGGTGACATCATCTTCCTCCACATCGCCCAGGTGAGGGTGACGTCATCTTCCTCCACAGTGCCCAGGTGAGGGTGACGTCATCTTCTTCCACAGTGCCCAGGTGAGGGTGACGTCATCTTCTTCCACAGAGCCCAGGTGAGGGTGACGTCATCTTCCTCCACAGTGCCCAGGTGAGGGTGACATCATCTTCCTCCACATCGCCCAGGTGAGGGTGACGTCATCTTCCTCCACATCGCCCAGGTGAGGGTGACGTCATCTTCCTCCACAGTGCCCAGGTGAGGGTGACGTCATATTCCTCCACAGAGCCCAGGTGAGGGTGACGCCACCTTCTTCCACATTGCCCAGGTGAGGGTGACGACATCTTCCTCCACAGAGCCCAGGTGAGGGTGACGTCATCTTCCTCCTCAGAGCCTAGGTGAGGGTGACGTCATCTTCCTCCACAGTGCCCAGGTGAGGGTGACGTCATCTTCCTCCAAATCACCCAGGTGAGGGTGACGTCATCTTCCTCCACAGTGCCCAGGTGAGGGTGACATCATCTTCCTCCACATCGCCCAGTTGAGGGTGACATCATCTTCCTCCACATCGCCCAGGTGAGGGTGACGTCATCTTCCTCCACGGTGCCCAGGTGAGGGTGACGTCATCTTCTTCCACAGTGCCCAGGTGAGGGTGACGTCATCTTCTTCCACAGAGCCCAGGTGAGGGTGACGTCATCTTCCTACACAGTGCCCAGGTGAGGGTGACATCATCTTCCTCCACATCGCCCAGGTGAGGGTGACGTCATCTTCCTCCACATCGCCCAGGTGAGGGTGATGTCATCTTCCTCCACAGTGCCCAGGTGAGGGTGACGTCATCTTCCTCCACAGAGCCCAGGTGAGGGTGACGCCACCTTCTTCCACATCGCCCAGGTGAGGGTGACGACATCTTCCTCCACAGAGCCCAGGTGAGGGTGACGTCATCTTCCTCCACAGTGCCCAGGTGAGGGTGACGTCATCTTCCTCCACAGTGCCCAGGTGAGAGTGATGTCCTCTTAATCCACATCGCCCAGGTAAGGGTGACGTCATCTTCCTCCACAGAGCCCAGGTGAGGGTGACGTCATCTTCTTCCACACAGCCCAGGTGAGGGTGACGTCATCTTCCTCCTCAGAGCCCAGGTGAGGGTGACGTCATCTTCCTCCACAGTGCCCAGGTGAGGGTGACGTCATCTTCCTCCACATCGCCCAGGTGAGGGTGACGTCATCTTCCTCCACATCGCCCAGGTGAGGGTGACGACATCTTCCTCCACAGTGCCCAGGTGAGGGTGACATCATCTTCCTCCACAGAGCCCAGGTGAGGGTGACGACATCTTCCTCCACATCGCCCAGGTGAGGGTGACGTCATCTTCCTCCACATCGCCCAGGTGAGGGTGACATCATCTTCCTCCACAGAGCCCAGGTGAGGGTGACGTCATCTTCCTCCACATCGCCCAGGTGAGGGTGACGACATCTTCCTCCTCAGAGCCCAGGTGAGGGTGACGCCATCTTCTTCCACATCGCCCAGGTGAGGGTGACGTCATCTTCCTCCACATCGCCCAGGTGAGGGTGACGTCATCTTCCTCCACATCGCCCAGGTGAGGGTGACGTCATCTTCCTCCTCAGAGCCCAGGTGAGGGTGATGTCATCTTCCTCCACAGAGCCCAGGTGAGGGTGACGTCATCTTCCTCCACAGTGCCCAGGTGAGGGTGACGTCATCTTCCTCCACATCGCCCAGGTGAGGGTGACGTCATCTTCCTCCACATCGCCCAGGTGAGGGTGACGTCATCTTCCTCCTCAGAGCCCAGGTGAGGGTGACGTCATCTTCCTCCACAGTGCCCAGGTGAGGGTGACGTCATCTTCCTCCACATCGCCCAGGTGAGGGTGACGTCATCTTCCTCCACAGAGCCCAGGTGAGGGTGACGTCATCTTTCTCCACATCACCCAGGTGAGGGTGACGCCATCTTCCTCCACATCGCCCAGGTGACGGTGACGCCATCTTCCTCCTCAGAGCCCAGGTGAGGGTGACGTCATCTTCCTCCACAGTGCCCAGGTGAGGGTGACGTCATCTTCCTCCACATCGCCCAGGTGAGGGTGATGATATCTTCCTCCACAGAGCCCAGGTGAGGGCGACGTCATCTTCTTCCACATCGCCCAGGTGAGGGTGACGACATCTTCCTCCACATCGCCCAGGTGAGGGTGACGTCATCTTCCTCCACAGAGCCCAGGTGAGGGTGATGATATCTTCCTCCTCAGAGCCCAGGTGAGGGCGACGTCATCATCCTCTACATCGCCCAGGTGAGGGTGACGACATCTTCCTCCACAGAGTCCAGGTGAGGGTGACGTCATCTTCCTCCACAGTGCCCAGGTGAGGGTGACGCCATCTTCCTCCTCAGCGCCCAGGTGAGGGTGACGTCACCTTCCTCCTCAAAGCCCAGGTGAGGGTGACGTCATCTTCCTCAACATCGCCCAGGAGAGGGTGACGTCATCTTCCTCCACATCGCCCAGGTGAGGGTGACGTCATCTTCCTCCACAGAGCCCAGGTGAGGGTGACGTCATCTTCCTCCACATCGCCCAGGTGAGGGTGAAGCCATCTTCCTCCACATCGCCCAGGTGAGGGTGACGCCATCTTCCTCCTCAGAGCCCAGGTGAGGGTGACGTCATCTTCCTGCACAGTGCACAGGTGAGGGTGACGTCATCTTCCTCCACATCGCCCAGGTGAGGGTGACGTCATCTTCCTCCACAGAGCCCAGGTGAGGGTGATGATATCTTCCTCCACAGAGCCCAGGTGAGGGCGACGTCATCTTCTTCCACATCGCCCAGGTGAGGGTGACGACATCTTCCTCCACAGAGTCCAGGTGAGGGTGACGTCATCTTCCTCCACAACGCCCAGGTGAGGGTGACGTCATCTTCCTCCACATCGCCCAGGTGAGGGTGACGTCATCTTCCTCCACAGAGCCCAGGTGAGGGTGACGTCATCTTCCTTCACAGAGCCCAGGTGAGGGTGACGTCATCTTCCTCCACAGAGCCCAGGTGAGGGTGATGTCATCTTCCTCCATATCGCCCAGGTGAGGGTGACGTCATCTTCCTCCACATCGCCCAGGTGAGGGTGACGTCATCTTCCTCCACAGAGCCCAGGTGAGGGTGATGTCATCTTCCTCCACAGAGCCCAGGTGAGGGTGATGTCATCTTCCTCCACAGAGCCCAGGTGAGGGTGACGTCACCTTCCTCCACAGAGCCCAGGTGAGGGTGACGTCATCTTCCTCCACAGAGCCCAGGTGAGGGTGACGTAATCTTCCTCCACAGTGCCCAGGTGAGGGTGATGTCATCTTCCTCCAGATCGCCCAGGTAAGGGTGACATCATCTTTCTCCACAGAGCCCAGGTGAGGGTGACGTCATCTTCCTCCACATCGCCCAGGTGAGGGTGACGTCATCTTCTTCCACATCGCCCAGGTGAGGGTGACGTCATCTTCCTCCACATCGCCCAGGTAAGGGTGACGTCATCTTTCTCCACAGAGCCCAGGTGAGGGTGATGTCATCTTCCTCCACATCGCCCAGGTGAGGGTGACGTCATCTTTCTCCACAGAGCCCAGGTGAGGGTGACGTCATCTTCCTCCACATCGCCCAGGTGAGGGTGACATCATCTTCCTCCACAGAGCCCAGGTGAGGGTGACGTCATCTTCCTCCACATCGCCCAGGTGAGGGTGACATCATCTTCCTCCACAGAGCCCAGGTGAGGGTGACGTCATCTTCCTCCACATCGCCCAGGTGAGGGTGACGTCATCTTCCTCCACAGAGCCCAGGTGAGGGTGACGTCATCTTCCTCCACATCGCCCAGGTGAGGGTGACGTCATCCTCAACAGCGCCCAGGTGAGGGTGACGTCATCTTCCTCCACATCGCACAGGTGAGGGTGACGTCATCTTCCTCCTCAGAGCCCAGGTGAGGGTGACGTCATCTTTCTCCTCAGAGCCCAGGTGAGGGTGACGTCATCTTCCTCCTCAGAGCCCAGGTGAGGGTGACGCCATCTTCCTCCACAGAGCCCAGGTGAGGGTGACGTCATCTTCCTCCACAGAGCCCAGGTGAGGGTGACGTCATCTTCCTCCACAGTGCCCAGGTGAGGGTGACGTCATCTTCCTCCACAGTGCCCAGGTAAGGGTGACGTCATCTTCCTCCACAGAGCCCAGGTGAGGGTGACGTCATCTTCCTCCACAGTGCCCAGGTGAGGGTGACGTCATCTTCCTCCACAGTGCCAAGGTAAGGGTGACGTCATCTTCCTCCACAGAGCCCAGGTGAGGGTGACGTCATCTTCCTCCACATCGCCCAGGTGAGGGTGACGTCATATTCCTCCACAGTGCCCAGGTGAGGGTGACGTCATCTTCCTCCACAGAGCCCAGGTGAGGGTGACGTCATCTTCCTCCACAGTGCCCAGGTGAGGGTGATGTCGTCTTCCTCCACAGTGCCCAGGTAAGGGTGATGTCATCTTCCTCCTCAGAGCCCAGGTGAGGGTGACGTCATCTTCCTCCTCAGAGCCCAGGTGAGAGTGACGTCATCTTCCTCCACAGTGCCCAGGTGAGGGTGACATCGTCTTCCTCCACAGAGCCCAGGTGAGGGTGACGCCATCTTCCTCCACATCGCCCAGGTGAGGGTGATGTCATCTTCCTCCACATCGCCCAGGTGAGGGTGACGTCATCTTCCTCCACATCGCCCAGGTGAGGGTGACGTCATCTTCCTCCTCAGAGCCCAGGTGAGGGTGACGTCATCTTCCTCCACAGAGCCCAGGTGAGGGTGACGTCATCTTCCTCCACAGTGTCCAGGTGAGGGTGACGTCATCTTCCTCCACATCGCCCAGGTGAGGGTGACGTCATCTTCCTCCACATCGGCCAGGTGAGGGTGACGTCATCTTCCTCCTCAGAGCCCAGGTGAGGGTGACGTCATCTTCCTCCACAGTGCCCAGGTGAGGGTGACGTCATCTTCCTCCACAGAGCCCAGGTGAGGGTGACGTCATCTTCCTCCACATCGCCCAGGTGAGGGTGACGTCATCTTCCTCCACAGAGCCCAGGTGAGGGTGACGCCATCTTCCTCCACATCGCCCAGGTGAGGGTGACGCCATCTTCCTCCACATCGCCCAGGTGAGGGTGACGCCATCTTCCTTCTCAGAGCCCAGGTGAGGGTGATGTCATCTTCCTCCACAGTGCCCAGGTGAGGGTGACGTCATCTTCCTCCACATCGCCCAGGTGAGGGTGATGATATCTTCCTCCACAGAGCCCAGGTGAGGGCGACGTCATCTTCTTCCACATCGCCCAGGTGAGGGTGACGACATCTTCCTCCACATCGCCCAGGTGAGGGTGACGTCATCTTCCTCCATAGAGCCCAGGTGAGGGTGATGATATCTTCCTCCTCAGAGCCCAGGTGAGGGCGACGTCATCTTCCTCCACATCGCCCAGGTGAGGGTGACGACATCTTCCTCCACAAAGTCCAGGTGAGGGTGACGTCATCTTCCTCCACAGTGCCCAGGTGAGGGTGATGCCATCTTCCTCCTCAGCGCCCAGGTGAGGGTGACGTCACCTTCCTCCTCAGAGCCCAGGTGAGGGTGACGTCATCTTCCTCCACATCGCCCAGGTGAGGGTGACGTCATCTTCCTCCACAGAGCCCAGGTGAGGGTGACGTCATCTTCCTCCACATCGCCAAGGTGAGGGTGAAGCCATCTTCCTCCACATCGCCCACGTGAGGGTGACGCCATCTTCCTCCTCAGAGCCCAGGTGAAGGTGACGTCATCTTCCTCCACAGTGCCCAGGTGAGGGTGACGTCATCTTCCTCCACATCGCCCAGGTGAGGGTGACGTCATCTTCCTCCACAGAGCCCAGGTGAGGGTGATGATATCTTCCTCCACAGAGCCCAGGTGAGGGCGACGTCATCTTCTTCCACATCGCCCAGGTGAGGGTGACGACATCTTCCTCCACAGAGTCCAGGTGAGGGTGACGTCATCTTCCTCCACAGTGCCCAGGTGAGGGTGACGCCATCTTCCTCCTCAGCGCCCAGGTGAGGGTGACGTCATCTTCCTCCACAGAGTCCAGGTGAGGATGACGTCATCTTCCTCCACATCGCCCAGGTGAGGGTGACGTCATCTTCCTCCACAGAGCCCAGGTGAGGGTGACGTCATCTTCCTCCACATCGCCCAGGTGAGGGTGACGCCATCTTCCTCCACATCGCCCAGGTGAGGGTGACGTCATCTTCCTCCACAGAGCCCAGGTGAGGGTGACGTCATCTTCCTCCACATCGCCCAGGTGAGGGTGAAGCCATCTTCCTCCACATCGCCCACGTGAGGGTGATGCCATCTTCCTCCTCAGAGCCCAGGTGAAGGTGACGTCATCTTCCTCCACATCGCCCAGGTGAGGGTGACGTCATCTTCCTCCACAGAGCCCAGGTGAGGGTGATGATATCTTCCTCCACAGAGCCCAGGTGAGGGCGACGTCATCTTCTTCCACATCGCCCAGGTGAGGGTGACGACATCTTCCTCCACAGAGTCCAGGTGAGGGTGACGTCATCTTCCTCCACAGTGCCCAGGTGAGGGTGACGCCATCTTCCTCCTCAGCGCCCAGGTGAGGGTGACGTCATCTTCCTCCACAGAGTCCAGGTGAGGGTGACGTCATCTTCCTCCACAACGCCCAGGTGAGGATGACGTCATCTTCCTCCACATCGCCCAGGTGAGGGTGACGTCATCTTCCTCCACAGAGCCCAGGTGAGGGTGACGTCATCTTCCTTCACAGAGCCCAGGTGAGGGTGACGTCATCTTCCTCCACAGAGCCCAGGTGAGGGTGACGTCATCTTCCTCCACATCGCCCAGGTGAGGGTGACGTCATCTTCCTCCACATCGCCCAGGTGAGGGTGACGTCATCTTCCTCCACAGAGCCCAGGTGAGGGTGACGTCATCTTCCTCCACAGAGCCCAGGTGAGGGTGATGTCATCTTCCTCCACAGAGCCCAGGTGAGGGTGACGTCATCTTCCTCCACAGAGCCCAGGTGAGGGTGACGTCATCTTCCTCCACAGAGCCCAGGTGAGGGTGACGTCATCTTCCTCCACAGAGCCCAGGTGAGGGTGATGATATCTTCCTCCACAGAGCCCAGGTGAGGGCGACGTCATCTTCCTCCAGATCGCCCAGGTAAGGGTGACGTCATCTTTCTCCACAGAGCCCAGGTGAGGGTGACGTCATCTTCCTCCACATCGCCCAGGTGAGGGTGACGTCATCTTCTTCCACATCGCCCAGGTGAGGGTGACGTCATCTTCCTCCACATCGCCCAGGTAAGGGTGACGTCATCTTTCTCCACAGAGCCCAGGTGAGGGTGATGTCATCTTCCTCCACATCGCCCAGGTAAGGGTGACGTCATCTTTCTCCACAGAGCCCAGGTGAGGGTGACGTCATCTTCCTCCACATCGCCCAGGTGAGGGTGACGTCATCTTCCTCCACAGAGCCCAGGTGAGGGTGACGTCATCTTCCTCCACAGAGCCCAGGTGAGGGTGACATCATCTTCCTCCACAGAGCCCAGGTGAGGGTGACATCATCTTCCTCCACATCGCCCAGGTGAGGGTGACGTCATCTTCCTCCACAGAGCCCAGGTGAGGGTGACGTCATCTTCCTCCACATCGCCCAGGTGAGGGTGACGTCATCCTCAACATCGCCCAGGTGAGGGTGACGTCATCTTCCTCCACATCGCCCAGGTGAGGGTGATGTCATCTTCCTCCTCAGAGCCCAGGTGAGGGTGACGTCATCTTCCTCCTCAGAGCCCAGGTGAGGGTGACGTCATCTTCCTCCTCAGAGCCCAGGTGAGAGTGACGTCATCTTCCTCCACAGTGCCCAGGTGAGGGTGACATCATCTTCCTCCACATCGCCCAGGTGAGAGTGACGTCATCTTCCTCCACAGAGCCCAGGTGAGGGTGACGTCATCTTCCTCCACAGAGCCCAGGTGAGGGTGACGTCATCTTCCTCCACAGAGCCCAGGTGAGGGTGATGTCATCTTCCTCCACAGTGCCCAGGTAAGGGTGACGTCATCTTCCTCCACAGAGCCCAGGTGAGGGTGACGTCATCTTCCTCCACAGTGCCCAGGTGAGGGTGACGTCATCTTCCTCCACAGTGCCAAGGTAAGGGTGACGTCATCTTCCTCCACAGAGCCCAGGTGAGGGTGACGTCATCTTCCTCCACATCGCCCAGGTGAGGGTGACGTCATCTTCCTCCACAGTGCCCAGGTGAGGGTGACGTCATCTTCATCCACAGAGCCCAGGTGAGGGTGACGTCATCTTCCTCCACAGTGCCCAGGTGAGGGTGACGTCATCTTCCTCCACAGAGCCCAGGTGAGGGTGACGTCATCTTCCTCCACAGTGCCCAGGTGAGGGTGACGTCATCTTCCTCCACAGTGCCCAGGTAAGGGTGACGTCATCTTCTTCCTCAGAGCCCAGGTGAGGGTGACGTCATCTTCCTCCTCAGAGCCCAGGTGAGAGTGACGTCATCTTCCTCCACAGTGCCCAGGTGAGGGTGACATCATCTTCCTCCACATCGCCCAGGTGAGAGTGACATCATCTTCCTCCACAGAGCCCAGGTGAGGGTGACGTCATCTTCCTCCACATCGTTAAGGTGAGGGTGACGTCATCTTCCTCCACAGAGCCCAGGTGAGGGTGACGTCATCTTCCTCCACATCGTCCAGGTGAGGGTGACGTCATCTTCCTCCACAGTGCCCAGGTGAGGGTGACGTCATCTTCCTCCACAGAGCCCAGGTGAGGGTGACGTCATCTTCCTCCACAGTGCCCAGGTGAGGGTGACGTCATCTTCCTCCACAGAGCCCAGGTGAGGGTGACGTCATCTTCCTCCACAGAGCTCAGGTGAGAGTAACGACATCTTCCTCCACAGAGCCCAGGTGAGGGTGACGTCATCTTCCTCCACAGAGCCCAGGTGAGGGTGATGATATCTTCCTCCACAGTGCCCAGGTGAGGGTGACGCCATCTTCCTCCACAGAGCCCAGGTGAGGGTGACGTCATCTTCCTCCACAGAGCCCAGGTGAGGGTGACGTCATCTTCCTCCACAGAGCCCAGGTGAGGGTGACGTCATCTTCCTCCACAGAGCCCAGGTGAGGGTGACGTCATCTTCCTCCACAGAGCCCAGGTGAGAGTGACATCATCTTCCTCCACAGAGCCCAGGTGAGGGTGACGTCATCTTCCTCCTCAGAGCCCAGGTGAGGGTGACGTCATCTTCCTCCTCAGAGCCCAGGTGAGAGTGACGTCATCTTCCTCCACAGTGCCCAGGTGAGGGTGACATCGTCTTCCTCCACAGAGCCCAGGTGAGGGTGACGCCATCTTCCTCCACATCGCCCAGGTGAGGGTGATGTCATCTTCCTCCACATCGCCCAGGTGAGGGTGACGTCATCTTCCTCCACATCGCCCAGGTGAGGGTGACGTCATCTTCCTCCTCAGAGCCCAGGTGAGTGTGATGTCATCTTCCTCCACAGAGCCCAGGTGAGGGTGACGTCATCTTCCTCCACAGTGTCCAGGTGAGGGTGACGTCATCTTCCACCACATCGCCCAGGTGAGGGTGACGTCATCTTCCTCCACATCGCCCAGGTGAGGGTGACGTCATCTTCCTCCTCAGAGCCCAGGTGAGGGTGACGTCATCTTCCTCCACAGTGCCCAGGTGAGGGTGACGCCATCTTCCTCCTCAGCGCCCAGGTGAGGGTGACGTCATCTTCCTCCACAGAGTCCAGGTGAGGGTGACGTCATCTTCCTCCACAACGCCCAGGTGAGGATGACGTCATCTTCCTCCACATCGCCCAGGTGAGGGTGACGTCATCTTCCTCCACAGAGCCCAGGTGAGGGTGACGTCATCTTCCTCCACATCGCCCAGGTGAGGGTGACGCCATCTTCCTCCACATCGCCCAGGTGAGGGTGACGTCATCTTCCTCCACAGAGCCCAGGTGAGGGTGACGTCATCTTCCTCCACATCGCCCAGGTGAGGGTGAAGCCATCTTCCTCCACATCGCCCACGTGAGGGTGATGCCATCTTCCTCCTCAGAGCCCAGGTGAAGGTGACGTCATCTTCCTCCACATCGCCCAGGTGAGGGTGACGTCATCTTCCTCCACAGAGCCCAGGTGAGGGTGATGATATCTTCCTCCACAGAGCCCAGGTGAGGGCGACGTCATCTTCTTCCACATCGCCCAGGTGAGGGTGACGACATCTTCCTCCACAGAGTCCAGGTGAGGGTGACGTCATCTTCCTCCACAGTGCCCAGGTGAGGGTGACGCCATCTTCCTCCTCAGCGCCCAGGTGAGGGTGACGTCATCTTCCTCCACAGAGTCCAGGTGAGGGTGACGTCATCTTCCTCCACAACGCCCAGGTGAGGATGACGTCATCTTCCTCCACATCGCCCAGGTGAGGGTGACGTCATCTTCCTCCACAGAGCCCAGGTGAGGGTGACGTCATCTTCCTTCACAGAGCCCAGGTGAGGGTGACGTCATCTTCCTCCACAGAGCCCAGGTGAGGGTGACGTCATCTTCCTCCACATCGCCCAGGTGAGGGTGACGTCATCTTCCTCCACATCGCCCAGGTGAGGGTGACGTCATCTTCCTCCACAGAGCCCAGGTGAGGGTGACGTCATCTTCCTCCACAGAGCCCAGGTGAGGGTGATGTCATCTTCCTCCACAGAGCCCAGGTGAGGGTGACGTCATCTTCCTCCACAGAGCCCAGGTGAGGGTGACGTCATCTTCCTCCACAGAGCCCAGGTGAGGGTGACGTCATCTTCCTCCACAGAGCCCAGGTGAGGGTGATGATATCTTCCTCCACAGAGCCCAGGTGAGGGCGACGTCATCTTCCTCCAGATCGCCCAGGTAAGGGTGACGTCATCTTTCTCCACAGAGCCCAGGTGAGGGTGACGTCATCTTCCTCCACATCGCCCAGGTGAGGGTGACGTCATCTTCTTCCACATCGCCCAGGTGAGGGTGACGTCATCTTCCTCCACATCGCCCAGGTAAGGGTGACGTCATCTTTCTCCACAGAGCCCAGGTGAGGGTGATGTCATCTTCCTCCACATCGCCCAGGTAAGGGTGACGTCATCTTTCTCCACAGAGCCCAGGTGAGGGTGACGTCATCTTCCTCCACATCGCCCAGGTGAGGGTGACGTCATCTTCCTCCACAGAGCCCAGGTGAGGGTGACGTCATCTTCCTCCACAGAGCCCAGGTGAGGGTGACATCATCTTCCTCCACAGAGCCCAGGTGAGGGTGACATCATCTTCCTCCACATCGCCCAGGTGAGGGTGACGTCATCTTCCTCCACAGAGCCCAGGTGAGGGTGACGTCATCTTCCTCCACATCGCCCAGGTGAGGGTGACGTCATCCTCAACATCGCCCAGGTGAGGGTGACGTCATCTTCCTCCACATCGCCCAGGTGAGGGTGATGTCATCTTCCTCCTCAGAGCCCAGGTGAGGGTGACGTCATCTTCCTCCTCAGAGCCCAGGTGAGGGTGACGTCATCTTCCTCCTCAGAGCCCAGGTGAGAGTGACGTCATCTTCCTCCACAGTGCCCAGGTGAGGGTGACATCATCTTCCTCCACATCGCCCAGGTGAGAGTGACGTCATCTTCCTCCACAGAGCCCAGGTGAGGGTGACGTCATCTTCCTCCACAGAGCCCAGGTGAGGGTGACGTCATCTTCCTCCACAGAGCCCAGGTGAGGGTGATGTCATCTTCCTCCACAGTGCCCAGGTAAGGGTGACGTCATCTTCCTCCACAGAGCCCAGGTGAGGGTGACGTCATCTTCCTCCACAGTGCCCAGGTGAGGGTGACGTCATCTTCCTCCACAGTGCCAAGGTAAGGGTGACGTCATCTTCCTCCACAGAGCCCAGGTGAGGGTGACGTCATCTTCCTCCACATCGCCCAGGTGAGGGTGACGTCATCTTCCTCCACAGTGCCCAGGTGAGGGTGACGTCATCTTCATCCACAGAGCCCAGGTGAGGGTGACGTCATCTTCCTCCACAGTGCCCAGGTGAGGGTGACGTCATCTTCCTCCACAGAGCCCAGGTGAGGGTGACGTCATCTTCCTCCACAGTGCCCAGGTGAGGGTGACGTCATCTTCCTCCACAGTGCCCAGGTAAGGGTGACGTCATCTTCTTCCTCAGAGCCCAGGTGAGGGTGACGTCATCTTCCTCCTCAGAGCCCAGGTGAGAGTGACGTCATCTTCCTCCACAGTGCCCAGGTGAGGGTGACATCATCTTCCTCCACATCGCCCAGGTGAGAGTGACATCATCTTCCTCCACAGAGCCCAGGTGAGGGTGACGTCATCTTCCTCCACATCGTTAAGGTGAGGGTGACGTCATCTTCCTCCACAGAGCCCAGGTGAGGGTGACGTCATCTTCCTCCACATCGTCCAGGTGAGGGTGACGTCATCTTCCTCCACAGTGCCCAGGTGAGGGTGACGTCATCTTCCTCCACAGAGCCCAGGTGAGGGTGACGTCATCTTCCTCCACAGTGCCCAGGTGAGGGTGACGTCATCTTCCTCCACAGAGCCCAGGTGAGGGTGACGTCATCTTCCTCCACAGAGCTCAGGTGAGAGTGACGACATCTTCCTCCACAGAGCCCAGGTGAGGGTGACGTCATCTTCCTCCACAGAGCCCAGGTGAGGGTGATGATATCTTCCTCCACAGTGCCCAGGTGAGGGTGACGCCATCTTCCTCCACAGAGCCCAGGTGAGGGTGACGTCATCTTCCTCCACAGAGCCCAGGTGAGGGTGACGTCATCTTCCTCCACAGAGCCCAGGTGAGGGTGACGTCATCTTCCTCCACAGAGCCCAGGTGAGGGTGACGTCATCTTCCTCCACAGAGCCCAGGTGAGAGGGACATCATCTTCCTCCACAGAGCCCAGGTGAGGGTGACGTCATCTTCCTCCTCAGAGCCCAGGTGAGGGTGACGTCATCTTCCTCCTCAGAGCCCAGGTGAGAGTGACGTCATCTTCCTCCACAGTGCCCAGGTGAGGGTGACATCGTCTTCCTCCACAGAGCCCAGGTGAGGGTGACGCCATCTTCCTCCACATCGCCCAGGTGAGGGTGATGTCATCTTCCTCCACATCGCCCAGGTGAGGGTGACGTCATCTTCCTCCACATCGCCCAGGTGAGGGTGACGTCATCTTCCTCCTCAGAGCCCAGGTGAGGGTGATGTCATCTTCCTCCACAGAGCCCAGGTGAGGGTGACGTCATCTTCCTCCACAGTGTCCAGGTGAGGGTGACGTCATCTTCCACCACATTGTCCAGGTGAGGGTGACGTCATCTTCCACCACATCGCCCAGGTGAGGGTGACGTCATCTTCCTCCACATCGCCCAGGTGAGGGTGACGTCATCTTCCTCCTCAGAGCCCAGGTGAGGGTGACGTCATCTTCCTCCACAGTGCCCAGGTGAGGGTGACGTCATCTTCCTCCACAGAGCCCAGGTGAGGGTGACGTCATCTTCCTCCACAGAGCCCAGGTGAGGGTGACGTCATCTTCCTCCACAGAGCCCAGGTGAGGGTGACGTCATCTTCCTCCACATCGCCCAGGTGAGGGTGACGCCATCTTCCTCCACATCGCCCAGGTGAGGGTGACGCCATCTTCCTCCTCAGCGCCCAGGTGAGGGTGACGTCATCTTCCTCCACAGTGCCCAGGTGAGGGTGACGTCATCTTCCTCCACATCGCCCAGGTGAGGGTGATGATATCTTCCTCCACAGAGCCCAGGTGAGGGCGACGTCATCTTCTTCCACATCGCCCAGGTGAGGGTGACGACATCTTCCTCCACATCGCCCAGGTGAGGGTGACGTCATCTTCCTCCATAGAGCCCAGGTGAGGGTGATGATATCTTCCTCCTCAGAGCCCAGGTGAGGGCGACGTCATCTTCCTCCACATCGCCCAGGTGAGGGTGACGACATCTTCCTCCACAAAGTCCAGGTGAGGGTGACGTCATCTTCCTCCACAGTGCCCAGGTGAGGGTGATGCCATCTTCCTCCTCAGCGCCCAGGTGAGGGTGACGTCACCTTCCTCCTCAGAGCCCAGGTGAGGGTGACGTCATCTTCCTCCACATCACCCAGGTGAGGGTGAAGCCATCTTCCTCCACATCGCCCAGGTGAGGGTGACGCCATCTTCCTCCTCAGAGCCCAGGTGAAGGTGACGTCATCTTCCTCCACAGTGCCCAGGTGAGGGTGACGTCATCTTCCTCCACATTGCCCAGGTGAGGGTGACGTCATCTTCCTCCACAGAGCCCAGGTGAGGGTGATGATATCTTCCTCCACAGAGCCCAGGTGAGGGCGACGTCATCTTCTTCCACATCGCCCAGGTGAGGGTGACGACATCTTCCTCCACAGAGTCCAGGTGAGGGTGACGTCATCTTCCTCCACAGTGCCCAGGTGAGGGTGACGCCATCTTCCTCCTCAGCGCCCAGGTGAGGGTGACGTCATCTTCCTCCACAGAGTCCAGGTGAGGGTGACGTCATCTTCCTCCACAACGCCCAGGTGAGGATGACGTCATCTTCCTCCACATCGCCCAGGTGAGGGTGACGTCATCTTCCTCCACAGAGCCCAGGTGAGGGTGACGTCATCTTCCTTCACAGAGCCCAGGTGAGGGTGACGTCATCTTCCTCCACAGAGCCCAGGTGAGGGTGACGTCATCTTCCTCCACATCGCCCAGGTGAGGGTGACGTCATCTTCCTCCACAGAGCCCAGGTGAGGGTGACGTCATCTTCCTCCACAGAGCCCAGGTGAGGGTGATGTCATCTTCCTCCACAGAGCCCAGGTGAGGGTGACGTCATCTTCCTCCACAGAGCCCAGGTGAGGGTGACGTCATCTTCCTCCACAGAGCCCAGGTGAGGGTGACGTCATCTTCCTCCACAGTGCCCATTTGAGGGTGACGTCATCTTCCTCCAGATCGCCCAGGTAAGGGTGACGTCATCTTTCTCCACAGAGCCCAGGTGAGGGTGACGTCATCTTCCTCCACATCGCCCAGGTGAGGGTGACGTCATCTTCTTCCACATCACCCAGGTGAGGGTGACGTCATCTTCCTCCACATCGCCCAGGTAAGGGTGACGTCATCTTTCTCCACAGAGCCCAGGTGAGGGTGATGTCATCTTCCTCCACATCGCCCAGGTAAGGGTGACGTCATCTTTCTCCACAGAGCCCAGGTGAGGGTGACGTCATCTTCCTCCACATCGCCCAGGTGAGGGTGACATCATCTTCCTCCACAGAGCCCAGGTGAGGGTGACGGCATCTTCCTCCACAGAGCCCAGGTGAGGGTGACATCATCTTCCTCCACAGAGCCCAGGTGAGGGTGACATCATCTTCCTCCACATCGCCCAGGTGAGGGTGACGTCATCTTCCTCCACAGAGCCCAAGTGAGGGTGACGTCATCTTCCTCCACATCGCCCAGGTGAGGGTGACGTCATCCTCAACATCGCCCAGGTGAGGGTGACGTCATCTTCCTCCACATCGCCAAGGTGAGGGTGATGTCATCTTCCTCCTCAGAGCCCAGGTGAGGGTGACGTCATCTTCCTCCTCAGAGCCCAGGTGAGGGTGACGTCATCTTCCTCCTCAGAGCCCAGGTGAGAGTGACGTCATCTTCCTCCACAGTGCCCAGGTGAGGGTGACATCATCTTCCTCCACATCGCCCAGGTGAGAGTGACATCATCTTCCTCCACAGAGCCCAGGTGAGGGTGACGTCATCTTCCTCCACAGAGCCTAGGTGAGGGCGACGTCATCTTCCTCCACAGAGCCCAGGTGAGGGTGACGTCATCTTCCTCCACAGTGCCCAGGTAAGGGTGACGTCATCTTCCTCCACAGAGCCCAGGTGAGGGTGACGTCATCTTCCTCCACAGTGCCCAGGTGAGGGTGACGTCATCTTCCTCCACAGTGCCAAGGTAAGGGTGACATCATCTTCCTCCACAGAGCCCAGGTGAGGGTGACGTCATCTTCCTCCACATCGCCCAGGTGAGGGTGACGTCATCTTCCTCCACAGTGCCCAGGTGAGGGTGACGTCATCTTCCTCCACAGAGCCCAGGTGAGGGTGACGTCATCTTCCTCCTCAGAGCCCAGGTGAGAGTGACGTCATCTTCCTCCACAGTGCCCAGGTGAGGGTGACATCATCTTCCTCCACATCGCCCAGGTGAGAGTGACATCATCTTCCTCCACAGAGCCCAGGTGAGGGTGACGTCATCTTCCTCCACATCGTCCAGGTGAGGGTGACGTCATCTTCCTCCACAGAGCCCTGGTGAGGGTGACGTCATCTTCCTCCACAGAGCCCAGGTGAGGGTGACGTCATCTTCCTCCACATCGTCCAGGTGAGGGTGACGTCATCTTCCTCCACAGTGCCCAGGTGAGGGTGACGTCATCTTCCTCCACAGAGCCCAGGTGAGGGTGACGTCATCTTCCTCCACAGTGCCCAGGTGAGGGTGACGTCATCTTCCTCCACAGAGCCCAGGTGAGGGTGACGTCATCTTCCTCCACAGAGCTCAGGTGAGAGTGACGACATCTTCCTCCACAGAGCCCAGGTGAGGGTGACGTCATCTTCCTCCACAGAGCCCAGGTGAGGGTGATGATATCTTCCTCCACAGTGCCCAGGTGAGGGTGACGCCATCTTCCTCCACAGAGCCCAGGTGAGGGTGACGTCATCTTCCTCCACAGAGCCCAGGTGAGGGTGACGTCATCTTCCTCCACAGAGCCCAGGTGAGGGTGACGTCATCTTCCTCCACAGAGCCCAGGTGAGGGTGACGTCATCTTCCTCCACAGAGCCCAGGTGAGAGTGACATCATCTTCCTCCACAGAGCCCAGGTGAGGGTGACGTCATCTTCCTCCACAGTGCCCAGGTGAGGGTGACGTCATCTTCCTCCACAGAGCCCAGGTGAGGGTGACGTCATCTTCCTCCACAGTGCCCAGGTGAGGGTGACGTCATCTTCCTCCTCAGAGCCCAGGTGAGGGTGACATCATCTTCCTCCACATCGCCCAGGTGAGGGTGACGTCATCTTCCTCCAGAGCCCAGGTGAGGGTGACGTCATCTTCCTCCACAGAGCCCAGGTGAGGGTGACGTCATCTTCCTCCACAGAGCCCAGGTGAGGGTGACGTCATCTTCCTCCACAGAGCCCAGGTGAGGGTGACGTCATCTTCCTCCATAGAGCACAGGTGAGAGTGACATCATCTTCCTCCACAGAGCCCAGGTGAGGGTGACGTCATCTTCCTCCAGAGCCCAGGTGAGGGTGACGTCATCTTCCTCCACAGAGCCCAGGTGAGGGTGACGTCATCTTCCTCCACAGAGCCCAGGTGAGGGTGACGTCATCTTCCTCCACAGTGCCCAGGTGAGGGTGACGTCATCTTCCTCCTCAGAGCCCAGGTGAGGGTGACATCATCTTCCTCCACATCGCCCAGGTGAGGGTGACGTCATCTTCCTCCAGAGCCCAGGTGAGGGTGACGTCATCTTCCTCCACAGAGCCCAGGTGAGGGTGACGTCATCTTCCTCCACAGAGCCCAGGTGAGGGTGACGTCGTCTTCCTCCACAGAGCCCAGGTGAGGGTGACGTCATCTTCCTCCACATCGCCCAGGTGAGGGTGACGTCATCTTCCTCCAGAGCCCAGGTGAGGGTGACGTCATCTTCCTCCACAGAGCCCAGGTGAGGGTGACGTCATCTTCCTTCACAGAGCCCAGGTGAGGGTGACGTCATCTTCCTCCACAGAGCCCAGGTGAGGGTGACATCATCTTCCTCCACAGAGCCCAGGTGAGGGTGACGTCATCTTCCTCCACAGAGCCCAGGTGAGGGTGACGTCATCTTCCTCCACATCGCCCAGGTGAGGGTGACGTCATCTTCCTCCACATCGCCCAGGTGAAGGTGACGTCATCTTCCTCCACAGAGCCCAGGTGAGGGTGACGTCATCTTCCTCCACAGTGCCCAGGTGAGGGTGACGTCATCTTCCTCCACAGTGCCCAGGTGAGGGTGACGTCATCTTCCTCCACAGAGCCCAGGTGAGGGTGACGTCATCTTCCTCCTCAGAGCCCAGGTGAGGGTGACGTCATCTTCCTCCACAGTGCCCAGGTGAGGGTGACGTCATCTTCCTCCACAGAGCCCAGGTGAGGGTGACGTCATCTTCCTCCACAGAGCCCAGGTGAGGGTGATGAGACTTTAGGTGGAAGAAAGTGGCCATCACTGGCCTTTGTCTGAAGATGCTCTGTGCCTGGCCGCATCAGAATTCAGTACTGTTGATTCCCAGAACAAGCCAAGTGATCAGTTTGGCCACTAGATGGCACTGAGGAGCCCTCCATCTAGTGGCCATATTGTGGTATTTTCCCCATTCACACATTTGACTTGGAGAGAATATAGTCAGAGAACATTCGATTTCTCTTTGTTTCTGCAGAACGCTCTTCCATGTCGTGTGAAGGATGAATGTCTAATGAATACAAAGCTTGTTATTGGTCAGAGAGCTCAGCAATGGCAGGTACAGAACGCACGTTATTCCATGTGCCCCCCCCTCCTCCATTTTTAGCCCCACCCACTATGTGATAAGACGAGAGATAAGGTTGTCACTCTTCTAGGAGGCTGCGGGATCGACACAGCCGACAAAAATCGATTGTTCTTTGAGTATTTTCTCTGCAAGTGGAATGTGTGACTGGAAAATACCTCATTGTGGCCACTAGATGGCTCTAATGTAAGGAACTCGGATTGCTCCTCAGCGTCATCTAGTGGGCGGGACAGCCAGGCACCGAGCATTTTCACATAGAGCCCAGCAATGGCCGCCATCTTGCTTCTCTCATGAACGGTCCACGTGGGATGTGACCCCCGATCGTGTCAGACCTCCGGCGCGTTCCCGTTATTTCAGGACGCCGGGATCACTATCATCCCCGGTGATCCCGCCATGACAGATCCTGCCAGGCACTTCCTGTCAGAGGGTGACCCCTCATCCTACGATTCTTCTCCCCTGTTGTCACCGTGTCACATGATCAGACCTCAGATCGGAAATCCCCTCCCCTCCCCCCCCCCCCGAGGAAGAGGCTGAGATGCATAAAACGATGAAAACCCAATTTTATTACAACACGATGGATACAAAACCGACTCGTTCACTCGCCTTCCACAGATCGGATCTCCGAGAAAACCGAACTACGGATCTCGTGTTGAGGACTCCAAGATCTCCGCCAGTTCATTCGTCGTCAGATCATTGGAGAGGCGGAGCCTAGAAACCTGTATCTTCCCTCACACTGACCATACACGTCCAATCAGATTGTACAATTTCCTCCATACCGACCACATACACCATACAATCTTCTTTGTATCCAATCAGGTACTACATCGGGGGGGGGGTTGGCAGACCTAAAGGAGATTGTACAATCAGATTGTATGGTGTATGGAGAAGATTGTACATTCAGATTGTATGGAGGAGATTGTACAATCAGATTGTATGGTCAGTATGGAGGAGATTGTACAATCAGATTGTATGGTGTGTGAAATTTGATTAGAATAGAATTGTCCAAAATTCGAACTTTGAAAATGAATAAATTAAATTATTTAAATAACGAAAAAGTCTAGTACCGCCCCCTCCTACCAGCCATGATCTGCCTGCATTGCATAGAGAAGCGCAGAGAGATGACATCACCAGATGTATAATGAAGAGGGGGGTGGGGTGGTTTGTCTGTCCAAAACGAATAAATTGGTCTCAGAATTGATCATCGATCTCTCGGGGAATCGGTGAGATCTCCCCATACAATGTAACGATTCCAGGCAGCCCCTAGGGGGAGTCACCGCCACTTCCACTGACTTGCTTATTCCCTCCAGTGTTCTCTACAATCGTATTTCCGGAGCTCCTCGGCTCCATCTAGTGGTCTTCTGTGGGATTTCACTCCTTCCCAACATTCGTTCAGAAGAGAAAATCGCCGGAAGAACGTTTGTTTGCAGAGATCGTCCAGTCGCTGTATACACCTCTTGTTGGGGGATAGTCTGTATATATATATATATTCCGGTATGAGATCGAGGCGTGCCGCCATCTACAGGCTACAGAGGCCACGCCTCGGGGGTGTGGTCTCAGGATCAGGAGTCCCTCTGATTGGTTGCTGACCATTGGTGGGAAAAACGAATGTCCTTTAGACTATCTTGTCTTCTATTATAAGGAGGAGGTTCTACATTATGGCCACTAGATGGAGCGCAGGAAGTACAGAGAGATACAACGTGACAATTGTGGAGAACGCTGGAGGGAATTAGATAGAAAATGTAACAATTGGAGCTCATTCCCTCCAGCCTTCTCCACAATTGTTATGTTGTATCTCTCTGTACTTCCTGCGCTCCATCTAGTGGCCATAAAACCTCCTCACTGCTCCTCATAATAAAAGAACATTCATCCAGAAGAGAAAATAGCCAACAGAACATTCGTTTTTTTCCCGGTTCTCGGCACGAACGTCTCGGGACATTTTGCCGTATCGATCGCCCCCCCCGGTGGGAAGTCGATCGTTTCAGTGTTGGGAACATTCCGACCTCCCATTGCACAGAAATCACAGAAGACGTTATTTGGTGAATTCGGCGACATCATCGATTTAATTCCATCCGGGGGGCGGAGTCTCCCTTTAATCTCTCCTGTAAATCGGAGGCGTTGTGCGTTCGGCGTCTTTCTTTGTCACCGGCAGGAAATATCGCGGCGGAGATTCGCAGGTTGGGAACGGCGTCTCTGGAGTGTTATCCGCCGTGCTCCGCCCGCCGCGTGCCGGAATGAAGGACGCCAATTATACGGCTTGTTGTACGCGGAATGGAAGGCGCCCGCCATTGGCCAGGAATAAGAATTGCGGCGCCGGCCGATAATCATTTCTAGCCGTATTGGGAGGATTCGCCGCTCGCTGATCGATGTGAGTAATAAAAGGGCCGCTCAGCGATCGTTTCTGCCGCAGCCACCGACTTTCTTGTAGATTTACAGCCAATCAGTCACTTGTGTCTCTGGAACAGGAAGTGAAGTGAAATCTCTTCAAAGGGGACACCCCTATAGTAACCCCTCCCCTCCCTCCCTGAGCCGTCCTACAGGGGAGGGGCGTCTTATTATTACAAACATTTGGGGGCACAATCCGGGGCATTCGTGTTTTATTGCCCCCCCTCCCCCCCCAGCTGGGCTTATAATAAGAAGCATCCCTTCCCCCAATACTCACTTCCTTCCCTTCACCACAAGATGCCCTCGGTCTTCCTAGTGGGATGAGGGAGTACAGGGAGTCATGAGACCTGAGGAGGCAGCGCCACGTGCCCCTCACCCACACTGACCCCTCCCCATAATGGAGGACCCCGGGGGTCATGTGATCGTCCTGAGGATGTCTTCAAAAAGTAAGGGAAAAAATACTGCTGGAAAGGAGAGGGAGGGGAGCTCTATGGGGGGATCTATGGGGGGGGGGGGTGATTGAGGGGGATCTATGAGTAGTGATTGAGGGGGATCTATGGGGGGCTCTATGGGAGGTGATTAAGAGGGGATCTATGGGGGATTATTGAGGGGGTCTCTATGGGGGGTGGGATCTATGGGGGTGATTGGGTGGGATTATGAGGGGGGCTCTATGGGGGGATGGGATCTATGGGGGTTTGTGAGGGGGGCTCTATGGGGAGAGGGATCTATGGGGGTGATTGGGGGTTTATGAGGGGGGCTCTATGGGGGGATGGGATCTATGGGGTGATTGAGTGGGATTATGAGGGGGGCTCTATGGGGGGATGGGATCTATGGGGGTTTATGAGGGGGGCTCTATGGGGGGATGGGATCTATGGCGGTGATTGGGGGTTTATGAGGGGGGCTCTATGGGGGTGATTGGGGGTTTATGAGGGGGGCTCTATGGGGGTGATTGGGGGTTTATGAGGGGGGATCTATGGTGGTGATTGGGGGTTTATGAGGGGAGCAGAATGGGGAGGATTGGGGGATTATGAGGGGGGCTCTATGGGGGGATGGATCTATGGGGGTTTATGAGGGGGGCTCTATGTGGGAATGGGATCTATGGGGGTGATTGGGGGTTTATGAGGGGGGCTCTATGGGGGGATAGGCTCTATGGGGGTGATTGGGGGTTTATGAGGGGGCCTCTATGGGGGTGATTGGGGGTTATGAGGGGGGATCTATGGTGGTGATTGGGGGTTTATGAGGGGGCTCTATGGGGAGGATTAGGGGATTATGAGGGGGGCTCTATGGGGGGATGGGATCTATGGGGGTTTATGAGGGGGGCTCTATGGTGGTGGGATCTATGGGGGTGATTGGGGGATGAGGGGGGCTCTATGGGGGGATGGGATCTATGGGGGGATTGGGGGTTTATGAGGGAGGCTCTATTGGGGGGATGGGATCTATGGGGGTGATTGGGGGTTTATTAGGGGGGCTTTATGGGGGATGGGATCTATGGGGGTTTATGATGAGGGGTGATTGAGGGGGATCTATGGGGGGCTATATGGGAGGTGATTGAGGGGGATCTATGGGGGGCTCTATGGGAGGTGATTAAGAGGGGATCTATGGGGGATTATTGAGGGGGGCTCTATGGGGGGTGGGATCTATGGGGGTGATTGGGTGGGATTATGAGGGGGGCTCTATGGGGGATGGGATCTATGGGGGTTTATGAGGGGGGCTCTATGGGGGAGGGATCTATGGGAGTGATTGGGGGCTTATGAGGGGGGCTCTATGGGGGGATGGGATCTATAGGGGTGATTGGGTGGGATTATGAGGGGGGCTCGATGGAGGGATGGGATCTATGGGGGTTTATGAAGGGGCTCTATGGGGGGATGGGATCTATGGGGGTGATTGGGGGTTTATGAGGGGGGCTCTATGGGGGGATGGGATCTATGGGGGTGATTGGGGGTTTATGAGGGGGGCTCTATGGGGGTGATTGGGGGTTTATGAGGGGGGATCTATGGTGGTGATTGGGGGTTTATGAGGGGGGCTCTATGGAGAGGATTGGGGGATTATGAGGGGGGCTCTATGGGGGGATGGGATCTATGGGGGTGTTTGGGGGTTTGTGAGGGGGCTCTATGGGGGATGGGATCTTTGAGGGTTTATGAGGGGGGCTTTATGGGGGATGGGATCTATGGGGGTTTATGAGGGGGGCTCTATGGGGGGATGGGGGTGTTTGGGGGTTTGTGAGGGGGCTCTAGGGGGGGATGGGATCTATGGGGGGCTATGACTTTCGGCTGGGTTCACACCTAGGTTTACACTGCATCCAATTCGCATGACATTTTAGAATGCGTTGATTTGAAGGAGGCCGGTTCAGGTATCTGTGGTGGATTCGCACTCGGTGGGCGTTTTCTAGGCGGCGCGGCTCAGGCCCATTATCTTCTATGGGAACGCATCTGATTGGCGGATGGATTCCGAAATGCTGAACAATTGATTTTTCTCTTGGCCGGGAAAATTGTCAGCGGACTGGTTTGTCTCCCATATCTCAGGATTCGTCTCTCTAATCCCAACAATCGTCCATCGGAAATCACGGATCGGATTGTACAGACAATTCCCCCTCCCCCCCCCCCCCCCCCCAATAATCTGGATCTTTATTTTGGTATCAGAAGGAGTTAAAATAAAATGATTCGGCTGCCCTGGGGGATGGGGATTGGGGGAGGGGCTCATTCCTGAAGGGGCGGGTCATTGTTCTAAATGACATCGGTGTAAACCGGGAAGATTATTCCTGGAATTCTTTCCTAAATTTAGTATGAAAACGCCTGGAAAGGGGCGGAGTCTCCGTCACGGGGGAACAAAGCGGTGAGTGTGATAGGCTGCCAAGACCGCGGTCAGCGATAAGAACATTTTCCATTCGCAGCAAAGGATTCTGGGAGGCGGAACGCCGGGGATATGAGCCAATGAGATGGAAATATTCTGTGCCTAAGGAAGAACTCCGCCCACAGCACAACATCCCCCCAAAGGGGGGTTTATATTTAATGTCATCCCAGTGACCCCGGCAATTCCCTGCAGCAGAGGATCCATTATACTGACCTCTTTGGGGGCCCCGGTTCCCCTCCTCCCCGCCCCCCCGCCCTCCAGGCTCGGATTGAGGGTCCGTGTCCCCCCCGCCCCCCAGGCTCGGATTGAGGGTCCGTTTCCCCCCCGCCCTCCCCCGCCCCCGGCTCGGATTGAGGGTCCGTGTCCCCCCCCCCGCCCTCCAGGCTCGGATTGAGGGTCCTTATCTCCCCCCGCCCCCCAGGCTCGGATTGAGGGTCCGCCCCCCCCCGCCCCCCCGGCTCGGATTGAGGGTCCGTGTCCCCCCCCGCCCCCCAGGCTCGGATTGAGGGTCCGTGTCCCCCCCGCCTCCCAGGCTCGGATTGAGGGTCCGTGTCCCCCCCGCCCCCCAGGCTCGGATTGAGGGTCCGTGTCCCCCCCGCCCTCCCCCGCCCCCCAGGCTCGGATTGAGGGTCCGTGTCCCCCCCGCCCCCCAGGCTCAGATTGAGGGTCCGTGTCCCCCCCCGCCCCCCAGGCTCGGATTGAGGGTCCGTGTCCCCCCCGCCCCCCAGGCTCGGATTGAGGGTCCGTGTCCCCCCCGCCCCCCAGGCCCGGATTGAGGGTCCGTGTCCCCCCCGCCCTCCCCCGCCCCCCAGGCTTGGATTGAGGGTCCGTGTCCCCCCCGCCCCCCCGGCTCGGATTAAGGGTCCGTGTCCCCCCCGCCCCCCAGGCTCGGATTGAGGGTCCGTGTCCCCCCCGCCCTCCCCCGCCCCCCAGGCTCGGATTGAGGGTCCGTGTCCCCCCCGCCCCCCAGGCTCGGATTGAGGGTCCGTGTCCCCCCCGCCCCCCAGGCCCGGATTGAGGGTCCGTGTCCCCCCCCGCCCTCCCCCGCCCCCCAGGCTTGGATTGAGGGTCCGTGTCCCCCCCGCCTCGGATTAAGGGTCCGTGTCCCCCCCGCCCCCCAGGCTCGGATTGAGGGTCCGTGTCCCCCCCGCCCCCTGGCTCGGATTGAGGGTCCGTGTCCCCCCGCCCGGATTGAGGGTCCGTGTCCCCCCCCGCCCCCTCGCCCTCCAGGCTCGGATTGAGGGTCCGTGTCGCCCCCCGCCCTCCAGGCTTGGATTGAGGGTCCGTGTCCCCCCCGCCCCCCGGCTCAGATTGAGGGTCCGTGTCCCCCCCCCCGCCCCCCAGGCTCGGATTGAGGGTCCGTGTCCCCCCCCGCCCCCCAGGCTCGGATTGAGGGTCCGTGTCCCCCCCCGCCCCCCAGGCTCGGATTGAGGGTCCGTGTCCCCCCCGCCCCCCAGGCTCGGATTGAGGGTCCGTGTCCCCCCCGCCCCCCAGGCTCGGATTGAGGGTCCGTGTCCCCCCCCGCCCGGATTGAGGGTCCGTGTCCCCCCCCACCCTCCCCCGCCCCCAGGCTCGGATTGAGGGTCCGTGTCCCCCCCCCCCCCCGCCCCACAGGCTCGGATTGAGGGTCCGTGTCCCCCCCGCCCCCCAGGCTCGGATTGAGGGTCCGTGTCCCCCCCGCCCCCAGGCTCGGATTGAGGGTCTGTGTCCCCCCCGCCCGGATTGAGGGTCCGTGTCCCCCCCGCCCTCCCCCGCCCCCAGGCTCGGATTGAGGGTCCGTGTCCCCCCGCCCCCCAGGCTCGAATTGAGGGTCCGTGTCCCGCCCCCCAGGCTCGGATTGAGGGTCCGTGTCCCGCCCCCCAGGCTCGGATTGAGGGTCCGTGTCCCCCCCCGCCCCCCGGCTCGGATTGAGGGTCCGTGTCCCCCCCCGCCCTCCCCCGCCCCCCAGGCTCGGATTGAGGGTCCGTGTCCCCCCCGCCCGGATTGAGGGTCCGTGTCCCCCCGCCCTCCCCCGCCCCCAGGCTTGGATTGAGGGTCCGTGTCCCCCCCCCTGCCCTCCCCCGCCTCGGATTGAGGGTCCGTGTCCCCCCCGCCCCCCTGGCTCGGATTGAGGGTCCGTGTCCCCCCCGCCCCCCAGGCTCGGATTGAGGGTCCGTGTCCCCCCCCGCCCGGATTGAGGGTCCGTGTCCCCCCCGCCCTCCCCCGCCCCCAGGCTCGGATTGAGGGTCCGTGTCCCCCTGCCCCCCAGGCTCGAATTGAGGGTCCGTGTCCCGCCCCCCAGGCTCGGATTGAGGGTCCGTGTCCCGCCCCCCAGGCTCGGATTGAGGGTCCGTGTCCCCCCCGCCCCCCCGGCTCGGATTGAGGGTCCGTGTCCCCCCCGCCCTCCCCCGCCCCCCAGGCTCGGATTGAGGGTCCGTGTCCCCCCCGCCCGGATTGAGGGTCCGTGTCCCCCCGCCCCCAGGCTTGGATTGAGGGTCCGTGTCCCCCCCCCTGCCCTCCCCCGCCTCGGATTGAGGGTCCGTGTCCCCCCCGCCCCCCTGGCTCGGATTGAGGGTCCGTATCCCCCCCGCCCTCCCCCGCCCTCCAGGCTCGGATTGAGGGTCTGTGTCCCCCCCGCCCCCCCGGCTCGGATTGAGGGTCCGTGTCCCCCCCGCCCCCCCGGCTCGGATTGAGGGTCCGTGTCCCCCCCGCCCTCCAGGCTCGGATTAAGGGGCCGTGTCCCCCCCGCCCCCCCGGCTTGGACTGAGGGTCCGTGTCCCCCCCGCCCTCCCCCGCCCCCAGGCTCGGATTGAGGGTCCATGTCCCCCCCGCCCCCCCGGCTCGGATTGAGGGTCCGTGTCCCCCCGCCCCCCGGCTCGGATTGAGGGTCCGTGTCCCCCCCGCCCCCCGCCCTCCAGGCTTGGATTGAGGGTCCGTGTCGCCCCCCGCCCTCCAGGCTTGGATTGAGGGTCCGTGTCCCCCCCGCCCCCCCGGCTCGGATTGAGGGTCCGTGTCCCCCCCGCCCCCCCCGCCCTCCAGGCTCGGATTGAGGGTCCGTGTTGCCCCCCGCCCTCCAGGCTTGGATTGAGGGTCCGTGTCCCCCCCGCCCCCCCAGGCTCGGATTGAGGGTCCGTGTCCCCCCCGCCCCCCAGGCTCGGATTGAGGGTCCGTGTCCCCCCCGCCCCCTAGGCTCGGATTGAGGGTCCGTGTCCCCCCGCCCGGATTGAGGGTCCGTGTCCCCCCCGCCCCCCGCCCTCCAGGCTCGGATTGAGGGTCCGTGTCGCCCCCCGCCCTCCAGGCTTGGATTGAGGGTCCGTGTCCCCCCCCCGCCCCCCCGGCTCGGATTGAGGGTCCGTGTCCCCCCCGCCCCCCAGGCTCGGATTGAGGGTCCGTGTCCCCCCCCGCCCCCCAGGCTCGGATTGAGGGTCCGTGTCCCCCCCCCCGCCCCCCAGGCTCGGATTGAGGGTCCGTGTCCCCCCCGCCACCCAGGCTCGGATTGAGGGTCCGTGTCCCCCCCGCCACCCAGGCTCGGATTGAGGGTCCGTGTCCCCCCCGCCCCCCAGGCTCGGATCGAGGGTCCGTGTTCCCCCCCGCCCGGATTGAGGGTCCGTGTCCCCCCGCCCTCAGGCTCGGATTGAGGGTCCGTGTCCCCCCCGTCCCACAGGCTCGGATTGAGGGTCCGTGTCCCCCCCGCCCCCCAGGCTCGGATTGAGGGTCCGTGTCCCCCCCCGCCCCCCAGGCTCGGATTGAGGGTCTGTGTCCCCCCCGCCCTCCCCCGCCCCCCAGGCTCGGATTCAGGGTCCGTGTCCCCCCCGCCCCCCAGGCTCGGATTGAGGGTCCGTGTCCCCCCCGCCCTCCCCCGCCCCCCAGGCTCGGATTGAGGGTCCGTGTCCCCCCCGCCAGGATTGAGGGTCCGTGTCCCCCCCCGCCCTCCCCCGCCCCCAGGCTCGGATTGAGGGTCCGTGTCCCCCCCGCCCTCCAGGCTCGGATTGAGGGTCCGTGTCCCGCCCCCCAGGCTCGGATTGAGGGTCCGTGTCCCGCCCCCCAGGCTCGGATTGAGGGTCCGTGTCCCCCCCCCCCGCCCCCCCGGCTCGGATTGAGGGTCCGTGTCCCCCCCGCCCTCCCCCGCCCCCCAGGCTCGGATTGAGGGTCCGTGTCCCCCCCCGCCCGGATTGAGGGTCCGTGTCCCCCCGCCCTCCTCCGCCCCCAGGCTCGGATTGAGGGTCCGTGTCCCCCCCCCGCCCTCCCCCGCCTCGGATTGAGGGTCCGTGTCCCCCCCGCCCCCCTGGCTCGGATTGAGGGTCCGTGTCCCCCCCGCCCTCCAGGCTCGGATTGAGGGTCCGTGTCCCCCCCCGCCCCCCGGCTCAGATTGAGGGTCCGTGTCCCCCCCGCCCCCCCGGCTCGGATTGAGGGTCCGTGTCCCCCCCGCCCTCCAGGCTCGGATTAAGGGGCCGTGTCCCCCCCGCCCCCCCGGCTTGGATTGAGGGTCCGTGTCCCCCCCGCCCCCCGGCTCGGATTGAGGGTCCGTGTCCCCCCCCGCCCCCCCCGGCTCAGATTGAGGGTCCGTGTCCCCCCCGCCCCCCGGCTCGGATTGAGGGTCCGTGTCCCCCCCGCCCTCCAGGCTCGGATTAAGGGGCCGTGTCCCCCCCCCGCCCCCCCCGGCTTGGATTGAGGGTCCGTGTCCCCCCCGCCCCCCGGCTCGGATTGAGGGTCCGTGTCCCCCCCCCGCCCTCCAGGCTCGGATTAAGGGGCCGTGTCCCCCCCGCCCCCCCGGCTCGGATTGAGGGTCCAGATTGTTCTGTATTTTGGGGGAAATTGCTTTTTTTCATCCTTCATTTATGAAAATGCTACAAAATGACAAGAAATAAAAAATGATACAAATCCGAATAATAATAATAAATCGCCAGCAAATTCCAATCATATTGTAGATGTTTTTGTATTATTAGTATTTATTTATTTCTTAAAGCACACAGACCCCTCCCCCCCTCCCCCTCCCCCAAACAATATTGTGTTTTTTTTTTGCATTAGAATTCCTTGAAGTGGATTTTTATTCCAAAAAAAAAAAAAACTGCACGTGAGAAACCGCTGCGCAAATACCGTGTGACATGAAAAATTGCCACGAGCGCCATTATATTCTATAGGGGTCTCTGGTAAAAAATATAAATCATGTTTGGGGGGCTCCAAAGTATTTTCTAGCAAAAAAAATGTTGATTTTTCCATGTAGGAGAGAAGTGTCAGAATTGGCGCGGGTGGGGGAGGGGTTGACATTGGATTTTGGACTTTACCGAAAGAAAATCGCATTCATTGTTAGAAGTTTGTTCAATAAAAAATCTCCATTGTGCTCCTTCGTTCGAAATTCAACCCATCTATGGTCAGCTGAAGGCGGGGTTCGCACTTGCAGTTTGGGGGGCGGTAAAAGTAGGCTGATGAGCCGTAGAATTTACCACCCCCCCTACTTAAGCTGAATAAGCAACAGGACAGGGATATAAAAAACGTCACAAGAAACGCATTCTCCCTGTTGTCACCGCTGCCCAATGTCACCCATCCATGGGGCCGCAGAAGACAACATAACGCCCCGCAGCAGCCTGTCAAACACCCTCTGAAAAACGTTCCAACGCAGTTTGTTCTTCAGCGTAGAATTTTTTTTGATGGATTCCGGGGGAAGGTAAAAAAAAATGGTTGAATCCCTTGTAACCTCCAATTCAGAGAACGTGGTCCTTGTCTGCCACCTGGTGGGAAAGATTGGAATTGCGGCGCTGTAAATCCGCACCTCGGGCTCCATTCACAGCGACGCGTTTTTTCATGATTCTCGCAGAAACGCAGGACATGGAACACGTTCACATCAATGCATTTTTGTGCCTCTGCATTTTTGGAAAGGGGCGGGGACTTTTTTTTAAAATGGGAAACGCTGCTTTTTTTTTTTTTGCTTCAATGGAGACGCTGCAATAAAGCATGTCGTGCGTTTGCCTTTTTGTGCGCGTTTTTTAAGCGTTTGGCGTCATTTAATCTGCCCGACAACAAATTGGACAAAATAAAAAGAAAAAAGAACCAAAAATGCAAAACGCATTAAAAGCGCGTGTCCCAAAACGCAGAAAGTACTGCAGAAACGTGAAAAAGCAAGCGGCATAGGTGTGAATGGGGGGCCGTAAAGAGAAGCGGTCATTTCTATTGCCGGTAAAAGCGCAGAAAAGTCGGTTTTTGTAAAGGAATTTCACCTTATTGTATTTTTTATTATTGATTTCCAATAGGCCTCCAGGAAGAGTTCATTCCATGGCACAGCCCCCTCCCTCCTTACATCATAGCCCCTCCTCTTCTGGGAGTGTCTACTTACTGTCTGTGCTGGCCCAGCTCCTCTACCCATATAGGGGAAAGGGAAATACACCAGAGTGACAGCTCTGAGTCTGCTGACATCACATCCAAGATGGCGGCACCCAGCGCCAGTCTCGGGGCTTCCAGACGTCTACAGAGGAGGATTTTACAGGGAAATGTCAGGAATAAAATACAATAAATAGACGGGAATTATTATGGGACGATCGTTTCTGATATTCAATATCTGGGGACAAAGTCTCTTTACCAATCACAGTACAGTGCGGGGAGTATAGGGCTGGTTTTTCAAAGATTCCTCCATTCCAGGAATAAGGATGAGAAATAGGAATTGGGATGAGGAATGGGGATGAGGAATAAGGATGAGGAATGGGGATGAGGAATTTGAAAGAGGAATTGGGATGAAGGATAGGGATGAGAATGAAATAGGGATGAGGAATTGGGATGAAGGATAGGGATGAGGAATTGGGATGAGGAATAGGGATAAGGAATTGGGATGAAGGATAGGGATGAGAATGAAATAGGGATGAGGAATTGGGATGAGGAATAGGGATGAGGAATTGGGATGAAGGATAGGGACGAGAATGAAATAGGGATGAGGAATTGGGATGAGGAATAGGGATGAGGAATTGGGATGAAGGATAGGGATGAGAATGAAATAGGGATGAGGAATTTGGATGAGGAATTGGGATGAGGAATAGGGATGAGGAATTGGGATGAAGGATAGGGATGAGAATGAAATAGGGATGAGGAATTGGGATGAGAAATAGGGATGAGGAATAGGGATGAGGAATTGGGATGAAGGATAGGGATGAGAATGAAATAGGGATGAGGAATTGGGATGAGGAATAGGGATGAGGAATTGGGATGAGGAATTGGGATGAAGGATGGGGATGAGAATGAAATAGGGATGAGGAATTTGGATGAGGAATTGGGATGAGGAATTGGGATGAAGGATAGGGATGAGAATGAAATAGGGATGAGGAATTGGGATGAAGGATAGGGATGAGGAATTGGGATGAGGAATAGGGATAAGGAATTGGGATGAAGGATAGGGATGAGAATGAAATAGGGATGAGGAATTGGGATGAGGAATAGGGATGAGGAATTGGGATGAAGGATAGGGATGAGAATGAAATAGGGATGAGGAATTGGGATGAGGAATAGGGATGAGGAATTGGGATGAAGGATAGGGACGAGAATGAAATAGGGATGAGGAATTGGGATGAGGAATAGGGATGAGGAATTGGGATGAAGGATAGGGATGAGAATGAAATAGGGATGAGGAATTGGGATGAGAAATAGGGATGAGGAATAGGGATGAGGAATTGGGATGAAGGATAGGGATGAGAATGAAATAGGGATGAGGAATTGGGATGAGGAATAGGGATGAGGAATTGGGATGAGGAATTGGGATGAAGGATGGGGATGAGAATGAAATAGGGATGAGGAATTTGGATGAGGAATTGGGATGAGGAATTGGGATGAAAGATAGGGATGAGGAATTGGGATGAAGGATAGGGATGAGGAATAGGGATGAGGAATTGGGATAAGGAATAGGGATGAGAATAGGGATGAGATTCGGGTTCCAGGTGAATCCGGCTGGTTTGAGATTTGCGGTCCCGGTAATATTTTGTGCAGATTTACCTGAATTTTATTTATTTTTTAATCCGAATGCACCGCAGGGGCCTCTGTACCGTGGCCGATATTAGAAGGGCCGATGGGGGGGGGGGGGGGGACTGTGGGTCAGTCAGACCCCTCACTATAAAAGGGGGGCGCAGAGCGGCCATACTGTCCCTGTACTGGAAGGGAACCCCAATAATCCGCACAGGAAGAGATCCGGGTCAGTTGGGAATTTGTAGAATCAGAAAGGGGAAGATTTATAAAGCTTCGTATCCAACCCTCTGCCAATGTTTTCTTCACCGCATTGATGTTATTTCTTTCGTTTTCTTTCGTTTTTAAAATTCTTTTTGTACATTTTTTTTATCTTTCATTTTATTTTGAGGTAAAAAATGTGTTTTTGTTCCAGGGAGTGATATTCAAGGTTTTCACTTATTTTGGGAGGACATTGAATTTTGTTGTATTTATGAGTTTTTTTTTTTATTATTATTATAATTAGATTTTTTGATAAACTGTTTTTTTTGTCTGTAAGTTTGGCCTTTAGAAAAAAGTGGGATTGATATTTTGGGGTTTTCATTTTTTTGGGTGGGTTATTTTTTCTCCATTTAGGTAGGGTCTGTGTTTCTAGTAGATTGGGGCCTAGTCTTGCTATTTAGGGGTTTACATATATTTGTATTGGATGAGGGTTTCCCTGCATCCAATCCGCATGACAGGCGAGTGTGACCGACGTTCAATGGAGCCCAATCACAGAGATCCGGGGGGGCGGCCGCGGTCCGGATCGCAGAAAGGTCCTGTGAATCTTTGGGTCTGGATCAGGTCTGAATTCAGCCAAAAATTCACACCTGAATGGTTACGTGTACAGAAACGCACCGGACCCCCTGCTGGGAGCCCCAAACTGTTCTGATGCCGGACAAATTTACACCGCAGTGTCATCTGAAAATATCTCCCTCCATCTCTGACAGAGGGAGCCCCGCCCAGATCTTTGTCTCCAGTACATTTTGGCCGAATCGCTCTCATTGAAGTGTCCTGCTGCCGGACAATATTACACCGCCGGTATCCTCTCCATTCTCAGGGTCCATTCACCCGGGCCGTATCCGGTCCATTCACCCGGGCCGTATCCGATCCATTCACCCGGGCCATATCCAGTCCATTCACCCGGGCCGTATCCAGTCCATTCACCCGGGCCGCATTGGGGCCATTCACCCTGGCCCTATCCAGTCCATTCACCTGGGCCGCATCGGGTCCATTCACCCGGGCCCTATCCAGTCCATTCACCTGGGCCGTATCCAGTCCATTCACCCGGGCCGCATCGGGTCCATTCACCCGGGCCGTATCCAGTCCATTCACCTGGGCCGTATCCGGTCCATTCACCCGGGCCGCATCAGGTCCATTCACCCGGGCCGTATCCAGTCCATTCACCCGGGCCGTATCCAGTCCATTCACCCGGGCCGTATCCGGTTCATTCACCCGGGCCGTATCCGGTTCATTCACCCGGGTTGTATCCGGTCCATTCACCCGGGTCGTATCCGGTCCATTCACCCGGGCCGTATCCAGTCCATTCACCTGGGCCGTATCCGGTCCATTCACCCGGGCCACATCAGGTCCATTCACCCGGGCCGTATCCAGTCCATTCACCCGGGCCGTATCCAGTCCATTCACCCGGGCCGTATCCGGTTCATTCACCCGGGCCGTATCCGGTTCATTCACCCGGGCCGTATCCGGTCCATTCACCCGGGTCGTATCCGGTCCATTCACCCGGGTCGTATCCGGTCCATTCACCCGGGTCGTATCCGGTCCATTCACCCGGGTCGTATCCGGTCCATTCACCCGGGCCGTATCCAGTGCATTCACCCGGGCCGTATCCGGTCCATTCACCCGGGCCGTATCCGGTCCATTCACCCGGGCCATATCCGGTCCATTCACCCGGGCCGCATTGGGTTCATTCACCCGGGCCGTATCCGGTCCATTCACCCGAGCCGTATCCGGTCCATTCACCCGAGCCGTATCCGGTCCATTCACCCGAGCCGTATCCGGTCCATTCACCCGGGCCGTATCCGGTCCATATCCAGTCCATTCACCCGGGCCATATACAGTCCATTCACCCGGGCCATATCCAGTCCATTCACCCCGGGATTTGTGAACAGATTTGTTGCTGACTGGAGCGGTGCGGGTCACGTGTCAATTTTGTAACTTGTTTATTTTTCCTGAATTTTGACAGCAGACTTTTCCTCACCCAAATTCAATGTATGGACGGCCGGATGAACAGACGTGTGTTCATTTACAGCAGATGACCTCCCATCCATCATGTTTACCCTCCGCACTCCTCTCCTGTACACAGTGCCCCCCGTCATACCCTCTCCTGTACACAGTGCCCCTCGTCATACCCTCCGGACTCCTCTCCTGTACACAGTGCCCCCCGTCATACCCTCCGCACTCCATTCCTGTACACAGTGCCCCCCATCATACCCTCCTGTACACAGTGCCCCCCGTCATACCCTCCACACTCCTCTCCTGTACACAGTGCCCCCCATCATCTCTCCTGTACAAAGTGCCTACCGTCATCTCCTCTCCTGTACACAGTGCCCCCCCCCCCATTATACCCTCCACACTCCTCTCCTGTACACAGTGCCCCCCGTCATCTCTCCTGTACACAGTGCCCCTCGTCATACCCTCCGGACTCCTCTCCTGTACACAGTGCCCCCCGTCAAACCCTCCGCACTCCATTCCTGTACACAGTGCCCCCCATCATACCCTCCTGTACACAGTGCCCCCCGTCATACCCTCCACACTCCTCTCCTGTACACAGTGCCCCCCATCATCTCTCCTGTACAAAGTGCCTACCGTCATCTCCTCTCCTGTACACAGTGCCCCCCCCATTATACCCTCCACACTCCTCTCCTGTACACAGTGCCCCCCGTCATCTCTCCTGTACACAGTGCCCCCCATCATACCCTCCTGTACACAGTGCCCCCCGTCATACCCTCCGCACTCCTCTCCTGTACACAGTGCCCCCCATCATACCCTCCTGTACACAGTGCCCCCCGTCATACCCTCCATACTCCTCTCCTGTACACAGTGCCCCCCATCATCTCTCCTGTACAAAGTGCCTACCGTCATCTCCTCTCCTGTACACAGTGCCCCCCCCCATTATACCCTCCACACTCCTCTCCTGTACACAGTGCCCCCCGTCATCTCTCCTGTACACAGTGACCCCCGTCATACCCTCCTGTACACAGTGCCCCCCGTCATACCCTCCGCACTCCTCTCCTGTACACAGTGCCCCCCATCATACCCTCCTGTACACAGTGCCCCCCGTCATACCCTCCATACTCCTCTCCTGTACACAGTGCCCCCCATCATCTCTCCTGTACAAAGTGCCTACCGTCATCTCCTCTCCCGTACACAGTGCCCCCCCCCCATCATACCCTCCACACTCCT
Source organism: Rana muscosa (assembly GCA_029206835.1). NCBI lineage: Eukaryota > Metazoa > Chordata > Amphibia > Anura > Ranidae > Rana > Rana muscosa. Next base: position 310,594,752 of record CM055121.1, on the reverse strand, counting down.
CTCCTGTACACAGTGCCCCCCATCATCTCTCCTGTACAAAGTGCCTACCGTCATCTCTTCTCCTGTACACAGTGCCCCCCATCATACCCTCCTGTACACAGTGCCCCCCATCATACCCTCCTGTACACAGTGCCCCCCATCATCTCTCCTGTACAAAGTGCCTACCGTCATCTCCTCTCCTGTACACAGTGCCCCCCCCCCCATTATACCCTCCACACTCCTCTCCTGTACACAGTGCCCCCCGTCATCTCTCCTGTACACAGTGCCCCCTGTCATACCCTCCTCTCCTGTACACAGTGCCACCCGTTATACCCTCAGCACTCCTCTCCTGTACACAGTGCCCCCCATCATACCCTCCTGTACACAGTGCCCCCCATCATACCCTCCTGTACACAGTGCCCCCCGTCATCTCTCCTGTACACAGTGCCTACCGTCATCTCTTCTCCTGTACACAGTGCCCCCCATCATACCCTCCTGTACACAGTGCCCCCCATCATACCCTCCTGTACACAGTGCCCCCCATCATACCCTCCTGTACACAGTGCCTACCGTCATCTCTTCTCCTGTACACAGTGCCCCCCATCATACCCTCCTGTACACAGTGCCCCCCATCATACCCTCCTGTACACAGTGCCCCCCATCATACCCTCCTGTACACAGTGCCCCCCATCATACCCTCCTGTACACAGTGCCCCCCCCCCCCATTATACCCTCCACACTCCTCTCCTGTACACAGTGCCCCCCCGTCATCTCTCCTGTACACAGTGCCCCGTCATACCCTCTGCATTCCTCTCCTGTACACAGTGCCCCCCGTCATACCCTCCTCTCCTGTACACAGTGCCCCCCGTCATACCCTCCGCACTCCTCTCCTGTACACAGTGCCCCCCGTCATACCCTCCGCACTCCTCTCCTGTACACAGTGCCCCCCCTGTCATACCCTCCGCACTCCTCTCCTGTACACAGTGCCCCCCCGTCATACACTCCTCTCCTGTACACAGTGCCCCCCGTCATACCCTCCCCACTCATATCCTGTACACAGTGCCCCCCCCCCCGTCATACCCTCCGCACTCCTATCCTGTACACAGTGCCCCCCCCCCCCCCCCGTCATACCCTCCGCACTCCTATCCTGTACACAGTGCCCCCCGTCATCTCTTCTCCTGTACACAGTGCCCCCCATCATACCCTCCGCACTCCTGTACACAGTGACCCCCGTCATACCCTCCGCACTCGTCTCCTGTACATACCAGCCACTGTCATACCCTCAAACACTCCTCTCCTGTGGAGGATGAAGGTGGGCACTATGTACACAGGAGAGGAGTTTGGAGGATATGACAGTGGGCAGTACAATATCTGACAAAAGTAAGTACACCCCTCAGTCACATTTGTGTAAATCTTTTCATGTGACAACAATGAAGAAATGACACTTTGCTACAATGTAAAGTAGTGAGTGTACACAGGGGGGGGGAGGAGTGTACACAGGGGGGGAGGAGTGTACAGCTTGTATAACGGTGTAAATTTCCTCTCCCCTCAAAATAACTCAACACACTTAATGTCTAAACCGCTGGCAACAAAAGTCAGTACACCCCTAAGTGAAAATGTCCAAATTGGGCCTAACACTAAGTGTCATTTCTTCAGTGTTGTCACATGAGAAGATTTACACAAATGTGACTGAGGGGGTGTACTTACTTTTGCCAGAAATTGTATGTACAGGAGAGGGGTGTAGAGGGTATGACAGGGACATTTTAATTAGAGGTGCACCAAAATTTCAGCCAGAAATTGTTCTTTTTGCATTCGGCCAAAAGAAAATGGTGCCGATAATGGCACTGAAAACGGGGTGGTCCGCCCCGGGTACTGCACATTGCGGGGGTGTCATCCTGGCGCGCCCCAGTCACCAGGCCACTTTCAGGACACGGTGTCCCCGCACATGAGAAAAACACACATCTAGAAATGGTGACACAAGAGAGAATTTTTTTATTACACGACTACTGAGAGATTCTACATCACTTCTATTAAACAAACTGCATTTCAATATATAGAATTTTTCTCTTTTTTTTTTTTTTGCTGATAGAAATCCACACTGCGGCACACCCGGGAGATGGCGAGGGGCGGGGGCAAGTGGGAGGAGCCTGGATCACCCCCAGCTGTTCTATGAGGCGCTGACCAGCACAAGCTCCCGCAAAACACTGGACCCTGAAAATGCGGCATTACAAGCTGATCTGTATGATAAGAGGCTGCTGAAAGGAGGAATAATCCATCGACACAAAGACTACGGAGGGCAGGAAAAGTCTACAAATCAAACAATCAATATTATAAGGCATGTGCCAGATTGGCAGAGGGGAGGAGGGGCCCCCTCAGGGATGAGGGGGGCAGGTTTTTGGGGTGAAATTAAACGGTCAGCATTAGTAGAAAGATTTGCTGGAAGTGGCAGATAAACTTAAAACGTGAAATAATTGAGCAGGCCTTTCTCAGTTCCTCCGTCTCATCAATGCGACTCGGAGGAGAAGGTAACAGTGAATGCAAAGACGTCGTAGGCAGTTTGACTTGGAAAAGAAAGATGGAGAATCACTTCAGGAATTGTCGGACGGGACGTGTTCCTCGAAGCCTTCGCTCTCCCGCACCAGAGCGCGCTCCAGGATGACACGCCCCTCTTTGTAGCGCTGGCTGTCCTCTGTGGCGAATTCGTAGATCCAGCCCAGCTTGCTGTTGCAGTTTTTGCAGCTGACGTCCCGTACCATGTGACGGCCGGTCAGCATGACCCGGTCCTGGACTTCACTGTACTGTAAGTTTACCACCTGCAGGGGAGAAGAGAAATTTTAGTGGAGACTTCATCATGGAGGGGCGGAGACACACAATGTACGGGGCAAAAGATCACCTGGAGGGGCGGAGACACGCAATGTACGGGACAAGAGATCACCTGGGAGGGGCGGAGACACGCAATGTACGGGACAAGATCACCTAGAGGGGCGGAGACACGCAATGTACGGGGCAAGAGATCACCTAGAGGGGCGGAGACACGCAATGTACGGGACAAGAGATCACCTGGAGGGGCGGAGACACGCAATGTACGGGACAAGAGATCACCTAGAGGGGCGGAGACACACAATGTATGGGACAAGAGATCACCTAGAGGGGCGGAGACACACAATGTACGGGACAAGAGATCACCTAGAGGGGCGGAGACACACAATGTACGGGACAAGAGATCACCTAGAGGGGCGGAGACACACAATGTACGGGACAAGAGATCACCTGGAGGGGCGGAGACACGCAATGTACGGGACAAGAGCTCACCTGGAGGGGCGGAGACACACAATGTACGGGGCAAGAGCTCACCTGGAGGGGCGGAGACACACAATGTACGGGGCAAGAGCTCACCTGGAGGGGCGGAGACACACAATGTACGGGACAAGAGATCACCTGGAGGGGCGGAGACACGCAATGTACGGGACAAGAGCTCACCTGGAGGGGCGGAGACACACAATGTACGGGACAAGAGATCACCTGGAGGGGCGGAGACACGCAATGTACGGGACAAGAGATCACCTGGAGGGGCGGGGACAAGAGATCACCTAGAGGGGCGGAGACACACAATGTACGGGGCAAGAGATCACCTAGAGGGGCGGAGACACACAATGTACGGGACAAGAGATCACCTAGAGGGGCGGAGACACACAATGTACGGGGCAAGAGATCACCTAGAGGGGCGGAGACACGCAATGTACGGGGCAAGAGATCACCTAGAGGGGCGGAGACACACAATGTACGGGACAAGAGATCACCTAGAGGGGCGGAGACACACAATGTACGGGGCAAGAGATCACCTAGAGGGGCGGAGACACGCAATGTACGGGACAAGAGATCACCTAGAGGGGCGGAGACACGCAATGTACGGGACAAGAGATCACCTAGAAGGGCGGAGACACGCAATGTACGGGACAAGAGATCACCTAGAGGGGCGGAGACACACAATGTACGGGACAAGAGATCACCTGGAGGGGCGGAGACACGCAATGTACGGGACAAGAGATCACCTGGAGGGGCGGAGACACGCAATGTACGGGACAAGAGATCACCTGGAGGGGCGAAGACACGCAATGTACGGGGCAAGAGATCACCTAGAGGGGCGGAGACACGCAATGTACGGGACAAGAGATCACCTAGAGGGGCGGAGACACGCAATGTACGGGACAAGAGATCACCTAGAGGGGCGGAGACACACAATGTACGGGACAAGAGATCACCTAGAGGGCGGAGACACCCAATGTACAGGGCAAGAGATCACCTAGAGGGGCGGAGACACGCAATGTACGGGGCAAGAGATCACCTAGAGGGGCGGAGACACACAATGTACAGGGCAAGAGATCACCTAGAGGGGCGGAGACACACAATGTACGGGACAAGAGATCACCTGGAGGGGCGGAGACACGCAATGTACGGGACAAGAGATCACCTGGAGGGGCGGAGACACGCAATGTACGGGACAAGAGATCACCTGGAGGGGCGGAGACACGCAATGTACGGGGCAAGAGATCACCTAGAGGGGCGGAGACACGCAATGTACGGGACAAGAGATCACCTAGAGGGGCGGAGACACACAATGTACGGGACAAGAGATCACCTAGAAGGGCGGAGACACGCAATGTACGGGACAAGAGATCACCTAGAGGGGCGGAGACACACAATGTACGGGACAAGAGATCACCTGGAGGGGCGGAGACACGCAATGTACGGGACAAGAGATCACCTAGAGGGGCGGAGACACGCAATGTACGGGACAAGAGATCACCTGGAGGGGCGGAGACACGCAATGTACGGGGCAAGAGATCACCTAGAGGGGCGGAGACACGCAATGTACGGGACAAGAGATCACCTGGAGGGGCGGAGACACGCAATGTACGGGACAAGAGATCACCTGGAGGGGCGGAGACACGCAATGTACGGGACAAGAGATCACCTAGAGGGGCGGAGACACACAATGTACGGGACAAGAGATCACCTGGAGGGGCGGAGACACGCAATGTACGGGACAAGAGATCACCTGGAGGGGCGGAGACACGCAATGTACGGGACAAGAGATCACCTGGAGGGGCGAAGACACGCAATGTACGGGGCAAGAGATCACCTAGAGGGGCGGAGACACGCAATGTACGGGACAAGAGATCACCTAGAGGGGCGGAGACACGCAATGTACGGGACAAGAGATCACCTAGAGGGGCGGAGACACACAATGTACGGGACAAGAGATCACCTAGAGGGCGGAGACACCCAATGTACAGGGCAAGAGATCACCTAGAGGGGCGGAGACACGCAATGTACGGGGCAAGAGATCACCTAGAGGGGCGGAGACACACAATGTACAGGGCAAGAGATCACCTAGAGGGGCGGAGACACACAATGTACGGGACAAGAGATCACCTGGAGGGGCGGAGACACGCAATGTACGGGACAAGAGATCACCTGGAGGGGCGGAGACACGCAATGTACGGGACAAGAGATCACCTGGAGGGGCGGAGACACGCAATGTACGGGGCAAGAGATCACCTAGAGGGGCGGAGACACGCAATGTACGGGACAAGAGATCACCTAGAGGGGCGGAGACACACAATGTACGGGACAAGAGATCACCTAGAAGGGCGGAGACACGCAATGTACGGGACAAGAGATCACCTAGAGGGGCGGAGACACACAATGTACGGGACAAGAGATCACCTGGAGGGGCGGAGACACGCAATGTACGGGACAAGAGATCACCTAGAGGGGCGGAGACACGCAATGTACGGGACAAGAGATCACCTGGAGGGGCGGAGACACGCAATGTACGGGGCAAGAGATCACCTAGAGGGGCGGAGACACGCAATGTACGGGACAAGAGATCACCTAGAGGGGCGGAGACACGCAATGTACGGGACAAGAGATCACCTAGAGGGGCGGAGACACACAATGTACGGGACAAGAGATCACCTAGAGGGGCGGAGACACACAATGTACGGGACAAGAGATCACCTGGAGGGGCGGAGACACGCAATGTACGGGACAAGAGATCACCTGGAGGGGCGGAGACACGCAATGTACGGGACAAGAGATCACCTGGAGGGGCGGAGACACGCAATGTACGGGGCAAGAGATCACCTAGAGGGGCGGAGACACGCAATGTACGGGACAAGAGATCACCTAGAGGGGCGGAGACACACAATGTACGGGACAAGAGATCACCTAGAGGGCGGAGACACCCAATGTACAGGGCAAGAGATCACCTAGAGGGGCGGAGACACACAATGTACGGGGCAAGAGATCACCTAGAGGGGCGGAGACACACAATGTACAGGGCAAGAGATCACCTAGAGGGGCGGAGACACACAATGTACGGGACAAGAGATCACCTGGAGGGGCGGAGACACGCAATGTACGGGACAAGAGATCACCTAGAGGGGCGGAGACACGCAATGTACGGGACAAGAGATCACCTGGAGGGGCGGAGACACGCAATGTACGGGGCAAGAGATCACCTAGAGGGGCGGAGACACGCAATGTACGGGACAAGAGATCACCTAGAGGGGCGGAGACACGCAATGTACGGGACAAGAGATCACCTGGAGGGGCGGAGACACACAATGTACGGGACAAGAGATCACCTAGAGGGGCGGAGACACACAATGTACGGGACAAGAGATCACCTAGAAGGGCGGAGACACGCAATGTACGGGACAAGAGATCACCTAGAGGGGCGGAGACACACAATGTACGGGACAAGAGATCACCTGGAGGGGCGGAGACACGCAATGTACGGGACAAGAGATCACCTAGAGGGGCGGAGACACGCAATGTACGGGACAAGAGATCACCTGGAGGGGCGGAGACACGCAATGTACGGGGCAAGAGATCACCTAGAGGGGCGGAGACACGCAATGTACGGGACAAGAGATCACCTAGAGGGGCGGAGACACGCAATGTACGGGACAAGAGATCACCTAGAGGGGCGGAGACACAATGTACGGGACAAGAGATCACCTAGAGGGCGGAGACACCCAATGTACAGGGCAAGAGATCACCTAGAGGGGCGGAGACACGCAATGTACGGGGCAAGAGATCACCTAGAGGGGCGGAGACACACAATGTACAGGGCAAGAGATCACCTAGAGGGGCGGAGACACACAATGTACGGGACAAGAGATCACCTGGAGGGGCGGAGACACGCAATGTACAGGACAAGAGATCACCTAGAGGGGCGGAGACACGCAATGTACGGGACAAGAGATCACCTGGAGGGGCGGAGACACGCAATGTACGGGGCAAGAGATCACCTAGAGGGGCGGAGACACGCAATGTACGGGACAAGAGATCACCTAGAGGGGCGAGACACGCAATGTACGGGACAAGAGATCACCTAGAGGGGCGGAGACACACAATGTACGGGACAAGAGATCACCTAGAGGGCGGAGACACCCAATGTACAGGGCAAGAGATCACCTAGAGGGGCGGAGACACGCAATGTACGGGGCAAGAGATCACCTAGAGGGGCGGAGACACACAATGTACGGGACAAGAGATCACCTAGAGGGGCAGAGACACCCAATGTAAGGGACAAGAGATCACCTGGAGGGGCGGAGACACGCAATGTACGGGACAAGAGATCACCTAGAGGGGCGGAGACACGCAATGTACGGGGCAAGAGATCACCTGGAGGGGCGGAGACACGCAATGTACGGGGCAAGAGATCACCTAGAGGGGCGGAGACACGCAATGTACGGGGCAAGAGATCACCTGGAGGGGCGGAGACACACAATGTACGGGACAAGAGATCACCTAGAGGGGCGGAGACACACAATGTACAGGGCAAGAGATCACCTAGAGGGGCGGAGACACACAATGTACGGGACAAGAGATCACCTAGAGGGGCAGAGACACACAATGTACGGGACAAGAGATCACCTAGAGGGGCGGAGACACGCAATGTACGGGGCAAGAGATCACCTAGAGGGGCGGAGACACGCAATGTACGGGGCAAGAGATCACCTGGAGGGGCGGAGACACGCAATGTACGGGGCAAGAGATCACCTGGAGGGGCGGAGACACACAATGTACGGGACAAGAGATCACCTGGAGGGGCGGAGACACACAATGTACGGGGCAAGAGATCACCTAGAGGGGCGGAGACACGCAATGTACGGGGCAAGAGATCACCTAGAGGGGCAGAGACACACAATGTACGGGACAAGAGATCACCTAGAGGGCGGAGACACACAATGTACGGGGCAAGAGATCACCTGGAGGGGCGGAGACACGCAATGTACAGGACAAGAGATCACCTAGAGGGGCGGAGACACGCAATGTACGGGGCAAGAGATCACCTGGAGGGGCGGAGACACACAATGTACGGGACAAGAGATCACCTGGAGGGGCGGAGACACACAATGTACGGGACAAGAGATCACCTAGAGGGGCGGAGACACGCAATGTACGGGGCAAGAGATCACCTGGAGGGGCGGAGACACACAATGTACGGGACAAGAGATCACCTGGAGGGGCGGAGACACACAATGTACGGGACAAGAGATCACCTGGAGGGGCGGAGACACACAATGTACGGGGCAAGAGATCACCTAGAGGGGCGGAGACACGCAATGTACGGGGCAAGAGATCACCTAGAGGGCGGAGACACCCAATGTACGGGACAAGAGATCACCTAGAGGGGCAGAGACACACAATGTACGGGACAAGAGATCACCTAGAGGGGCGGAGACACGAAATGTACGGGGCAAGAGATCACCTAGAGGGGCGGAGACACGCAATGTACGGGGCAAGAGATCACCTAGAGGGGCGGAGACACGCAATGTACGGGGCAAGAGATCACCTGGAGGGGCGGAGACACACAATGTACGGGGCAAGAGATCACCTAGAGGGGCGGAGACACGCAATGTACGGGGCAAGAGATCACCTGGAGGGGCGGAGACACGCAATGTACGGGGCAAGAGATCACCTGGAGGGGCGGAGACACGCAATGTACGGGACAAGAGATCACCTGGAGGGGCGGAGACACGCAATGTACGGGGCAAGAGATCACCTGGAGGGGCGGAGACACGCAATGTACGGGGCAAGAGATCACCTAGAGGGGCGGAGACACGCAATGTACGGGACAAGAGATCACCTAGAGGGGCGGAGACACGCAATGTACGGGACAAGAGATCACCTAGAGGGGCGGAGACACACAATGTACGGGACAAGAGATCACCTAGAGGGCGGAGACACCCAATGTACAGGGCAAGAGATCACCTAGAGGGGCGGAGACACGCAATGTACGGGGCAAGAGATCACCTAGAGGGGCGGAGACACACAATGTACGGGACAAGAGATCACCTAGAGGGGCGGAGACACGCAATGTACGGGACAAGAGATCACCTAGAGGGGCGGAGACACGCAATGTACGGGACAAGAGATCACCTAGAGGGGCGGAGACACACAATGTACGGGACAAGAGATCACCTAGAGGGGCGGAGACACGCAATGTACGGGACAAGAGATCACCTAGAGGGGCGGAGACACACAATGTACGGGACAAGAGATCACCTAGAGGGCGGAGACACCCAATGTACAGGGCAAGAGATCACCTAGAGGGGCGGAGACACGCAATGTACGGGGCAAGAGATCACCTAGAGGGGCGGAGACACACAATGTACGGGACAAGAGATCACCTAGAGGGGCGGAGACACGCAATGTACGGGACAAGAGATCACCTAGAGGGGCGGAGACACGCAATGTACGGGACAAGAGATCACCTAGAGGGGCGGAGACACACAATGTACGGGACAAGAGATCACCTAGAGGGCGGAGACACCCAATGTACAGGGCAAGAGATCACCTAGAGGGGCGGAGACACGCAATGTACGGGGCAAGAGATCACCTAGAGGGGCGGAGACACACAATGTACGGGACAAGAGATCACCTAGAGGGGCGGAGACACCCAATGTAAGGGACAAGAGATCACCTGGAGGGGCGGAGACACGCAATGTACGGGACAAGAGATCACCTAGAGGGGCGGAGACACGCAATGTACGGGACAAGAGATCACCTAGAGGGGCGGAGACACGCAATGTACGGGGCAAGAGATCACCTGGAGGGGCGGAGACACGCAATGTACGGGGCAAGAGATCACCTGGAGGGGCGGAGACACGCAATGTACGGGGCAAGAGATCACCTGGAGGGGCGGAGACACACAATGTACGGGACAAGAGATCACCTAGAGGGGCGGAGACACACAATGTACAGGGCAAGAGATCACCTAGAGGGGCGGAGACACACAATGTACGGGACAAGAGATCACCTAGAGGGGCGGAGACACGCAATGTACGGGACAAGAGATCACCTGGAGGGGCGGAGACACGCAATGTACGGGGCAAGAGATCACCTGGAGGGGCGGAGACACGCAATGTACGGGGCAAGAGATCACCTGGAGGGGCGGAGACACGCAATGTACGGGGCAAGAGATCACCTAGAGGGGCGGAGACACGCAATGTACGGGGCAAGAGATCACCTAGAGGGGCGGAGACACGCAATGTACGGGGCAAGAGATCACCTAGAGGGGCGGAGACACGCAATGTACGGGACAAGAGATCACCTGGAGGGGCGGAGACACGCAATGTACGGGGCAAGAGATCACCTAGAGGGGCGGAGACACGCAATGTACGGGACAAGAGATCACCTGGAGGGGCGGAGACACGCAATGTACGGGACAAGAGATCACCTAGAGGGGCGGAGACACGCAATGTACGGGACAAGAGATCACTTAGAGGGGCGGAGACACACAATGTACGGGACAAGAGATCACCTGGAGGGGCGGAGACACCCAATGTACGGGACAAGGTATTAGGTGCCGACGTTGAAAGAGAAGACCTGGCTCACTCACTGGGCCTCTAGTTGGGCACCAAAAAAGAGACCTGGCTTGCAGTCAACATTACAATTCATCCCAAAGGTGATCAGTAGGGATGAGGTCAGGGCTCTGTGCAGGACACTCGAGTTCCTCCACACCAAACTGGTCACACCATGGCTCTATGGAGCTGGATTTGTACACGGGGGGGGGGGGGGGGCGTTCATGCTGGACCTCAAAAGGACCATTCGAAAAACGGTTACCACGAAGCTGGTTGCACAGGGAACGCTAGGACCTCTTATAACATTTGAGAGTTCAGGAACAGATGTTGGATGAGAAGACCTGGCTTGGTGTCGGTGTTCCAGTTCATCCTAAGGGTGATCAGTAGGGATGAGGTCAGGACTCTGTGCAGGGCACTTGGGTCTTCAAACTGTCACCACGAGGTTGGAAGATCACAATTATCTACAATGTCTTTGAATGATGGAGGATCACCGGGACCCCTCACTGGAGACGTATGAATTAGTTGGCAGCACGTGTCAAATGTACATAAATCTCCATTCCAGTGACTGAATGTGGTCCGTGGGAAAAGCTCAGGACATAATAAATCAGAAGGAAGCCGTCCTCTATTGTGACCAAACATAAATAACAGCCCAAAAGTGTAGAAAAAACTCTGGAAGGTTGAAGTGAAGAGTCCCCTATGGATGTGACCCTCTCTGTGAAAGGATAGGAGACACCACCGATGTAAGGAGGAGGCCTACCACATGTATTCCACCCAAGTCTAGGGAAAACATTTATTTGAAATCGAGTTGAAAGGGCAAATCGATTTTGACCAAATCGATTTTTTTTTCCATAGGAACAGCACTCCGTGGACTAGGCCGAAGCCGCGGCCTCGTCTAAAAAAAACTTCTGCCTGCAGCTCCTTAGGACCGGCGCCCGCAGCTCGCCATGATCCAGGGAAAAGGACGGACGCCGCGAACTAGGCCGAAGCCGCGGCCTTTTCCCAGCATCGCGGCGAGCTGCGGGCGCCGGTCCTAAGGAGCTGCGGGCAGCAGTTTTCAGGCGAGGCCGCGGCTTTGGCCTAGTCTGACACGATCCTGGGAAAAGGCCTCGTCTAAAAACTCCTGCCCGCAGCTCCTTAGGACCGGCGCGGTGGCCATCAGGAGGGGAAAAAAACAAAAAAAACAACTCGATTCGAATTGTGAATCTCAGATATTTTTTTTTGCCCCAAAATTGCCCAGCTCTACCCGAGTCACAAAAGGCTTGTATTTAATCAGTCAGGAGGATGGGTCCAGTTGGTTCTGAATCCACATATCAGTCGGCACCGCAAATTCCAATACACATCAGGAAGTGTAAAAAACTTGTAGTAACCACTTTAAACTGCACACCCATGGGGCAGGGGCTAACTCCGCACAGCACACCCATGGGGCAGGGGCTAACTCCGCACAGCACACCCATTGGGCAGGGGATAACTCAGCACACCCATTGGGCAGGGGATAACTCAGCACACCCATTGGGCAGGGGATAACTCAGCACACCCATTGGGCAGGGGATAACTCAGCACACCCATTGGGCAGGGGATAACTCAGCACACCCATTGGGCAGGGGATAACTCAGCACACCCATTGGGCAGGGGATAACTCAGCACACCCATTGGGCAGGGGATAACTCAGCACACCCATTGGGCAGGGGATAACTCAGCACACCCATTGGGCAGGGGATAACTCAGCACACCCATTGGGCAGGGGATAACTCAGCACACCCATTGGGCAGGGGATAACTCAGCACACCCATTGGGCAGGGGATAACTCAGCACACCCATTGGGCAGGGGATAACTCAGCACACCCATTGGGCAGGGGATAACTCAGCACACCCATTGGGCAGGGGATAACTCAGCACACCCATTGGGCAGGGGATAACTCAGCACACCCATTGGGCAGGGGATAACTCAGCACACCCATTGGGCAGGGGATAACTCAGCACACCCATTGGGCAGGGGATAACTCAGCACACCCATTGGGCAGGGGATAACTCAGCACACCCATTGGGCAGGGGATAACTCAGCACACCCATTGGGCAGGGGATAACTCAGCACACCCATTGGGCAGGGGATAACTCAGCACACCCATTGGGCAGGGGATAACTCAGCACACCCATTGGGCAGGGGATAACTCAGCACACCCATTGGGCAGGGGATAACTCAGCACACCCATTGGGCAGGGGATAACTCAGCACACCCATTGGGCAGGGGATAACTCAGCACACCCATTGGGCAGGGGATAACTCAGCACACCCATTGGGCAGGGGATAACTCAGCACACCCATTGGGCAGGGGATAACTCAGCACACCCATTGGGCAGGGGATAACTCAGCACACCCATTGGGCAGGGGATAACTCAGCACACCCATTGGGCAGGGGATAACTCAGCACACCCATTGGGCAGGGGATAACTCAGCACACCCATTGGGCAGGGGATAACTCAGCACACCCATTGGGCAGGGGATAACTCAGCACACCCATTGGGCAGGGGATAACTCAGCACACCCATTGGGCAGGGGATAACTCAGCACACCCATTGGGCAGGGGATAACTCAGCACACCCATTGGGCAGGGGATAACTCAGCACACCCATTGGGCAGGGGATAACTCAGCACACCCATTGGGCAGGGGATAACTCAGCACACCCATTGGGCAGGGGATAACTCAGCACACCCATTGGGCAGGGGATAACTCAGCACACCCATTGGGCAGGGGATAACTCAGCACACCCATTGGGCAGGGGATAACTCAGCACACCCATTGGGCAGGGGATAACTCAGCACACCCATTGGGCAGGGGATAACTCAGCACACCCATTGGGCAGGGGATAACTCAGCACACCCATTGGGCAGGGGATAACTCAGCACACCCATTGGGCAGGGGATAACTCAGCACACCCATTGGGCAGGGGATAACTCAGCACACCCATTGGGCAGGGGATAACTCAGCACACCCATTGGGCAGGGGATAACTCAGCACACCCATTGGGCAGGGGATAACTCAGCACACCCATTGGGCAGGGGATAACTCAGCACACCCATTGGGCAGGGGATAACTCAGCACACCCATTGGGCAGGGGATAACTCAGCACACCCATTGGGCAGGGGATAACTCAGCACACCCATTGGGCAGGGGATAACTCAGCACACCCATTGGGCAGGGGTAGCTCAGCACACCCATTGGGCAGGGGTAGCTCAGCACACCCATTGGGCAGGGGTAGCTCAGCACACCCATTGGGCAGGGGTAGCTCAGCACACCCATTGGGCAGGGGATAACTCAGCACACCCATTGGGCAGGGGATAACTCAGCACACCCATTGGGCAGGGGATAACTCAGCACACCCATTGGGCAGGGGATAACTCAGCACACCCATTGGGCAGGGGATAACTCAGCACACCCATTGGGCAGGGGTAGCTCAGCACACCCATTGGGCAGGGGTAGCTCAGCACACCCATTGGGCAGGGGTAGCTCAGCACACCCATTGGGCAGGGGATAACTCAGCACACACCCCACAACTTCTGGCAAAGTGCAACGTCAGGAGCGATATTGGGAGGTGTGTGCCGACTTACCTGAGTTTTCTACACTTTTGGACTGTTATTTGGGTTTGGTCACAATAGAGGACTGTTTTGTTTGGATTTATTTTGTCCTGAGCTTTTTTCCCCACGGACCACATTCAGTCACTGGAATGGAGATTAAGGAACATACATGTTTGTAACATTTGACACGTGTTGCCAACTAATTTATTCACAATAATAAGCTCTACACTTTTTTCACATTTACTCATTTTTGCTTTGTCTCGGCTGTGTTGGCAGGTAATTTTTGTGTCACTCATCGCACAGCGCAGTAGAACTTATATATATTTTCCATCACTGGAGACACCTAAACTCAAATATTTGGAGGTGGGGGTTCACATACTTTTGGCCTTATGTGAATGTATAATTTATAATGATATATGTACACACGGGAGGCCATAGACATACACAGGCTCCACTCACTCCCTTTCCAGCACTAAGCAATGGTTGCATTTACTATTCCTGAAACAGACCTACTGAAAACAACGCACCCCCTGTGTGACTGATATCCTTAAATGTATATAAGGCCTAAAGTACTTTTTAAAGTTCTGCATGTGGTTGTGGTGGGTACAGGGTGTGGTGGTGCAGGGGGGGGGGGTATAGGGTGTGGTGGTGATGGGGGGGGGTATAGGGTGTGGTGGTGATGGGGGGGGTACAGGGTGTGGTGGTGATGGGGGGGGGGTACAGGGTGTGGTGGTGATGGGGGGGGGTACAGGGTGTGGTGGTGATGGGGGGGGGGTACAGGGTGTGGTGGTGATGGGGGGGGGGGTACAGGGTGTGGTGGTGATGGGGGGGGGGGTACAGGGTGTGGTGGTGATGGGGGGGGTACAGGGTGTGGTGGTTGATTA
>CM055121.1:310276852-310579333 GCA_029206835.1 Rana muscosa | reverse complement strand
ACCAACGCCGGCCAAATGTCAGCTGCACTCTGATTGGCTGCTATGGGGTGCCGTAAACCGAACCCAGTCTGCAATATTATTCAATTCCTCCCCCGCTCTGATAGAGATTTCCCTTCACTTCCTGTCCCAGAGACACCACAGGAAGGAAGCAGATTCCTGGTGTCCCCATTAGAACATTCAGCTTCTCTTCCTGTTCTGGTGACAACTCCACATTTCCCATCTTCTCCCCCTTTTGGTCCCTAGCTTGGCACTCACAGATACTCCTCAAGTGTCACCCCCGCTTCCCTGCTCCATCCCTGGCTTGGCACTCACAGGTACTCCTCAAGCTTCCCCTTCGCTTCCCTGCTGGGTCCCTGGCTTGGCACTCACAGATACTCCTCAAGTGTCACCCCCGCTTCCCTGCTGGGTCCCTAGGTTGACACTCACAGATACTCCTCAAGTGTCACCCCCGCTTCCCTGCTCGGTCCCTGGCTTGGCACTCACAGATACTCCTCAAGCTTCACCCCCCGCTTCCCTGCTGGGTCCCTGGCTTGGCACTCACAGGTACTCCTCAAGCTTCCCCTTCACTTTCCTGCTGGGTCCCTAGCTTGGCACTCACGGATACTCTTCAAGCGTCACACCCCGCTTCCCTGCTGGGTCCCTGGCTTGGCACTCACAGGTACTCCTCAAGCATCACCCCCCGCTTCCCTGCTGGGTCCCTAGGTTGGCACTCACGGATACTCTTCAAGCATCACCCCCCGCTTCCCTGCTGGGTCCCTAGGTTGGCATTTACAGATACTCTTCAAGCGTCACCCCCGCTTCCCTGCTGGGTCCCTAGGTTGGTTGGCACTCACTGATACTCTCCAAGCGTCACCCCCGTTTCCCTGCTGGGTCCCTAAGTTGGCACTCACAGATACTCCTCAAGCTTCACCCCCCCGCTTCCCTGCTTTGTCCCTGGCTTGACACACAAGACTGCTCTGCAAGCGTCTCCCCCGCTTCCCTGCTGGGTGCCTAGCTTGGCACTCACAGATACTCCCCAAGCTTCACCCCTGCTTCCCTGCTGGGTCCATGGCTTGGCACTCACAGATACTCCTCATGCGTTACCTCCGCTTCCCTGCTGGGTCCCTGGCTTTGCACTCACAGATACTCCTCAAGCTTCACCCCCGCTTCCATTCTGGGTCCCTGGCTTGGCTTGGCACTCACAGATACTCCTCAAGCGTTACCCCCGCTTCCCTGCTCGGTCCCTGGCTTGACACTCACAGATACTCCCCAAGCTTCACCCCCGCTTCCATTCTGGGTCCCTGGCTTGGCACTCACAGATACTCCTCAAGCGTTACCCCCGCTTCCCTGCTCGGTCCCTGGCTTGACACTCACAGATACTCCTCAAGCTTCACCCCTGCTTCCCTGCTCGGTCCCTGGCTTGACACTCACAGATACTCCTCAAGCTTCACCCCCGCTTCCCTGCTGGGTCCCTGGCTTGGCACTCACAGATACTCCTCAAGCTTCCCCCCCTCTTCCCTGCTTTGTCCCTGGCTTGACACACAAGACTGCTCTGCAAGCGTCTCCCCCGCTTCCCTGCTGGGTGCCTAGCTTGGCACTCACAGATACTCCCCAAGCTTCACCTCTGCTTCCCTGCTGGGTCCCTGGCTTGGCACTCACAGATACTCCTCAAGCGTTACCTCCGCTTCCCTGCTGGGTCCCTGGCTTTGCACTCACAGATACTCCTCAAGCTTCCCCCCCACTTCCCTGCTGGGTCCCTGGCTTGGCACTCACAGATACTCCTCAAGCTTCACCCCCGCTTCCCTGCTGGGTCCCTGGCTTTGCACTCACAGATACTCCTCAAGCGTCACCCCCGCTTCCCTGCTGGGTCCCTGGCTTGGCACACAAGACTGCTCTGCAAGTGTCACCTCCGCTGGTTGGGTCCCTGACTTGACACCTGCTTAAGTTTCCTGATTCTTCACCGTACCCGGTTGGTGAGAATGTTGCTCCGGTACTTGCTTCAGTTACTCGCTGTGGTCCCCGGTAATAAGGTGGATGTTCCCAATGATGGAGACTATAAACATGAGGCCAATTGCCTCAAAAGACGCTCATTAGAGAGGAGCTATAGCCAAAAAAGGCATTTCATTGGGTGGCCATTATGTACAGACGTGACCTCTTATTCTCCAATAAAAAGGATAAATCCATAATGACTGCACAAGAATCATTACTACATCCTGTCACAATACTAATGAACACCTCAAAGTCAGACAATTTTTAGCAAATATTGGCACCTCCTAACCTCAAACCCCAACATAGGATCGTCCGTTCCACCCGCTTCCTGTACCATCCGCTCCCTGTGCCACCCGCTCCCTGTGCCACCCGCTCCCTGTACCACCCGCTCCCTGTGCCACCTGTTCCCTGTGCCACCCGCTCTCTGTTCCATCCGCTCCCTGTGCCACCCGCTCTCTGTTCCACCCGCTCTCTGTTCCACCCGCTCCCTGTGCCACCCGCTCCCTGTGCCACCCGCTCCCTGTGCCACCCGCTCCCTGTACCATCCGCTCCCTGTGCCACCCGTTCCCTGTACCATCCGCTCCCTGTGCCACCCGCTCCCTGTTCCACCCGCTCCCTGTGCCACCCGCTCCCTGTACCACCCGCTCCCTGTGCCACCTGTTCCCTGTGCCACCCGCTCTCTGTTCCATCCGCTCCCTGTGCCACCCGCTCCCTGTACCACCCGCTCCCTGTGCCACCCGCTCCCTGTGCCAACCACTCCCTGTACCATCCGCTCCCTGTGCCACCCGCTCCCTGTCCCACCCGCTCCCTGTGCCACCCGCTCCCTGTGCCACCCGCTCCCTGTGCCATCCGCTCCCTGTGCCACCCGCTCCCTGTACCACCCGCTCCCTGTGCCACCCGTTCCCTGTGCCACCCGCTCTCTGTTCCATCCGCTCCCTGTGCCACCCGCTCTCTGTTCCACCCGCTCTCTGTTCCACCCGCTCCCTGTGCCACCTGCTCCCTGTGCCACCCACTCCCTGTTCCATCTGCTCCCTGTTCCACTCGCTCCCTGTGCCACCCGCTCCCTGTACCATCCGCTCCCTGTGCCACCCGCTCCCTGTACCACCAGCTCCCTGTTCCACCCGCTCCCTGTGCCACCCGCTCCCTGTTCCACCCGCTCCCTGTACCACCCGCTCTCTGTTCCATCCACTCCCTGTGCCACCCGCTCCCTGTTCCACCCGCTCTCTGTGCCACCCACTCTCTGTTCCACCCGCTCCCTGTGCCACCCGCTCCCTGTGCCACCTCTGTGGGTGACATTCTAGTCCAGAGTGAATTTCAAGGCCCCACCCGGGGTCACCCATGTAAACTGTCCGGCACATTTCCACGTGGCTCTTGTGCCCACAGTCAATACATAATATACGACTACCCAAAGGCTGGACTTACAGTATACCCCCCCAGACACTTTGCCAACTGCCAAACCACGGGAGTTGTGTATCTCTTGCAATGTAGTTGCGGTTGCTACTACAAGACTTTACAAAAACGATGGCAAAGAATTTAGCGTCATATTCTGGCCATGCAGGGATCTCCCACTAAGGAGACACGAGTCCATAACGACCGATTCCCCAAAGTATCCGTCTTGGTGTTAGAACATCCTGGCTCAGGAGACCTTAACAAGCTCCTCCTACAACGTGAGCTCAGATGGATCTCCGACTTGAATTTAGGGTTGCCACCTGTCCGGGATTCACCCGGACAGTTCGGGTTTTGGATCATGTGTCCGGGATTCAGTCCGCTTAAAACCCGGACACAGTATTCAGACAGGAATGTGGCTCAGAACAGGGCATGACAGGAGGGGGAAGGGGGCACTATGCCACATTACTATTCTCTTTGGAGTGCCCAAAGGTGTGCCAGGTCTGTTACAATCCTATAGTGTATACTAAAAAAACTGCTGAGTGCCGCTAAAGTGTTCGGGTTTAGCTTGAAGAAAAAGTGGCAACCCTATCAGTCCCGCCCCTTCTGGCTGTTTAAACTGCCTGGTTCATTCGTTCCGTGCCTTCGCCTTGGTCACATATCCGGAGACTCTCTGCCTGGTTCATTTGTTCCGTGCCTTCGCCTTGGTCACATATCCGGAGACTCTCTGCCTGGTTCATTTGTTCCGTGCCTTCGCCTTGGTCACATATCCGGAGACTCTCTGCCTGGTTCATTTGTTCCGTGCCTTCGCCTTGGTCACATATCCGGAGACTCTCTGCCTGGTTCATTTGTTCCGTGCCTTCGCCTTGGTCACATATCCGGAGACTCTCTGCCTGGTTCATTCGTTCCGTGCCTTCACCTTGGTCAACATATCCGGAGACTCTCTGCTGTGTTCCTGGTGAAGACTTGCTTGGCTGACGTCCCTTCTGGTTCCTGATCCTGTCTGCTGCTTAGTCTACGCTGATCTCTGACTTCCTGATTACCTGGCTTCTTCTGACTACCTGATTTGGTTATGTTTTGATTACGTTTTCTATTTGTACCATTTTTACTATCCTAGTAAATAGTGTGATTTTACAGAATTTTCTGTCTGTCTGATTCATGGATCCTGACACTTCATCCCTTCAGATGGGATTTCATATTGGGAGGATCTCACCAAAAATGACATTTGTGTTGCAGGAGATGCCCAAAATCTGACTTGTATTTTAGTGCAGACTTCTGGGAAAATCAGTGAGCCAATCACACAAGCAGGAAATGACATCTCTGGGGGGCGGGGTTCTGTATACGATCTGTGGTAACTTTACATATTACAGAAAATTACAGGACTGCAGATTGGAAAGGAAACATTTTCCTTAATTACAATCTGACTCCTGAAATACGCTGGATTATTTTTTTTTTGCTAATTTTTTATTCTCACTCTCTCAGTGGAGTTGCCCTATAAGGGTCAGATCTACTAAAGTGTGAGATGAAGTCGAACGAACCCGTCCTCCATTTTCACAGGAAGTGGGTTGGATTATGCCGGTCATCAGACTGAGGACATCTAGTGACAGAGAAGAATACTGCGGGGGGAAACTCTGGATTGAAGGTGAGTATTGCAGCCAACCCTGGTTTTGTTCTGTTCTCTTTTAATGGACTATTTTTTTTTATCTGGTTATTTCTGGTCGGAGTTCTTATTCAACGTCTCACCGGAGTTACTCTTTATGTCATTGTGATTTCCCTCATCTCCGATCTGCGGTGACACCTTCTATCCCTTCTTGTAGTTGTCGGTGACACCTTCTATCACTTCCTGTAGTTGTCGGAGACACCTTCTAATCACTTCCTGTAGTTGTCGGTGACACCTTCTATCACTTCCTGTAGTTGTCGGTGACACCTTCTAATCACTTCCTGTAGTTGTCGGTGACACCTTCTATCCCTTCCTGTAGTTGTCGGTGACACCTTCTATCCCTTCCTGTAGTTGTCTGTGACACCTTCTATCACTTCCTGTAGTTGTCAGTGACACCTTCTATCACTTCCTGTAGTTGTCGTGACACCTTCTATCACTTCCTGTAGTTATCCCCCTTCTCTCTCCCTCCCCCTCTCTTTCACCCCCCTTCCTCTCCCACCTTCCCCCTTCCTCTATCTCCCTTCTCTCCTTCTTCCCCCCCTCTCCTTCTTCCTCTGCCCCCCCTCTCCCTCTGCTATCTCCCCCTCTCTACCCCTCCCCCTTTGTCTACCCCCTTTTCTCCCTCCCCTTTCCACTATCGCCCTCTCTCCCTCCTTCTCCTTTATCCCCCCTCACTCACCCCCCCCTTCATCACTTCCCCCTCTCCCCTCCTCTATTAACCCTCTTTCCTTCTCCCCCTTTTCACCCTCTTCCTCTGCAAACCCCCTCCCTCCCCTCTTCCACTATCCCCCCGCTTTCTTCCCCTCCCACTCTCCCCCATCTTCTCTCCCTCCCCCCCCCACCTCCCCCCCTTCTCTCCCTTCTGCCCCCTTCCCCTTTCTTTATCCCCTACTCTCTCCCCCCCCTGGCTCTAAACCCTGGAGAGCATTCAGATGACGCCAGCCATAAACTGTTCAGTCAGCAGGGGCTGATTTGTGTTAAACATTTGTGAACACAGCCAAGAGCTGCACAGGCGGCAGGATTCATATGACTGTGTCATCTCTGAGCCAACATCTGAGTCCAGGAGGTAGATGACAAGCCTGGATGATGCCTGAACAAAGATGGCTCCATCATTCCAGAGAGAAGCAGATGAAGGCTTTGTCAGGGGGAGTCCTGTGATCTGCATGAGAGGGAATAAATACCTGGAAGGGGGACATTACTTACATTGGGGTGCATTAGTTGGAGCATTAATAAAAGCAAGGGAGGGGGGTTGGAAGGGAGTAAAGAGGCAGCAAGAGCAAATCTTTTCCCCGGTCCCCCTTTCCATCCTTCAGAAGTTGTGATTGGAGAACCTTCCTCTTCATTCATTTCCGATGCTGCTGAGGTTTCGGTGGTGGATGAGATGCGTTGAGCGGAGGGAAATCAGTGAGTATTTTCTGCCGTACAGATTGACAAAGATCTAATCAAGTGAGAAGGACCTCCGTTATAAAAGGTCAATGTAGAGACGAGAAAAACGGCGCCAATCTCGGCATCCAATCAGGCACATTTTTCCATAATTCATGGAGGAAAGGCTTCCATGAATCCTCAATGATTGAAGGAATTATTCATATCTCTCATGTTTATACCGTATAGTAAAGCAAAACTCCAGGCGAGGATCGAAGAGCCACCTCTTCTGTGGCGGTAGGAGCTCCGCTTACCTCGTATAGCTCTATCTCTGTCATTTCCTGGCCTTGTCCATGACTTCTGACCCGTTCTTCATACAGCAGAACGGTCCTGACCTCTATTCTCCTCTTCTAGGGCTCCTCTCACAGAAGCATCTTTCCTAATCCCCATCGCTACCAGAGGTCCCAATCCACTGGAGAAGACCTCCATCTCAACCAGAGCGCCCAATCCACTGGAGAAGACCTCCATCTCAACCAGATCTCCCAATCCTCTGGAGAAGACCTCCATCTCAACCAGAGCTCCCAATCCACTGGAGAAGACCTCCATCTCAACCAGTGCTCCCAATCCACTGGAGAAGACCTCCTTCTCAACCAGAGCTCCCAATCCACTTGAGAAGACCTCCATCACAACCAGAGCTCCCAATCCACTGGAGAAGACCTCCATCTCAACCAGAGCGCCCAATCCACTGGAGAAGACCTCCATCTCAACCAGATCTCCCAATCCTCTGGAGAAGACCTCCATCTCAACCAGAGCTCCCAATCCACTGGAGAAGACCTCCTTCTCAACCAGAGCTCCCAATTGACTGGAGAAGACCTCCATCACAACCAGAGCTCCCAATGCACTGGAGAAGACCTCCATCACAACCAGAGCGCTCAATCCACTGGAGAAACCTCCATCACAACCAGAGCTCCCAATCCACTGGAGAAGACCTCCATCGCTACCAGAGCTCCCAATCCACGAGAGAAGACCTCCATCACAACCAGAGCACCCAATCCACTGGAGAAGACTTCCATCTCAACCAGATCTCCCAATCCACTGGAGAAGACCTCCATCTCAACCAGAGCTCCCAATCCACTTGAGAAGACCTCCATCACAACCAGAGCTCCCAATCCACTGGAGAAGACCTCCATCACAACCAGAGCGCCCAATCCACTGGAGAAGACCTCTATCTCAACCAGATCTCCCAATCCTCTGGAGAAGACCTCCATCTCAACCAGAGCTCCCAATCCACTGGAGAAGACCTCCATCTCAACCAGTGCTCCCAATCCACTGGAGAAGACCTCCTTCTCAACCAGAGCTCCCAATCCACTTGAGAAGACCTCCATCACAACCAGAGCTCCCAATCCACTGGAGAAGACCTCCATCTCAACCAGATCTCCCAATCCACTGGAGAAGACCTCCATCTCAACCAGAGCTCCCAATCCACTTGAGAAGACCTCCATCACAACCAGAGCTCCCAATCCACTGGAGAAGACCTCCATCTCAACCAGAGCGCCCAATCCACTGGAGAAGACCTCCATCTCAACCAGATCTCCCAATCCTCTGGAGAAGACCTCCATCTCAACCAGAGCTCCCAATCCACTGGAGAAGACCTCCATCTCAACCAGTGCTCCCAATCCACTGGAGAAGACCTCCTTCTCAACCAGAGCTCCCAATCCACTTGAGAAGACCTCCATCACAACCAGAGCTCCCAATCCACTGGAGAAGACCTCCATCTCAACCAGAGCGCCCAATCCACTGGAGAAGACCTCCATCTCAACCAGATCTCCCAATCCTCTGGAGAAGACCTCCATCTCAACCAGAGCTCCCAATCCACTGGAGAAGACCTCCTTCTCAACCAGAGCTCCCAATTGACTGGAGAAGACCTCCATCACAACCAGAGCTCCCAATGCACTGGAGAAGACCTCCATCACAACCAGAGCGCTCAATCCACTGGAGAAACCTCCATCACAACCAGAGCTCCCAATCCACTGGAGAAGACCTCCATCACAACCAGAGCACCCAATCCACTGGAGAAGACTTCCATCTCAACCAGATCTCCCAATCCACTGGAGAAGACCTCCATCTCAACCAGAGCTCCCAATCCACTTGAGAAGACCTCCATCACAACCAGAGCTCCCAATCCACTGGAGAAGACCTCCATCACAACCAGAGCGCCCAATCCACTGGAGAAGACCTCTATCTCAACCAGATCTCCCAATCCTCTGGAGAAGACCTCCATCTCAACCAGAGCTCCCAATCCACTGGAGAAGACCTCCATCTCAACCAGTGCTCCCAATCCACTGGAGAAGACCTCCTTCTCAACCAGAGCTCCCAATCCACTTGAGAAGACCTCCATCACAACCAGAGCTCCCAATCCACTGGAGAAGACCTCCATCTCAACCAGATCTCCCAATCCACTGGAGAAGACCTCCATCTCAACCAGAGCTCCCAATCCACTTGAGAAGACCTCCATCACAACCAGAGCTCCCAATCCACTGGAGAAGACCTCCATCTCAACCAGAGCGCCCAATCCACTGGAGAAGACCTCCATCTCAACCAGATCTCCCAATCCTCTGGAGAAGACCTCCATCTCAACCAGAGCTCCCAATCCACTGGAGAAGACCTCCATCTCAACCAGTGCTCCCAATCCACTGGAGAAGACCTCCTTCTCAACCAGAGCTCCCAATCCACTTGAGAAGACCTCCATCACAACCAGAGCTCCCAATCCACTGGAGAAGACCTCCATCTCAACCAGAGCGCCCAATCCACTGGAGAAGACCTCCATCTCAACCAGATCTCCCAATCCTCTGGAGAAGACCTCCATCTCAACCAGAGCTCCCAATCCACTGGAGAAGACCTCCTTCTCAACCAGAGCTCCCAATTGACTGGAGAAGACCTCCATCACAACCAGAGCTCCCAATGCACTGGAGAAGACCTCCATCACAACCAGAGCGCTCAATCCACTGGAGAAACCTCCATCACAACCAGAGCTCCCAATCCACTGGAGAAGACCTCCATCGCTACCAGAGCTCCCAATCCACGAGAGAAGACCTCCATCACAACCAGAGCACCCAATCCACTGGAGAAGACTTCCATCTCAACCAGATCTCCCAATCCACTGGAGAAGACCTCCATCTCAACCAGAGCTCCCAATCCACTTGAGAAGACCTCCATCACAACCAGAGCTCCCAATCCACTGGAGAAGACCTCCATCACAACCAGAGCGCCCAATCCACTGGAGAAGACCTCTATCTCAACCAGATCTCCCAATCCAATGGAGAAGACCTCCATCTCAACCAGAGCTCCCAATCCACTGGAGAAGACCTCCATCACAACCAGAGCTCCCAATCCACTGGAGAAGGCCTCCATCTCAACCAGAGCTCCCATTCCTCTGGAGAAGACCTCCATCTCAACCAGAGCTCCCATTCCTCTGGAGAAGACCTCCATCTTAACCAGAGCTCCCATTCCTCTGGAGAAGACCTCCATCACAACCAGATCTCCCAATCCTCTGGAGAAGACCTCCATCTCAACCAGATCTCCCAATCAACTGGAGAAGACCTCCATCACAACCAGAGCTCCCAATCCACTGGAGAAGACCTCCATCTTAACCAGATCTCCCAATCCACTGGAGAAGACCTCCATCACAACCAGAGCTCCCAATCCTCTGGAGAAGACCTCCATCTCAACCAGAGCTCCCAATCCACTGGAGAAGACCTCATTCTCAAACAGAGCTCCCAATCCACTGGAGAAGACCTCCATCACAACCAGAGCTCCCAATTCTCTAGAGAAGACCTCCATCTCAACCAGAGCGCCCAATCCACTGGAGAAGACCTCCATCTCAACCAGATCTCCCAATCCTCTGGAGAAGACCTCCATCTCAACCAGAGCTCCCAATCCACTGGAGAAGACCTCCATCGCTACCAGAGCTCCCAATCCACTGGAGAAGACCTCCATCACAACCAGAGCGCCCAATCCACTGGAGAGGACCTCCATCTCAACCAGATCTCCCAATCCACTGGAGAAGACCTCCATCCCAACCAGAGCTCCCAATCCACTGCAGAAGACCTCCATCTCAACCAGAGCTCCCAATCCACTGGAGAAGACCTCCATCACAACCAGGGCTCCCAATCCACTGGAGAAGGCCTCCATCTCAACCAGAGCTCCCATTCCTCTGGAGAAGACCTCCATCTCAACCAGAGCTCCCATTCCTCTGAAGAAGACCTCCATCTTAACCAGAGCTCCCATTCCTCTGGAGAAGACCTCCATCACAACCAGATCTCCCAATCCTCTGGAGAAGACCTCCATCTCAACCAGATCTCCCAATCAACTGGAGAAGACCTCCATCACAACCAGAGCTCCCAATCCACTGGAGAAGACCTCCATCTTAACCAGATCTCCCAATCCACTGGAGAAGACCTCCATCACAACCAGAGCTCCCAATCCTCTGGAGAAGACCTCCATCTCAACCAGAGCTCCCAATCCACTGGAGAAGACCTCATTCTCAAACAGAGTTTCCAATCCACTGGAGAAGACCTCCATCTCAACCAGAGCTCCCAATCCTCTGGAGAAGACCTCCATCTCAACCAGAGCTCCCAATCCAGTGGAGAAGACCTCCTTCTCAACCAGAGCTCCCATTCCACTGGAGAAGACCTCCATCACAAGCAGAGCTCCCAATCCTCTGGAGAAGACCTCCATCTCTACCAGAGCTCCCAATCCACTCGAGAAGACCTCTATCACAAGCAGAGCTCCCAATCCTCTGGAGAAGGCCTCCATCTCAACCAGAGCTCCCAATCCTCTGGAGAAGACCTCCATCTCAACCAGAGCTCCCAATCCACTGGAGAAGACCTCCATCACAAGCAGAGCTTCCAATCCTCTGGAGAAGACCTCCATCGCTACCAGAGCTCCCAATCCACTGGAGAAGACCTCCATCACAAGCAGAGCTCCCAATCCTCTGGAGAAGACCTCCATCTCAACCAGAGCTCCCAATCCTCTGGAGAAGACCTCCATCTCAACCAGAGCTCCCAATCCACTGGAGAAGACCTCCATCTCAACCAGAGCTCCCAATCCGCTGGAGAAGAGCTCCATCTCAACCAGAGCTCCCAATCCAATGGAGAAGACCTCCATCACAACCAGAGCTCCCAATCCACCGGAGAAGACCTCCATCTCAACCAGAGCTCCCATTCCTCTGAGAAGACCTCCATCTCAACCAGATCTCCCAATCCACTGGAGAAGACCTCCATCACAACCAGAGCTCCCAATCCTCTGGAGAAGACCTCCATCTCAACCAGAGCTCCCAATCCAGTGGAGAAGACCTCCTTCTCAACCAGAGCTCCCATTCCACTGGAGAAGACCTCCATCACAAGCAGAGCTCCCAATCCTCTGGAGAAGACCTCCATCTCTACCAGAGCTCCCAATCCACTCGAGAAGACCTCTATCACAAGCAGAGCTCCCAATCCTCTGGAGAAGACCTCCATCTCAACCAGAGCTCCCAATCCTCTGGAGAAGACCTCCACCTCAACCAGAGCTCCCAATCCACTGGAGAAGACCTCCATCTCAACCAGAGCTCCCAATCCACTGGAGAAGACCTCCATCACAAGCAGAGCTCCCAATCCTCTGGAGAAGACCTCCATCGCTACCAGAGCTCCCAATCCACTGGAGAAGACCTCCATCACAAGCAGAGCTCCCAATCCTCTGGAGAAGACCTCCATCTCAGCCAGAGCTCCCAATCAACTAGAGAAGACCTCCATCACAACCAGAGCTCCCAATCCTCTGGAGAAGACCTCCATCGCTACCAGAGCTCCCAATCCACTGGAGAAGACCTCCATCTCAACCAGAGCTCCCAATCCTCTGGAGAAGACCTCCATCTCAACCAGAGCTCCCAATCCACTGGAGAAGACCTCCATCACAACCAGAGCTCCCAATCCTCTGGAGAAGACCTCCATCTCAACCAGAGCTCCCAATCCTCTGGAGAAGACCTCCATCTCAACCAGAGCTCCCAATCCACTGGAGAAGACCTCCATCACAAGCAGAGCTCCCAATCCTCTGGAGAAGACCTCCATCTCAACCAGAGCTCCCAATCCTCTGGAGAAGACCCCCATCTCAACCAGAGCTCCCAATCCACTGGAGAAGACCTCCATCTCAACCAGAGCTCCCAATCCACTGGAGAAGACCTCTATCTCAACCAGAGCTCCCAATCCACTGGAGAAGACCTCCATCTCAACCAGAGCTCCCAATCCACTGGAGAAGACCTCCATCACAACCAGAGCTCCCAATCCTCTGGAGAAGACCTCCATCTCAGCCAGAGCTCCCAATCAACTAGAGAAGACCTCCATCACAACCAGAGCTCCCAATCCTCTGGAGAAGACCTCCATCGCTACCAGAGCTCCCAATCCACTGGAGAAGACCTCCATCTCAACCAGAGCTCCCAATCCTCTGGAGAAGACCTCCATCTCAACCAGAGCTCCCAATCCACTGGAGAAGACCTCCATCACAACCAGAGCTCCCAATCCTCTGGAGAAGACCTCCATCTCAACCAGAGCTCCCAATCCTCTGGAGAAGACCTCCATCTCAACCAGAGCTCCCAATCCTCTGGAGAAGACCTCCATCTCAACCAGAGCTCCCAATCCTCTGGAGAAGACCTCCATCTCAACCAGAGCTCCCAATCCACTGGAGAAGACCTCCATCACAAGCAGAGCTCCCAATCCTCTGGAGAAGACCTCCATCTCAACCAGAGCTCCCAATCCACTGGAGAAGACCTCCATCTCAACCAGAGCTCCCAATCCTCTGGAGAAGACCTCTATCTCAACCAAAGCTCCCAATCCACTGGAGAAGACCTCCATCTCAACCAGAGTACCCAATCCACTGGAGAAGACCTCCATCCCAACCAGAGCTCCCAATCCACTGGAGAAGACCTCCATCACAAGCAGAGCTCCCAATCCTCTGGAGAAGACCTCCATCGCTACCAGAGCTCCAAATCCACTGGAGAAGACCTCCATCACAAGCAGAGCTCCCAATCCTCTGGAGAAGACCTCCATCTCAACCAGAGCTCCCAATCAACTAGAGAAGACCTCCATCACAACCAGAGCTCCCAATCCTCTGGAGAAGACCTCCATCGCTACCAGAGCTCCCAATCCACTGGAGAAGACCTCCATCGCTACCAGAGCTCCCAATCCACTGGAGAAGACCTCCATCTCAACCAGAGCTCCCAATCCTCTGGAGAAGACCTCCATCTCAACCAGAGCTCCCAATCCACTGGAGAAGACCTCCATCACAACCAGAGCTCCCAATCCTCTGGAGAAGACCTCCATCTCAACCAGAGCTCCCAATCCTCTGGAGAAGACCTCCATCTCAACCAGAGCTCCCAATCCACTGGAGAAGACCTCCATCACAAGCAGAGCTCCCAATCCTCTGGAGAAGACCTCCATCTCAACCAGAGCTCCCAATCCTCTGGAGGAGACCCCCATCTCAACCAGAGCTCCCAATCCACTGGAGAAGACCTCCATCTCAACCAGAGCTCCCAATCCACTGGAGAAGACCTCTATCTCAACCAGAGCTCCCAATCCACTGGAGAAGACCTCCATCTCAACCAGAGCTCCCAATCCACTGGAGAAGACCTCCATCACAAGCAGAGCTCCCAATCCTCTGGAGAAGACCTCCATCTCAGCCAGAGCTCCCAATCAACTAGAGAAGACCTCCATCACAACCAGAGCTCCCAATCCTCTGGAGAAGACCTCCATCGCTACCAGAGCTCCCAATCCACTGGAGAAGACCTCCATCTCAACCAGAGCTCCCAATCCTCTGGAGAAGACCTCCATCTCAACCAGAGCTCCCAATCCACTGGAGAAGACCTCCATCACAACCAGAGCTCCCAATCCTCTGGAGAAGACCTCCATCTCAACCAGAGCTCCCAATCCTCTGGAGAAGACCTCCATCTCAACCAGAGCTCCCAATCCACTGGAGAAGACCTCCATCACAAGCAGAGCTCCCAATCCTCTGGAGAAGACCTCCATCTCAACCAGAGCTCCCAATCCTCTGGAGAAGACCCCCATCTCAACCAGAGCTCCCAATCCACTGGAGAAGACCTCCATCTCAACCAGAGCTCCCAATCCACTGGAGAAGACCTCTATCTCAACCAGAGCTCCCAATCCACTGGAGAAGACCTCCATCTCAACCAGAGCTCCCAATCCACTGGAGAAGACCTCCATCACAACCAGAGCTCCCAATCCACTGGAGAAGACCTCCATCTCAACCAGAGCTCCCAATCCTCTGGAGAAGACCTCTATCTCAACCAAAGCTCCCAATCCACTGGAGAAGACCTCCATCTCAACCAGAGTACCCAATCCACTGGAGAAGACCTCCATCCCAACCAGAGCTCCCAATCCACTGGAGAAGACCTCCATCACAAGCAGAGCTCCCAATCCTCTGGAGAAGACCTCCATCGCTACCAGAGCTCCAAATCCACTGGAGAAGACCTCCATCACAAGCAGAGCTCCCAATCCTCTGGAGAAGACCTCCATCTCAACCAGAGCTCCCAATCAACTAGAGAAGACCTCCATCACAACCAGAGCTCCCAATCCTCTGGAGAAGACCTCCATCGCTACCAGAGCTCCCAATCCACTGGAGAAGACCTCCATCGCTACCAGAGCTCCCAATCCACTGGAGAAGACCTCCATCTCAACCAGAGCTCCCAATCCTCTGGAGAAGACCTCCATCTTAACCAGAGCTCCCAAACCACTGGAGAAGACCTCCATCACAACCAGAGCTCCCAATCCTCTGGAGAAGGCGGCCATCTCAACCAGAGCTCCCAATCCACTGGAGAAGACCTCCATCTCAATCAGAGCTCCCAATTCTCTGGAGAAGAACTCCATCTCAACCAGAGCTCCCAATCCACTGGAGAAGACCTCCATCTTAACCAGAGCTCCCAAACCACTGGAGAAGACCTTCATCGCTACCAGAGCTCCCAATCCACTGGAGAAGATCTCCATCTCAACCAGAGCTCCCAATTCTCTGGAGAAGACCTCCATCTCAACCAGATCTCCCAATCCACTGGAGAAGACCTCCATCACAACCAGAGCTCCCAATCCTCTGGAGAAGACCTCCATCTCAACCAGAGATCCCAATCCACAGGAGAAGACCTCCTTCTCAACCAGAGCTCCCAATCCACTGGAGAAGACCTCCATCTCAACCAGAGCTCCCAATCCTCTGGAGAAGACCTCCATCTCAACCAGAGCTCCTAATCCACTGGAGAAGACCTCCATCACAAGCAGAGCTCCCAATCCTCTGGAGAAGACCTCCATCGCTACCAGAGCTCCCAATCCACTGGAGAAGACCTCCATCACAAGCAGAGCTCCCAATCCTCTGGAGAAGACCTCCATCTCAACCAGAGCTCCCAATCCTCTGGAGAAGACCCCCATCTCAACCAGAGCTCCCAATCCACTGGAGAAGACCTCCATCTCAACCAGAGCTCCCAATCCACTGGAGAAGACCTCCATCTCAACCAGAGCTCCCAATCCACTGGAGAAGACCTCCATCTCAACCAGAGCTCCCAATCCACTGGAGAAGACCTCCATCACAACCAGAGCTCCCAATCCACTGGAGAAGACCTCCATCTCAACCAGAGCTCCCAATCCTCTGGAGAAGACCTCCATCTCAACCAAAGCTCCCAATCCACTGGAGAAGACCTCCATCTCAACCAGAGTACCCAATCCACTGGAGAAGACCTCCATCTCAACCAGAGCACCCAATCCACTAGAGAAAACCTCCATCACAACCAGAGCTCCCAATCCTCTGGAGAAGACCTCCATCGCTACAAGAGCTCCCAATCCACTGGAGAAGACCTCCACCGCTACCAAAGCTCCCAATCCACTGGAGAAGACCTCCATCTCAACCAGAGCTCCCAATCCTCTGGAGAAGACCTCCATCTCTACCAGAGCTCCCAATCCACTCGAGAAGACCTCCATGACAAGCAGAGCTCCCAGTCCTCTGGAGAAGACCTCCATCACAACCAGAGCTCCCAATCCACTGGAGAAGACCTCCATCTCAACCAGAGCTCCCATTCCTCTGGAGAAGACCTCCATCTCAACCAGAGCTCCCAATCCTCTGGAGAAGACCTCCATCTCAACCAGAGCCCCCATTCCTCTGGAGAAGACCTCCATCTCAACCAGAGCTCCCATTCCTCTGGAGAAGACCTCCATGTCAACCAGAGCTCCCAATCCCCTGGAGAAGACCTCCATCTCAACCAGAGCCCCCATTCCTCTGGAGAAGACCTCCATCTCAACCAGAGCTCCCATTCCTCTGGAGAAGACCTCTATCACAACCAGAGCTCCCATTCCTCTGGAAAAGACCTCCATCACAACCAGAGCTCCCATTCCTCTGGAGAAGACCTCCATCACAACCAGAGCTTCTAATTCTCTGGAGAAGACCTCCATCACAACGGGAGCTTCCATTCCTCTGGAGAAGACCTCCATCACAACCGGAGCTTTCATTCCTCTGGAGAAGACCTCCATCACAACCGGGGCTTTTATTCCTCTGGAGAAGACCTCCATCACAACCAGAGCTCCTAATTCTCTGGAGAAGACCTCCATCTCAACCAGAGCTCCCATTCCTCTGGAGAAGACCTCCATCACAACCAGAACTCCCATTGCTCTGGAGAAGACCTCCATCTCAACCAGAGCTCCCAATCCTCTGGAGAAGACCTCTATCTCAACCAGAGCTCCCATTCCTGTGGAGAAGACCTCCATCACAACCAGAGCTCCCAATCCATTGGAGAAGACCTCCATCTCAACCAGAGCTCCCATTCCTCTGGAGAAAACCTCCATCTCAACCAGAGCTCCAAATCCTCTGGAGAAGACCTCCATCTCAACCAGAGCTCCCATTCCTCTGGAGAAGACCTCCATCTCAACCAGAGCTCCAAATCCTCTGGAGAAGACCTCCATCTCAACCAGAGCTCCCATTCCTCTGGAGAAGACCTCCATCACAACCAGAGCTCCCATTCCTCTGGAGAAGACCTCCATCACAACCAGAGCTCCCATTCCTCTGGAGAAGACCTCCATCACAACCAGAGCTCGCATTCCTCTGGAGAAGACCTCCATAACAACCAGATCTCCCAATTCTCTGGAGAAGACCTCCATCACACCCAGAGCTCCTAATTCTCTGGAGAAGACCTCCATCACAACCAGAGCTCCTAATTCTCTGGAGAAGACCTCCATCACAACCAGAGCTCCTAATTCTCTGGAGAAGACCTCCATCACAACCGGAGCTTTTATTCCTCTGGAGAAGACCTCCATCACAACTAGAGCTCCCAATTCATTGGAGAAGACCTCCATCACAACTAGAGCTGTGATGGTAGGCGAGGAGCCTGTGTCCATCAGGATGCATCACTCAGAGAGGAATAGAGCTTACTAAAAAAATGAATGCCGGTTCTTTTAAATATTGGCATTTGAGCATATTTGAGGAGAGGTCAGCTAGAAAAGGAAGGAGCGGCTGTGCTTCAAAGAGGATGAGTGAAATTCTTATATGTATATATTGGGATGCTCCCAGAGACTGGCAAGATCTGTAAGATTGGGGCAGCGATGGAGTTCCGGTGGGTGTCCTGCCCTGGACTGTAAGGTTGTGCACCTAGATCACAGTACCAGCACCACCCCCTATAGAATACATGGGACTTGGCGATTATGGTACCAGCACCACCCCTTATAGAATACATGGAACTTGGTGATCACAGTACCAGCACCACCCCCTATAGAATACATGGAACTTGGCGATCACAGTACCAGCACTACCCCCTATAGAATACATGGGACTTGGCGATCATGGTACCAGCACCACCCCTTAAAGAATACATGGAACTAAGCGATCACAGTACCAGCACCACCCCCTATAGATGACGTGGAACTTGGCGATCACAGTACCAGCACTACCCCCTATAGAATACAAGGGACTTGGCGATCATGGTACTAGCACCACCCCTTATAGAATACATGGAACTTGGTGATCACAGTACCAGCACCACCCCCTATAGAATACATGGAACTTGGCGATCACAGTACCAGCACCACCCCCTATAGAATACATGGAACTTGGCGATCACAGTACCAGCACCACCCCCTATAGAATACATGGAACTTGGCAATCACGGTACCAGCACCACCCCCTATACTGTAGAATACATGGAACTTGGCGATCACAGTACCAGCACCACCCCCTATACTGTAGAATACATGGAACTTGGCGATCACAGCACCAGCACCACCCCCTATAGAATACATGGAACTTAGCGATCACAGTACCAGCACCACCCCCTATAGAATACATGGAACTTGGCGATCAAAGTACCAGCACCACCCCTATAGAATACATGGGACTCAGGGATCACAGTACCAGCACCACCCCCTATAGAATACATTGACCTTGGCGATCACAGTACCAGCACCACCCCCTATAGAATACATGGGACTTGGCGATCACAGTACCAGTACCACCCCCTATAGAATACATGGGACTTGGAGATCACAGTGCCAGCACCATCCCCTATAGAATACATGGAACTTGGCGATCACAGTGCCAGCACCACCCCCTATAGAATACATGGGACTTGGCGATCACAGTACCAGCACCACCCCCTATAGAATACATGGAACTTGGCGATCACAGTACCAGCACCACCCCCTATAGAATACATGGGACTTGGCGATCACAGTGCCAGCACCATCCCCTATAGAATACATGGAACTTGGCGATCACAGTACCAGCACCACCCCCTATAGAATACATGGAACTTGGCGATCACAGTACCAGCACCACCCCCTATAGAATACATGGAACTTGGCGATCACAGTACCAGCACCACCCCCTATAGATAACATGGGACTTGGCGATCACAGTACCAGCACCACCCCCTATAGAATACATGGGACTTGGCGATCACAGTACCAGCACCACCCCCTATAGATAACATGGGACTTGGCAATCACAGTACCAGCACCACCCCCTATAGATAACATGGGACTTGGCAATCACAGTACCAGCACCACCCCCTATAGATAACATGGGACTTGGCAATCACAGTACCAGCACCACCCCCTATAGATAACATGGGACTTGGCGATCACAGTACCAGCACCACCCCCTATAGATAACATGGGACTTGGCGATCACAGTACCAGCACCACCCCCTATAGATAACATGGGACTCAGCGATCATGGTACCAGCACCACTCCCTATAGAATACATGGAACTTGGCGATCACAGTACCAGCACCACCCCCTATAGAATACATGGAACTTGGCGATCACAGTACCAGCACCACCCCCTATAGAATACATGGAACTTGGAGATTATGGTACCAGAACCCCCTTCATTAGGGTGACCAGACATCCCCGGTTTCTGGGGACAGTCCCCGGATTGAGGACACTGTCCCCGGACCAAGTCTGTCCCCGGTTTTGTCCCCGGATTGGATTTGAACAGGGACTGGGGCAATTTCAAAGACAGTCAGTGCAGAATAAAAAAAAAGAATTCTGAATTGCACACCCCCTCCGCTCTCTGCTGCTCCTGCTAGCTAAGGGGGGTGTATTTTTTTCTATTATCTGTGCCCCTCTCTGATGATCATGTGCTGGTCGGAGTGGAGGGAATATTTCTTCAGTTTCGGGTGCCCATTCAGCTCCACTCCCATGTTCTTCTGCCTTGGCTTAAGTCCCGGCCAGCCGCCTGCTTATCTCCTTGCCTTCCCTGGGGGAGTGATCTTCCTCCGCTCCCCACCCAGTAGTAGCCGGGGCCGGAGAGTGAGACTTGATAGGCTGTGAGGCGGGCGGCGGCGCTGATTGCCGCCAATACAAGTAAAAAAAAATATGTCCCCGGATTTCATTTTAAAAATCTGGTCACCTTACCCTTCATAGAATACCTGGAGCCCAGCTTGGGACTTTGGAGATAATTGTTACCATCAGCAATACTAAATGTCAGCCAGTAGCCGTCAATGAATGTGAATGCCGTGTATGAGTGTAATAAGTTAGGGTATCAGTTTGGAGGGAAGTCGTATCGGATTCTCAGAACAATATTAGTAGTATGGTGTATGTTGGAGATCTGATAAGAATCTGTTGTCCTTGTTGATGTGTCTGGTTTCAAATCGGGTCCAGCAAAGTTCTATGTACTGTCATATACCTCCATGTGTGGGGGAGACTGAAATGATGGTTGTCCCCCAATATTGCAGGGACAGAGTTATGGACGATCGATCGTTGGGGATGGGGTGATGTAGAATGCCAGCCAAGGTCTTTGTTTTTTAGGTGGAGGAGGACAGATTGGGGGTCTCAGTTTGGACTCAGAAGGTCGGTGAAAAGATCTTTGCCATATAAAGATGACTTTGCCGCTCTAAATGAAGGTTCTGCGGCGGCGGCGGATGGAACTTCGGGGAAATCTTAGCCGATTCTTTCTCAGTAAGTCTGTTTTGTCAGCAAGTCTTTTTATAGCTTCTGGAAAACAATCACCCTGAAGGAATCCGGGACTTTGAGTGGAATTAGAAGTCAGACGTCTTCCAGGAGATTAAAATAAGCGATCAGCAGCGAGCCGAACCTTCCGGGGCCACAGAGGAGAGAATTAATCCCAAAGACAAGCTGGACCTTCTGGAAACTTCACAAGTTGCCAATAATAAACCTCTGACATCGAAATTTACCGGATCTGTATTTAGGAAGCACTCCGCCTTTTACTACTAAAGGAGATCTCCACTCACAGCGATCCCAGCGATCCCTCTCCTTCTATAACATGAGCATTGCAGCAACAATACAAACAATACTCATCACTGACAAGCCAATAGAGGATGGCTGGAACATCTCCTCCTGTCTGCTTCCCGTCTCTCTCCACAACATCCCGCACTCCCAGCATGCTCTGCAGCTTCTCCTCCATTTCTTTTTTTTTTCTTCAGTCTTTTAACTTCCTTTATTGGTCTTTTTCACATAACATTCCATACATTTCAATACAAAAACGTTAAAGATACATACAAATAAGACACTTATATGGTCTCGAAAGAAATTGCTAGATTGTGCATCCCCACAGGGTGAGACTGTGGATGCACCAGTACAAATGCGCCAACGTCCCGATAATCAGTGGAGAAACATTAATTTAACTAAGAATGGACTTAAGACGGCACATGGGTAATTATTGTAAAAATTCTAGAGGTTTTTATTGTTAGTAGAAAAAATATTTAAATCTTAATAAAAATACATTAATACATTTCAGAAAAATGAAATTTTATGATAATCATCCACAGGAGAGGCTCCATCCAGGTCCACCACTAAACGGTCCACTTGAAGCTTTAAGCTGGGTTATTCCACCGTTTGGGGCTTTTTTGACAGACTATCACTGTCTGGCCCGAGCAACAGGCCTTGATTGGCACAAATTACCCTATGCTTTCTGGTTCACTATACCTGGAGGAACGCTCTCGCTCTACTTACCAGTAGCCTGTGCATGTTACCCTTCTATGTAATTACCTACTACGGTTTACTACGAATGTGTCTACACATCACTGGCCTTCTGTTATACATGGACTACCAGTCCAAAAATACCTAGGCCTGTTTCATTATTCAACATGGCCTTGTTTAATATTATGCTCCTGACGAAGCGTCTCGGAACGCGAAACTAGTCGAGCAAAGCAAGATTTCTATCTTTGAACTTACCGAATCTATCAATAAGGCTAGCCACCCCCTGTGTACACCGTTCAACTTGGTTTTGTGTTTGTTGGATATACATTACTTTATTTAGAATTTTACATGTTAAATGTAATCTCTGGGAGGTGTGTCTAGTTCTGTATTCGGGATCCTATACTGATTACTGATGATTATCATAAAATGTCATTTTTCTGAAATGTATTAATGTATTTTTATTAAGATTTAAATATTTTTTCTACTAACAATAAAAACCTCTAGAATTTTTACAATAATTACCCATGTGCCGTCTTAAGATGATTCTTAGTTAAATTAATGTTTCTCCACTAGTGATGAGCCGAACACCCCCGAGTTCGGTTCGCACCAGAACCCGCGAACGGACCGAAAGTTCGCACGAACATTAGAACCCTATTAAATACAATGGATGCGAACGTTCGGATTCTAAAGTGCTAATTATAACGACTATTATCCATGTTATTGTCCGAAACAGAGTTTGGGAACCCGGCTTCTGCACCAGGGGACATGTATCAATGCAAAAAGAAGTTTTAAAAACGGACGTTTTCCAGGAGCAGTCATTTTAATGATGCATAAAGTGAAAAAAAAAAGTCAAATATTCCTTTAAATATTGTACCTGGGGGGTGTCTAAAGTATGCCTGTGAAGTGCCACGTGTTTCCCGTGTTTAGAACTGTCCCTGCACAAAATAACATTTCTAAAGGGAAAAAAGTCATTTAAAACTGCTTGCGGCTTTAATGCAATGTCTGGTCCCGGTAATATGGATGAAAATCTTTAGGAAAAATGGCATAGCTACCCCATCACCCCCCCCCCCCTACCCCAGCCCATTACCAGCCCCTTTGGGTCTTGTATGGATATTAAGGGGAACCCCGCACACAAAATAACATTTCTAAAGGGAAAAAAGCCATTTAAAAGTGCTTGCGGCTTTAATGTAATGTCTGGTCCCGGTAATATGGATGAAAATCTTTAAGAAAAATGGCATAGCTACCCCATCAACCCCCCCCCCCCTACCCCAGCCCATTACCAGCCCCTTTGGGTCTTGTATGGATATTAAGGGGAACCCCGCACACAAAATAAAAAAGGCCCTATATACTCTGAACAGCCGTATACAGGCGGTGCATACAAGACAGGGACTGTAGGTTTGTTCTTATGTAGAATCTGTTTGTAATTTTGAACAGCTACATTGTTTAAGTGTAGCTCCATGCCAAATTCCTTTTTTTTAGCTTTTTGGAAAACATAGGTAAGGGTTATCACCCCTGTAACATTTGTTTTGCTGTCTGTGCCCCTGTTCAGAACATTTCACCTCACTTTCCGTCCCAATGACAACTGTTTTTGAAATGTGGTGTTTTTATTGAAACAAGGATTGCTGATAAAGCATCAGTACAGAGGAGACACCTTTCTCCCATATTTATTCTTACAGGAGAGAATTTTCCTTCCTAGTGGTAGATTTCCTCTCACTTCCTGTTGTCTTCTTCCGTTTGCAAGTAGGAGTCGTTTGTAAGTTGGATGTTTGAAAGTAGGGACCTGCCGTATATACTCTGCAGAAATAGGCCCCTTAGGTGTTGGTGTTGGCACAACACTGTAAGCACTCACAGTTACTCTTGGTGGGTGCTGGAACGCCCTGCTGTCAACTATTATATCAGGAATTGTAATAACATATAATTGTTGAACAGTGGTAGTAAAAATTGGGCCTTTGATGGTGGTGCTGGTGCCACAACACTGTAAGGCCTGACAGTTACTCTTGGTGGGCGCAGCAATGGGCCCTGCTGTGAATTATTCGATCAATAATTATAATTGCATGCCCCTGTTGAATAGGGGCTGAAAAATTGGGCCTTTGGTGGTGGTGGTGGTGGTGATGGTGGTGCTGGTGCCACAACACTGTAAGGCCTGACAGTTACTCTTGGTGGGCGCAGCAATGGGCCCTGCTGTGAATTATTCGATCAATAATTATAATTGCATGCCCCTGTTGAACAGGGGCTGAAAAATTGGGCCTTTGGTGGTGGTGGTGGTGGTGATGGTGCCACAACACTGTAAGGCCTGACAGTTACTCTTGGTGGGCGCAGCAATGGGCCCTGCTGTGAATTATTCGATCAATAATTATAATTGCATGCCCCTGTTGAATAGGGGCTGAAAAATTGGGCCTTTGGTGGTGGTGGTGGTGGTGATGGTGGTGCTGGTGCCACAACACTGTAAGGCCTGACAGTTACTCTTGGTGGGCGCAGCAATGGGCCCTGCTGTGAATTATTCGATCAATAATTATCAGACTGCTGCTGATGATGCTGAGTGCCAGCCTCCACCTCCATGCTGACACAATCCTCCTCCTCCTCCTCCTCCTCTTCCTGTGCGATGGGTGGGACAGAAGGAACACTGTCTGGATAAAGGGGGCCTTGAGAGGTAAGGAAGTCCTCCTCTTCCTGCCTCTGTTCTGCCTCAAGTGCCCTGTCCATTATTCCACGCAGCGTATGCTCCAACAGGTGGACAAGAGGTACAGTGTCACTGATGCATGCACTGTCACTGCTCACCATCCTCGTGGCCTCCTCAAATGGTGCCAGGACAGTGCATGCATCCCTGATCATGCCCCACTGGCGTGGTGAAAAAAACCCGAGCTCCCCTGACCCTGTCCTGGTGCCGTAGTCGCACAGGTACTCATTGATGGCCCTCTGCTGCGTGTGCAGCCGCTGCAGCATGGCCAACGTTGAGTTCCACCTGGTGGGCATGTCACATATAAGAAGCTATATAGGAATATGAAGGTATTGGGACTTTTAAGGTGCAACAACTACACAATATTCAATATAAAAAATATAATTTTATTACAAAAAAGATCAACTAGTTCATAGCCATCTCCAAATCAAGAGGGTTGAGAGTAGAAAGGGTTCGGCCCCATGTGGTCATTGTGAATTTTGCAGGTTTATATATGATTCTACTGAAATAGTTCTCCCTAATGGAGTTACGTATAGACCAAATTTCTTTAGCAATTGCCAGTCAATTGGCGTTATTTATTTGATGATCTGTGATTGTAAGGCCTTTTATGTTGGTAAAACGAAGAGGCCTTTCTTTCACAGAATGAGAGACCATGTATCTCTCATTCAAAAGAAAAAAATGGAGACTCCTATTAGTAGACATAGTGGTCTTTTCCACTCCTTCGATCTGTCAAAGATTAAATTCTTTGCTTTAGAATACATACCTCTTAATGAAAGAGGTGGGGATGTGGACAAAAATCTCCTACAACGAGAAACCAGATGGATACATACCTTGAGAGCTACTATGTATCCCGTGTTAAATGAGTCCATCAGTTTCAAACCCTTTTTGTAGGATAAAAATCGTTATGCTGTATATGTAGACTCTGTTTAAAACAAATAAAATTTTGTTTTGTTATTTTATTTTTGTTTATTAAATTTGTCTTTATGTACAGGTGACTGAATGTACCATTTCTATATTCCATAGGGGCTCTCTATAATCATTGATAAATCTACATTATATGTAATTGAGATCAATGGAGTTTACCACATTTTTTAGGGTGGCGTTTCCCTTTTCTTTTTTGGGGGGGATTTGGTGA
This sequence comes from Rana muscosa, assembly GCA_029206835.1. Classification (NCBI taxonomy): domain Eukaryota; kingdom Metazoa; phylum Chordata; class Amphibia; order Anura; family Ranidae; genus Rana; species Rana muscosa. Next base: position 310,553,698 of record CM055121.1, on the reverse strand, counting down.
TCATATGGGCGCCCAGGGCGTTTCTCTTTGTTCTCCTTTGGGAGACAATCTGAGCGCCATCTGACTAAGCCCACCGGATATCCTGGCCCCATTTTTTTAACATCCAATGTGCCCTTTCTGCCGTGATTTTAAAAGGAAGTCTGCCCTTTTCTATACTTTAGGCATGTTTTCCCCTTCCGGATCCGTCTTATGGTGCGTCCAGCTCGTCAGGATGTTTTCTCCTGATGAGCGGGGTGGCGCTTCCGGCGGACGTCTCCGGTTTTTCAGTGGTGGAATTGTCACTTCCGGGTCGGATCTGACGATGGGCGGATGTCGGAACTGACGTGCCCGCTCCGCCCATTGATTTGGCGCCATTGTGCGTCCAATGGGAAGGGGGAGGGGGGTATATAGTCCGGATCGCAGCCTTGCAAATCAGTAGCATGACCAACACTCTGGGGAGAAGACGTTCTTAGATATCAGTCAAAGGTAAATTACTTAGGCACTAGATCTCTTTACGGGCAACATTGGTTTTTATCCTGTTGTCTGGTTTACTTGGTCTTTAATCTAAAATGGTTTTTATATTTTATATTTTTTCAGTAAACTGATTGATCGGTTTTGTAAAACAAATTTTTCGGCAGAGATGCCCTAATGTGGACACACTTTATCCAATTGGATTAACCAGGTATATATCAGCTAGCAAGTATATGGCTAAAAAATTAAAATTCTGATTACCAACTAGAGGGGATTATTATATAATTATAGTAATTTCCACTAATTCTTTTTCCTTCAGAGTGGACACTGATTGGGGTACTTTGGAGATACTGCCCCTTTTTTGCCTATTCTAATATATTTTTTACTATCAACAGCCATAAACAGGTAAATACTGATGGGGTATGTGCCGTATAACTAGATGGAGACGCCTTTACTCTTATACATAGATTGTTATTTGACTTCATTCAATTTTTCTTTGTAATTTCCCCCAGATGGCCCTCTGTTCCTGTGCTAGTAATATCCGGGTGGTTATTTGTGCCAGTATTTCTCCCCCTCTATGATACACCATATGATCCCCTCCTTACGGGCGCCCCCGTGTGGGATAGCTCATTGGCTATCTGGTCATTCTTCATTTTAGATTTACCATCAAAATTTACAGGTAATGTACTTACAATTGATACTAATAAGGTCATATACCTTGAATAAATAGATCTAATTTTGAGATGAACTTTTGAGCAACCATTGGGCTGGTTATGGTTTTCAGTTATCCTTTTTTTCTTAATAATATTCTGTTTTGTAATTTTGAGTTTGAAATTTGAGTAAATATTATTATGTATTTATTATTTTTCTTTCTTTGTTTCCAGTATTTGCATGACAAACTCCTGAGGAAGCCTACAAAATGGCGAAACATGTAGAGAATTTTGTCTGTATGCACTTTGGAAACTCTATTATGTTTATTTTGATGGTTCATGTATATTTGTACATATGAATTTTCATATATATTTTTTTGTAATAAAATTATATTTTTTATATTGAATATTGTGTAGTTGTTGCACCTTAAAAGTCCCAATACCTTCATATTCCTATATAGCTTCTTAATGAAGGGATGTGGTGCCTATGAGATACAGGTGACAGGTATTATTTTCAATTTCTCCTTGTGAATATACCGGGTGGCAAACGCTCATTTTTTACCTGTCACCTCTATATCATTTTTGTAGTTTATTAGATTATTCTTTTGAATTGGGTTTAAAGATTAATCCTTTTACAGTTTCTATTTTGTATAACAGAGTCTTTTTTTTCAATCAGCATGGCTACCTATAGAGGGTCGGCATTTGATGGCCTTATGACTAAAATCCATCTAGCCCAAGGGTCTACATTTGGTGGGATTACCCTTGAACGCTTTTTCAATAGCCTTCAACGTTTATTGGAAAAGAAAGCACGTATTTTTTGGAATCGCAGGTATTTCTTGAAATATTTAGAGGATAAAATTGTACCGTGGGGATTACGCATACAGATTTTTCCTAATATATTTAAAGTGGAGACAGAATTCAAATTAGACTGGGAATCAAACTTACAGTCATGTTCATTTAAGATGATGGAGGCTCTTTGCCAAAACTATGCTAAAGATTTAGAGATAGTCAATAACGACATAGAAAAATTGTATGTTGAAAATTCCAACTTGACTACGGAGGAAACCTTCTCTAATAGAGAGGCTCTCTTAGAAAAACATTTGGAGTCTTTTGTCTCCAATATCCTTAAAACTAAGGATAAAAAATACTATAGGGATCGTCTGGCATATGAATCAAACACAGCCTATCGGTGGACTACTGAAAACCAATGGAGGAAATCCAAATCCTCAGCTCGTAAGCAAACAAATAAAAATCAGGAAGCCACTGATTCCGATGAATCATCTTTATCTTCCTCGTCCCTACCAGGTAATGCCTCAAACATGTCAGCTAGTTCTAATAAAAGAAAGACTGATCGAGCACCTTCGATGTCAGCGCTTTCTAAACGTACTCAACAGGACATGAATCGTCAGGGTTTACGTTCACAGTCCAAAAATGTACCCCCTCCCACTCATCCCACAGGTGATGGTCACCTTAATTTATCCACATCCAGTTTTTCTAATATTCTTAATGCACCGAAGTTAAATCAATCAATAGTTACCCCTTCGGGGGACTTTCAAATCCCCAATATAGGGGATCTTCGCACTGCGCCAATCTTTTCACCACCCCCAATTGTGGACACCAAAAAGACACCCATTCTTTCACAGGCACTCAAAGCAACTTCCAAAGTAATTTCCAAGTAATTAATCTGTCTTCACATTTACTTACACCGGATCAGACGGAGGTTTTGGGCCTTGACCTGACTTTTTGTCCTGATCAGGAGGTTGATGCCTTTGAAATTATAAAGGACGTCAATCTCTTTGCGAGAAAACTTACTTTTAAGATTATGTTTGACAGGGATTATAAACGTTCTCCCATGGATTCCATGGGGGAAGATCTCTGGCAAAATAAAACAATTAAGGAGATTCAGGCAATAAACGAATTAATGGAATTATGGGAAGAAGGTAATCCACTAGATGACCCCCTTGAGGAACCCCAGTCTGGCCTCGTAGATGAGATTCCCACGGAGAGAATTTTTCCTCCACCTAATCTATATAAACCGAAATCCAGGACCTTTCCTACTCTCCAAGGAAACCCCAATATTTGGGCATTCACCCAACAAGTTACAAAGGAACTACAGAGTACCAATTGGAAAAGGTTTAGAAGAAATACCAACCTTAAGTCATCCCAACAAAAAGCCGTGTTATCTTTAAAACAGAACAAACAATTAGTGATAAAACCCTCGGATAAAGGAGGTAACATAGTGGTAATGGATTTAAACAAATATAAGCAGATGGTCATGAACCTCCTTTCAAATAAAAGTTGGTATCGCTCTATTCCTTTTGCACAGGTAAAATATGCGGAGACAAAATACCGTATTCTCATTAATCGGGCATTTTGTGATAACCTTATAGACAAAAAGACGTGTGAATTCTTGGTTATTGATAAGCCGAGACTTCCCACGTTTTATGCTCTGCCAAAGGTGCACAAAAATTTGGAAAATCCCCCTGGCCGTCCGATTGTGTCAGGGATTGGTTGCCTTACAGAACCAGCTAGTAAGCTGGTAGACGACTATTTGAGGCCCCATGTAGGTTCTTTAAGTTCCTACATTCAAGACACTGCCGATCTACTGAGATCTTTGGATGGTCTATGTGTACCACCGGGGTCATGGCTAGTAGCTATAGACGTTGAAGCCCTCTATAACTCTATCCCCCACACCAGGGGTATTAAAGTTATAGACGGCTTCCTTTCTGAGAGAGGACCTGGAGCCAGGCCCTACAACAATTTCATTTTGGAATTGTTGCTGTTCATACTTACCAACAATATTTTTGTTTTCGACCGTTCCCACTACCTCCAGGTGCAGGGTGTTGCGATGGGGACCAAGTGTGCCCCGTCGTACGCCAACCTGTACCTGGGGGGGTGGGAACGGGAGATTTTTTCTTTAGAATCATTTGAAATGTTTTTTGATAAAGTCTTGATATGGCGACGCTTTATCGATGACATTTTTGTTGTGTGGACTGGCTCCTTAGAGGAATTGACATCTTTTATGTCTTCATTAGCTGTAAATTCCTTTAATCTCAAATTTACGATGATTTGTGACCAGAATGTGATTAATTTTCTGGATATTTCTATTTACTTAAACTCTGATGGCACCTTGGGCTCTTCATTATATAGGAAGCCCTCTTCAGGCAATACCATCCTGCATGCCACAAGTTCTCATCCCAGGACTCTGGTACAAAGTATCCCATACAGTCAGTACTTACGAATTCGAAGAAATTGTAGTAAGGAAGTAGATTTCGAGATGGAGGCCTCTGCCCTCCAATCTCGACTAATTGCTAGAGGGTATAGTCGTTCAACCCTCAAAAAAGCTTACAAACGAGCAAAAAATAAAAACAGGAAAGATCTAATACATCCTAAGAAACCTCAAACTACTGACCAAACGGTACGATTAATTACCAGGTTCTCTGGTGAACATCAGAAAGTAAGAAAAATTATTGAAAAATTCTGGCCTTTGCTAGCAACAGATGAGATTATCTCCAAATATATTAAGCCATTTCCCCAAATTACCTATAGAAAATCTAGGTCTTTAAAAGATCAACTAGTTCATAGCCATCTCCAAATCAAGAGGGTTGAGAGTAGAAAGGGTTCGGCCCCATGTGGTCATTGTGAATTTTGCAGGTTTATATATGATTCTACTGAAATAGTTCTCCCTAATGGAGTTACGTATAGACCAAATTTCTTTAGCAATTGCCAGTCAATTGGCGTTATTTATTTGATGATCTGTGATTGTAAGGCCTTTTATGTTGGTAAAACGAAGAGGCCTTTCTTTCACAGAATGAGAGACCATGTATCTCTCATTCAAAAGAAAAAAATGGAGACTCCTATTAGTAGACATAGTGGTCTTTTCCACTCCTTCGATCTGTCAAAGATTAAATTCTTTGCTTTAGAATACATACCTCTTAATGAAAGAGGTGGGGATGTGGACAAAAATCTCCTACAACGAGAAACCAGATGGATACATACCTTGAGAGCTACTATGTATCCCGTGTTAAATGAGTCCATCAGTTTCAAACCCTTTTTGTAGGATAAAAATCGTTATGCTGTATATGTAGACTCTGTTTAAAACAAATAAAATTTTGTTTTGTTATTTTATTTTTGTTTATTAAATTTGTCTTTATGTACAGGTGACTGAATGTACCATTTCTATATTCCATAGGGGCTCTCTATAATCATTGATAAATCTACATTATATGTAATTGAGATCAATGGAGTTTACCACATTTTTTAGGGTGGCGTTTCCCTTTTCTTTTTTGGGGGGGATTTGGTGATCATATGGGCGCCCAGGGCGTTTCTCTTTGTTCTCCTTTGGGAGACAATCTGAGCGCCATCTGACTAAGCCCACCGGATATCCTGGCCCCATTTTTTTAACATCCAATGTGCCCTTTCTGCCGTGATTTTAAAAGGAAGTCTGCCCTTTTCTATACTTTAGGCATGTTTTCCCCTTCCGGATCCGTCTTATGGTGCGTCCAGCTCGTCAGGATGTATTCTCCTGATGAGCGGGGTGGCGCTTCCGGCGGACGTCTCCGGTTTTTCAGTGGTGGAATTGTCACTTCCGGGTCGGATCTGACGATGGGCGGATGTCGGAACTGACGTGCCCGCTCCGCCCATTGATTTGGCGCCATTGTGCGTCCAATGGGAAGGGGGAGGGGGGTATATAGTCCGGATCGCAGCCTTGCAAATCAGTAGCATGACCAACACTCTGGGGAGAAGACGTTCTTAGATATCAGTCAAAGGTAAATTACTTAGGCACTAGATCTCTTTACGGGCAACATTGGTTTTTATCCTGTTGTCTGGTTTACTTGGTCTTTAATCTAAAATGGTTTTTATATTTTATATTTTTTCAGTAAACTGATTGATCGGTTTTGTAAAACAAATTTTTCGGCAGAGATGCCCTAATGTGGACACACTTTATCCAATTGGATTAACCAGGTATATATCAGCTAGCAAGTATATGGCTAAAAAATTAAAATTCTGATTACCAACTAGAGGGGATTATTATATAATTATAGTAATTTCCACTAATTCTTTTTCCTTCAGAGTGGACACTGATTGGGGTACTTTGGAGATACTGCCCCTTTTTTGCCTATTCTAATATATTTTTTACTATCAACAGCCATAAACAGGTAAATACTGATGGGGTATGTGCCGTATAACTAGATGGAGACGCCTTTACTCTTATACATAGATTGTTATTTGACTTCATTCAATTTTTCTTTGTAATTTCCCCCAGATGGCCCTCTGTTCCTGTGCTAGTAATATCCGGGTGGTTATTTGTGCCAGTATTTCTCCCCCTCTATGATACACCATATGATCCCCTCCTTACGGGCGCCCCCGTGTGGGATAGCTCATTGGCTATCTGGTCATTCTTCATTTTAGATTTACCATCAAAATTTACAGGTAATGTACTTACAATTGATACTAATAAGGTCATATACCTTGAATAAATAGATCTAATTTTGAGATGAACTTTTGAGCAACCATTGGGCTGGTTATGGTTTTCAGTTATCCTTTTTTTCTTAATAATATTCTGTTTTGTAATTTTGAGTTTGAAATTTGAGTAAATATTATTATGTATTTATTATTTTTCTTTCTTTGTTTCCAGTATTTGCATGACAAACTCCTGAGGAAGCCTACAAAATGGCGAAACATGTAGAGAATTTTGTCTGTATGCACTTTGGAAACTCTATTATGTTTATTTTGATGGTTCATGTATATTTGTACATATGAATTTTCATATATATTTTTTTGTAATAAAATTATATTTTTTATATTGAATATTGTGTAGTTGTTGCACCTTAAAAGTCCCAATACCTTCATATTCCTATATAGCTTCTTAATGAAGGGATGTGGTGCCTATGAGATACAGGTGACAGGTATTATTTTCAATTTCTCCTTGTGAATATACCGGGTGGCAAACGCTCATTTTTTACCTGTCACCTCTATATCATTTTTGTAGTTTATTAGATTATTCTTTTGAATTGGGTTTAAAGATTAATCCTTTTATAGTTTCTATTTTGTATAACAGAGTCTTTTTTTTCAATCAGCATGGCTACCTATAGAGGGTCGGCATTTGATGGCCTTATGACTAAAATCCATCTAGCCCAAGGGTCTACATTTGGTGGGATTACCCTTGAACGCTTTTTCAATAGCCTTCAACGTTTATTGGAAAAGAAAGCACGTATTTTTTGGAATCGCAGGTATTTCTTGAAATATTTAGAGGATAAAATTGTACCGTGGGGATTACGCATACAGATTTTTCCTAATATATTTAAAGTGGAGACAGAATTCAAATTAGACTGGGAATCAAACTTACAGTCATGTTCATTTAAGATGATGGAGGCTCTTTGCCAAAACTATGCTAAAGATTTAGAGATAGTCAATAACGACATAGAAAAATTGTATGTTGAAAATTCCAACTTGACTACGGAGGAAACCTTCTCTAATAGAGAGGCTCTCTTAGAAAAACATTTGGAGTCTTTTGTCTCCAATATCCTTAAAACTAAGGATAAAAAATACTATAGGGATCGTCTGGCATATGAATCAAACACAGCCTATCGGTGGACTACTGAAAACCAATGGAGGAAATCCAAATCCTCAGCTCGTAAGCAAACAAATAAAAATCAGGAAGCCACTGATTCCGATGAATCATCTTTATCTTCCTCGTCCCTACCAGGTAATGCCTCAAACATGTCAGCTAGTTCTAATAAAAGAAAGACTGATCGAGCACCTTCGATGTCAGCGCTTTCTAAACGTACTCAACAGGACATGAATCGTCAGGGTTTACGTTCACAGTCCAAAAATGTACCCCCTCCCACTCATCCCACAGGTGATGGTCACCTTAATTTATCCACATCCAGTTTTTCTAATATTCTTAATGCACCGAAGTTAAATCAATCAATAGTTACCCCTTCGGGGGACTTTCAAATCCCCAATATAGGGGATCTTCGCACTGCGCCAATCTTTTCACCACCCCCAATTGTGGACACCAAAAAGACACCCATTCTTTCACAGGCACTCAAAGCAACTTCCAAAGTAATTTCCAAGTAATTAATCTGTCTTCACATTTACTTACACCGGATCAGACGGAGGTTTTGGGCCTTGACCTGACTTTTTGTCCTGATCAGGAGGTTGATGCCTTTGAAATTATAAAGGACGTCAATCTCTTTGCGAGAAAACTTACTTTTAAGATTATGTTTGACAGGGATTATAAACGTTCTCCCATGGATTCCATGGGGGAAGATCTCTGGCAAAATAAAACAATTAAGGAGATTCAGGCAATAAACGAATTAATGGAATTATGGGAAGAAGGTAATCCACTAGATGACCCCCTTGAGGAACCCCAGTCTGGCCTCGTAGATGAGATTCCCACGGAGAGAATTTTTCCTCCACCTAATCTATATAAACCGAAATCCAGGACCTTTCCTACTCTCCAAGGAAACCCCAATATTTGGGCATTCACCCAACAAGTTACAAAGGAACTACAGAGTACCAATTGGAAAAGGTTTAGAAGAAATACCAACCTTAAGTCATCCCAACAAAAAGCCGTGTTATCTTTAAAACAGAACGAACAATTAGTGATAAAACCCTCGGATAAAGGAGGTAACATAGTGGTAATGGATTTAAACAAATATAAGCAGATGGTCATGAACCTCCTTTCAAATAAAAGTTGGTATCGCTCTATTCCTTTTGCACAGGTAAAATATGCGGAGACAAAATACCGTATTCTCATTAATCGGGCATTTTGTGATAACCTTATAGACAAAAAGACGTGTGAATTCTTGGTTATTGATAAGCCGAGACTTCCCACGTTTTATGCTCTGCCAAAGGTGCACAAAAATTTGGAAAATCCCCCTGGCCGTCCGATTGTGTCAGGGATTGGTTGCCTTACAGAACCAGCTAGTAAGCTGGTAGACGACTATTTGAGGCCCCATGTAGGTTCTTTAAGTTCCTACATTCAAGACACTGCCGATCTACTGAGATCTTTGGATGGTCTATGTGTACCACCGGGGTCATGGCTAGTAGCTATAGACGTTGAAGCCCTCTATAACTCTATCCCCCACACTAGGGGTATTAAAGTTATAGACGGCTTCCTTTCTGAGAGAGGACCTGGAGCCAGGCCCTACAACAATTTCATTTTGGAATTGTTGCTGTTCATACTTACCAACAATATTTTTGTTTTCGACCGTTCCCACTACCTCCAGGTGCAGGGTGTTGCGATGGGGACCAAGTGTGCCCCGTCGTACGCCAACCTGTACCTGGGGGGGTGGGAACGGGAGATTTTTTCTTTAGAATCATTTGAAATGTTTTTTGATAAAGTCTTGATATGGCGACGCTTTATCGATGACATTTTTGTTGTGTGGACTGGCTCCTTAGAGGAATTGACATCTTTTATGTCTTCATTAGCTGTAAATTCCTTTAATCTCAAATTTACGATGATTTGTGACCAGAATGTGATTAATTTTCTGGATATTTCTATTTACTTAAACTCTGATGGCACCTTGGGCTCTTCATTATATAGGAAGCCCTCTTCAGGCAATACCATCCTGCATGCCACAAGTTCTCATCCCAGGACTCTGGTACAAAGTATCCCATACAGTCAGTACTTACGAATTCGAAGAAATTGTAGTAAGGAAGTAGATTTCGAGATGGAGGCCTCTGCCCTCCAATCTCGACTAATTGCTAGAGGGTATAGTCGTTCAACCCTCAAAAAAGCTTACAAACGAGCAAAAAATAAAAACAGGAAAGATCTAATACATCCTAAGAAACCTCAAACTACTGACCAAACGGTACGATTAATTACCAGGTTCTCTGGTGAACATCAGAAAGTAAGAAAAATTATTGAAAAATTCTGGCCTTTGCTAGCAACAGATGAGATTATCTCCAAATATATTAAGCCATTTCCCCAAATTACCTATAGAAAATCTAGGTCTTTAAAAGATCAACTAGTTCATAGCCATCTCCAAATCAAGAGGGTTGAGAGTAGAAAGGGTTCGGCCCCATGTGGTCATTGTGAATTTTGCAGGTTTATATATGATTCTACTGAAATAGTTCTCCCTAATGGAGTTACGTATAGACCAAATTTCTTTAGCAATTGCCAGTCAATTGGCGTTATTTATTTGATGATCTGTGATTGTAAGGCCTTTTATGTTGGTAAAACGAAGAGGCCTTTCTTTCACAGAATGAGAGACCATGTATCTCTCATTCAAAAGAAAAAAATGGAGACTCCTATTAGTAGACATAGTGGTCTTTTCCACTCCTTCGATCTGTCAAAGATTAAATTCTTTGCTTTAGAATACATACCTCTTAATGAAAGAGGTGGGGATGTGGACAAAAATCTCCTACAACGAGAAACCAGATGGATACATACCTTGAGAGCTACTATGTATCCCGGGTTAAATGAGTCCATCAGTTTCAAACCCTTTTTGTAGGATAAAAATCGTTATGCTGTATATGTAGACTCTGTTTAAAACAAATAAAATTTTGTTTTGTTATTTTATTTTTGTTTACTAAATTTGTCTTTATGTACAGGTGACTGAATGTACCATTTCTATATTCCATAGGGGCTCTCTATAATCATTGATAAATCTACATTATATGTAATTGAGATCAATGGAGTTTACCACATTTTTTAGGGTGGCGTTTCCCTTTTCTTTTTTGGGGGGGATTTGGTGATCATATGGGCGCCCAGGGCGTTTCTCTTTGTTCTCCTTTGGGAGACAATCTGAGCGCCATCTGACTAAGCCCACCGGATATCCTGGCCCCATTTTTTTAACATCCAATGTGCCCTTTCTGCCGTGATTTTAAAAGGAAGTCTGCCCTTTTCTATACTTTAGGCATGTTTTCCCCTTCCGGATCCGTCTTATGGTGCGTCCAGCTCGTCAGGATGTTTTCTCCTGATGAGCGGGGTGGCGCTTCCGGCGGACGTCTCCGGTTTTTCAGTGGTGGAATTGTCACTTCCGGGTCGGATCTGACGATGGGCGGATGTCGGAACTGACGTGCCCGCTCCGCCCATTGATTTGGCGCCATTGTGCGTCCAATGGGAAGGGGGAGGGGGGTATATAGTCCGGATCGCAGCCTTGCAAATCAGTAGCATGACCAACACTCTGGGGAGAAGACGTTCTTAGATATCAGTCAAAGGTAAATTACTTAGGCACTAGATCTCTTTATGGGCAACATTGGTTTTTATCCTGTTGTCTGGTTTACTTGGTCTTTAATCTAAAATGGTTTTTATATTTTATATTTTTTCAGTAAACTGATTGATCGGTTTTGTAAAACAAATTTTTCGGCAGAGATGCCCTAATGTGGACACACTTTATCCAATTGGATTAACCAGGTATATATCAGCTAGCAAGTATATGGCTAAAAAATTAAAATTCTGATTACCAACTAGAGGGGATTATTATATATTTATAGTAATTTCCACTAATTCTTTTTCCTTCAGAGTGGACACTGATTGGGGTACTTTGGAGATACTGCCCCTTTTTTGCCTATTCTAATATATTTTTTACTATCAACAACCATAAACAGGTAAATACTGATGGGGTATGTGCCGTATAACTAGATGGAGACGCCTTTACTCTTATACATAGATTGTTATTTGACTTCATTCGATTTTTCTTTGTAATTTCCCCCAGATGGCCCTCTGTTCCTGTGCTAGTAATATCCGGGTGGTTATTTGTGCCAGTATTTCTCCCCCTCTATGATACACCATATGATCCCCTCCTTACGGGCGCCCCCGTGTGGGATAGCTCATTGGCTATCTGGTCATTCTTCATTTTAGATTGTACCATCAAAATTTACAGGTAATGTACTTACAATTGATACTAATAAGGTCATATACCTTGAATAAATAGATCTAATTTTGAGATGAACTTTTGAGCAACCATTGGGCTGGTTATGGTTTTCAGTTATCCTTTTTTTCTTAATAATATTCTGTTTTGTAATTTTGAGTTTGAAATTTGAGTAAATATTATTATGTATTTATTATTTTTCTTTCTTTGTTTCCAGTATTTGCATGACAAACTCCTGAGGAAGCCTACAAAATGGCGAAACATGTAGAGAATTTTGTCTGTATGCACTTTGGAAACTCTATTATGTTTATTTTGATGGTTCATGTATATTTGTACATATGAATTTTCATATATATTTTTTTTTGTAATAAAATTATATTTTTTATATTGAATATTGTGTAGTTGTTGCACCTTAAAAGTCCCAATACCTTCATATTCCTATATAGCTTCTTAATGAAGGGATGTGGTGCCTATGAGATACAGGTGACAGGTATTATTTTCAATGTCACATATAAGGCGGTTCTTGGGCAGGTTCAACTCCTTTTGAAGCTCAGCCAGGCGAGCACTGGCATTATAAGATCTGCGGAAATGCACACAGACTTTCCTGGCCTGCCTCAGGACATCCTGTAAGCCCGGGTACCTGCCCAAGAACCGCTGCACCACCAGGTTAAGGACGTGAGCCATACAGGGCACATGGGTCAGTTGTCCCTGTCGGAGGGCGGAGAGGAGGTTGGTGCCATTGTCGCAAACCACCATTCCTGGCTTAAGCTGGCGTGGCGTCAACCACCTCTCGGCCTGCCCCTGCAGAGCAGACAGGACCTCTGCCCCAGTGTGGCTTCTGTCCCCCAAACACACCAGCGCAAGCACGGCATGGCATCTTTTTGCCTGCGTACTTGCGTAGCCCCTTGAACGCCTACGGAGCACCGCTGGTTCCGAGGACAAACCACAGGAAGAGGCCATGGAGGAAGAAGAAGAGGAGGGGGTAGAGGAGAGAGGTGTGTCACAACCAGTAGTAGCATTTTGGAGGCGTGGCGGTGGAACAACCTCCAACACTACTGCACCTTGTCCTGCATCCTTCCCAGCTGCCAAAAGAGTGACCCAATGGGCCGTGAAAGAAAGGTAACGTCCCTGTCCATGCCTGCTGGACCATGAGTCAGCGGTAATATGCACCTTACCGCTGACCGCCCTGTCCAGCGAGGCCAAGACATTGCCTTCCACATGCCTGTAGAGAGCCGGAATCGCCTTCCGTGCGAAAAAGTGGCGTTTGGGAACCTGCCACTGAGGAACCGCACATTGCACAAACTCACGGAAGGGGGCAGAGTCTACCAACTGAAAAGGCAGCAGTTGAAGCGCTAGCAATTTAGCCAAGCTAGCATTCAACCGCTGGGCATGTGGATGGCTGGGAGTGAACTTCTTTCGACGGTCCAGCAGCTGGGGCAGGGAAATTTGCCTGCTAGAATCGGACGTCGGTGTACTGCTAGCAGAGTGGCCGCAAGTACTTGGCTGTGACACACCTAATTCTACACCTTCATTCCTCTCAGTGCATGTTTCAGAGAGGACTGAAGTTATAGTGGGGTTGGAGATCCCAGCTGATGCGGTGCAAGGAGAGGTCCGCTTTGTTCTTTGGTGTGGGTCTTTAAGGTAGGCTTGCCAACGAGCTGCATGGCAGGTCAACATATGTCTGATCAAGCATGTGGTACCCAAGCGGCTGATGTTTTGGCCACGCGATATACGCTTGAGACATATGTTGCAAACAGCAGCTGTGCGATCTGATGCACTCGCCTCAAAAAAGGCCCACACCAAAGAACTTTTTGAATGACGGGCAGAGGCAGCGCCCTGCACAGGCGGAGCTCTGCGGTGTGATTCCGTCGGTGTGCTGCCCATACGCTGGCCACTCAAGGGCATCCTGCCTCGTTGGAGATGTGCCTCCTCATCCTCCTCCTCCTCCTCTCTCCTATTAGGCACCCACGTGGAGTCAGTGACCTCATCATCCCCTCCCTCCTCATCACTGGAGCCAATCTGGCAGTATGCTGCAGCTGCTGGAGCATGACTGCCAGATTGGTGTCCTTCTTGAGCATCCCCTCTCTCTGCTCTCATGCTGCTGCCTTCCTCTAGCTGGGTATCATCATCAGATCCTTCCAAACGCTGGGCATCCTCCTGGAGCATGTACCCAACACTGTGCTCAAACAGTTCGGGGGACTCCTCAGGAGGAGGACATGGTGGGTCTAGGGAAGGAGTGACTAATGATGACATTGATACCAGAGAAGAGGACGCTTTGGCAGCTGCTTTGCCAGTACCCTGAGCCTGGGTGAGAGAGGATGAGGAGGATGAGGTGGGCTTGGTCATCCACTCTACCAAGTCTTCGGCATGATGTGGCTCAACATGTCCAGCTGCCGAAAAGAAGGACAAGCGTGTCCCATGGCCATGTGCTGATGACAATGCACCGTGTACAAGACCAGCACTGTTGCCCCCAGACACAGAGCCTGCTTGCCCTCTTTTTTTGCCTCCTGACTGTCTGCCTCTCCTTGTTTGCCTTCCAGACATTTTAATGGATGGCCTGCAGGGAGATGGGAAAAGAGCAATAAGGGCTACCTTCAGGTGTATACTGTGCAGGAGGCTTAGCAACAATGACACTGACACTGTCCCCTGCCTATCCTTCTCTGTCCCTAAACAGAAGGATTGAAAATATGGAACAGCAAAATTGGTTTAGAACAGAATAGCACACTGACACTTTCCCTCACTGTCCTACTCTGTCCCTCCCTACAAACAAGTTTTAGCACAGAATAGCACACTGATAATTTGCACGAGTGTCCTTCTCTGTCCCTAAACTCAAGGATTTGAAATATGGAACAGCAAAATTGGTTTAGAACAGAATAGCACACTGACACTTTCCCTCACTGTACCTCTCTGTCCCTACAAACAAGGATTAGCACAGAATAGCACACTGTCACTGACACTCTCCCTACCTATCCTTATCTGTCCCTAAACACAAGGAATCCAGGATTATGTAAAGGAAAAAAAATGTCACTGTCCCTGCCTATGCTTCTCTTTCCCTGCTCCGGAACACACTACACAAGGCCGCCGCGCTGGCGGCCTTTTATAGTGTGGGGCGTGTACTAAACCCCCTCAGCAATAATTGGCCACAGGCATCCTGCCTGTGGCCAATCATTGCTCTCCTCGCTGCCGGCGCTGTGATTGGCCAAGCATGCGGGGTCACAGTGCATGCTTGGCCAATCACAGCGCCTGGATGACACTGCGATGGCGTAGTGCATTGTGGGCCGTTCGCGTCACTCGAATTTGGCGCGAACGGCCCAAATCATTCGATCTTCGTCGAACGATCGAACAGCCGATGTTCGAGTCGAACGTATGTTCGACTCGAACACGAAGCTCATCCCTATTCTCCACTTATATGGTCTCAATTTAACCCCTGCCTAGAAATCCATTCATAACATTATTAGTTCATCTCTTAGGAGCTCCACTTATCTACACAGAGTATGTCCAGTCATATGGCCCTTATATTCCTTATCTACTGGTTTGGAGAGTCAGCAAGACAGAGAGGTACAGGGGAAGCACAGAAGAATAAGAGGGAGAGAGAAGAAAAAGGAGGAGAAGGTAGAGATAGAGAAAAGGGAAGAGGGGAAGAAAAAAAAAAAAGGGAGAAGGGGGGAGGGAGAGAGCCCCCCCCCCGCCGGTACTTGTGCTAATCCAAAGTGTCTGATTTCAGTATTAAACTATTATTTGTTAATTAAGTCAAGAGGATTTATAATCCCCGTCTAATGGTGGGTAACTCAAAAAAAAAAAAAAGGGGGGGGGTGCAGGGGGGTGCTGTCGGAAATAACTAACTCGTGTGATAGACTATTATGTGTTAAAAAAAAATAATTCAAGAAGGCCTAAACTCCCAGCCTAATGGTGAATCTCACAAAAAAAAAAAAGGGGCCACCTACTCCCCTATAACCTACCTCCACATGGTTCTTAGTGTCTAGAGTGCACTTATTGTAAACTATTATCTAGTGATATATTCCCTACTATTTTCCCCACCCCTAGACAAGAAAACTACCTAATCTCAAGTGATGGACTGTTACATGTTAGGCCGGGGTCACACCTATGTGAATTGGTTGTGGCTTACACCGCATCCAATTCGCATAACATTATAAAATACATTGATTTCAATGAGGCTGGTTCACATATGTGCGATGCATTCGCACTGCGCATTGCCGAAAAAAACGTGTGCGTTCTCTAGGCATTGCGGTGCGGCTCAGGTGCGAATTCAGGCCCATTATCTTCTATGGGCACGCATCTGATTCGCATATGTGTTGCGTTCTGAACAGGGATCTTGAGGGGGAACTCCACGCCAAATTTTTAATAAAAAAACGGCATGGGTTCCCCTCCAGGAGAATACAAGGCCCTTAGGTCTGGTATGGACTTTAACGGGAACCCCTACGCCGAAAAAAAACGGCGTGGGGGTCCCCCCAAAGTCCATAGCAGTCCCTTATCCGAGCACGCAGCCCGGCCGGTCAGGAAAGGGGGTGGATCCGGACTGCTCACAGTTCTTGGATATTATGTGTCCATAGCACCACCACCATTTTCAGTCTTCTTCATGGTCCCTGCGCAACGGGTTCTCGTCCCTAAGGGGTTTGGGGTAAATCCTTCTTGGAGGAGGCCAGATCCTTTTGTCAGCATTCTTTGCATTGCTAACAGGGGTGAAGGTGCCGAGGAGGTATGAAGGTTTAAACTTCTTGGTGATCGCCACGATTGTGTCTGCCTCTTCTTCTTCCCGAGCAACCGCATCCACCACCCCATTGTGGAAGGAAATGGTCGGTTGCGTCTTCATTTTTTTCTGCAGGGCTCTCCAAACCCGGCCTGCCTTCAGAGCAGTTATGAACTGATCTATTAGTATGTAGTCTGAATCAGTGATGTCAGCACAGCCACGTAAATCCCTCTGTTACTGGCGCCTCCAGAGGTTCTGTATGGCCACCGGGTAGCGGGTGAGGCTCTTGTCCTCCTGCTGCTTTCTTATGAAGTAACTTGGCCACAGCTCCGGCAGCAATAGCTTCTCCCCAAACAGGCTCTCCAAGTGTGACGATCCCTTCTAAAGCAGCAGGCTCGTGTTCTGTGAGTGCCATCACCGCATGGCGGGCATCAGCCTCTATGGCGTGAAGAGCCAGCTCTGCCACCAGCCGGGCCAAGACGTGGTACAGGCGCACAGCACTCTCCAGTCTCTCCTCCCACAATGGTACCACAATGGTATAGGGATAAAGCCGATCCTAGCGGAACCGAGCTGAAGCCCAATCCTCCTCCAGCACCCGCTATAAGGGACGTATCTTACCAAGTGTATGTGGGTGCAGCATGGTGCGGGGGTAATAATTCACACAGTCGGGTGCAATAGAGAACTTGTATTGAAGTAATGCAGTAGCAATTCACAATAAAACCCAGAGGGAGGACCCCCCAATCCGGTGTACTCACGGTTTTCAACAAAGCGAATGGAGTGATGCTCAGCCGGACTGACAGCGCCTGTAAAGAAGGCAGAATGCGGCCCGGCTGTCTTTTGCCCAATCAGGAGGATGTCCAGAGGAGTAGCACAGAAAAAAGTAACAGCGCTTTCTACAGGGACAACCCAATCCATACAAGGCAGAGAAGTAGCAGATTCTACGCTATCCATCCCTGCCAGGAGCCTTTCCCTACCACTAGTACTGTCCCTAACAGGCGGAGTATGTTATCATACCCAATGACTTCCAATGATCGGACTTCCAATGATCGGACTTCTAATGATCAGACTTCCAATGATCAGACTTCCAATGATCAGACCTTCTAATGATCTGACTTCCAATGATCAGACTTCCAATGATCAGACCTTCTAATGATCGGACTTCCAATGATCAGACTTCCAATGATCGGACTTCCGATGATCAGACTTCCAATGATCGGACTTCTAATGATCAGACTTCCAATGATCAGACTTCCAATGATCAGACCTTCTAATGATCTGACTTCCAATGATCAGACTTCCAATGATCAGACTTCCAATGATCGGACTTCCAATGATCAGACTTCCAATGATCAGACTTCCAATGATCGGACTTCCAATGATCGGACTTCCAATGATCAGACTTCCAATGATCAGACTTCTAATGATCGGACTTCCGATGATCAGACTTCCAATGATCGGACTTCTAATGATCAGACTTCCAATGATCGGACTTCCGATGATCAGACTTCCAATGATCAGACTTCTAATGATCGGACTTCCGATGATCAGACTTCCAATGATCGGACTTCTAATGATCAGACTTCCAATGATCAGACTTCCAATGATCAGACCTTCTAATGATCTGACTTCCAATGATCAGACTTCCAATGATCAGACTTCCAATGATCGGACTTCCAATGATCAGACTTCCAATGATCAGACTTCCAATGATCGGACTTCCAATGATCAGACTTCCAATGATCGGACTTCTAATGATCGGACTTCCAATGATCAGACTTCCAATGATCAGACTTCCAATGATCAGACTTCCAATGATCGGACTTCCGATGATCAGACTTCCAATGATCGGACTTCTAATGATCAGACTTCCAATGATCAGACTTCCAATGATCAGACTTCCAATGATCAGACTTCCAATGATCAGACCTTCTAATGATCGGACTTCCAATGATCGGACTTCCAATGATCGGACTTCCAATGATCGGACTTCCAGTGATCAGACTTCCAATGATCGGACTTCCAATGATCAGACTTCCAATGATCGGACTTCCAATGATCGGACTTCCAATGATCAGACTTCCAATGATCAGACTTCCAATGATCAGACTTCCAATGATCAGACCTTCTAATGATCGGACTTCCAATGATCGGACTTCCAATGATCGGACTTCCAATGATCGGACTTCCAATGATCAGACTTCCAATGATTGGACTTCCAATGATCAGACTTCCAATGATCAGACCTTCTAATGATCGGACTTCCAATGATCGGACTTCCAATGATCGGACTTCCAATGATCGGACTTCCAGTGATCAGACTTCCAATGATTGGACTTCCAATGATCAGACTTCCAATGATCGGACTTCCAATGATCGGACTTCCAATGATCAGACTTCCAATGATCAGACTTCAATGATCAGACTTCAATGATCAGACTTCTAATGATCGGACTTCCAATGATCAGACCTTCTAATGATCGGACTTCCAATGATCAGACTTCCAGTGATCAGACTTCCAATGATTGGACTTCCAATGATCAGACTTCCAATGATCAGACTTCCAATGATAAGACCTTCTAATGATCGGACTTCCAATGATCAGACTTCCAATGATCAGACTTCCAATGATCGGACTTCCAATGATCGGACTTCCAATGATCGGGCTTCAATGATCAGACTTCCAATGATCAGACTTCCAATGATCGGACTTCCGATGATCAGACTTCCAATGATCGGACTTCTAATGATCAGACTTCCAATGATCAGACTTCCAATGATCAGACCTTCTAATGATCTGACTTCCAATGATCAGACTTCCAATGATCAGACTTCCAATGATCGGACTTCCAATGATCAGACTTCCAATGATCAGACTTCCAATGATCGGACTTCCAATGATCGGACTTCCAATGATCAGACTTCCAATGATCAGACTTCCAATGATCAGACTTCTAATGATCGGACTTCCGATGATCAGACTTCCAATGATCGGACTTCTAATGATCAGACTTCCAATGATCAGACCTCCAATGATCAGACCTTCTAATGATCTGACTTCCAATGATCAGACTTCCAATGATCAGACTTCCAATGATCGGACTTCCAATGATCAGACTTCCAATGATCAGACTTCCAATGATCGGACTTCCAATGATCAGACTTCCAATGATCGGACTTCTAATGATCGGACTTCCAATGATCAGACTTCCAATGATCAGACTTCCAATGATCAGACTTCCAATGATCAGACTTCCAATGATCGGACTTCCGATGATCAGACTTCCAATGATCGGACTTCTAATGATCAGACTTCCAATGATCAGACTTCCAATGATCAGACTTCCAATGATCAGACTTCCAATGATCAGACCTTCTAATGATCGGACTTCCAATGATCGGACTTCCAATGATCGGACTTCCAATGATCGGACTTCCAGTGATCAGACTTCCAATGATTGGACTTCCAATGATCAGACTTCCAATGATCGGACTTCCAATGATCGGACTTCCAATGATCAGACTTCCAATGATCAGACTTCCAATGATCAGACCTTCTAATGATCGGACTTCCAATGATCGGACTTCCAATGATCGGACTTCCAATGATCGGACTTCCAGTGATCAGACTTCCAATGATTGGACTTCCAATGATCAGACTTCCAATGACCGGACTTCCAATGATCGGACTTCCAATGATCAGACTTCCAATGATCAGACTTCAATGATCAGACTTCTAATGATCGGACTTCCAATGATCAGACCTTCTAATGATCGGACTTCCAATGATCAGACTTCCAGTGATCAGACTTCCAATGATTGGACTTCCAATGATCAGACTTCCAATGATCAGACTTCCAATGATAAGACCTTCTAATGATCGGACTTCCAATGATCAGACTTCCAATGATCAGACTTCCAATGATCGGACTTCCAATGATCGGGCTTCCAATGATCGGGCTTCAATGATCAGACTTCCAATGATCAGACTTCCAATGATCAGACTTCCAATGATCAGACTTCAATGATCGGACTTCCAATGATCGGACTTCCAATGATCGGACTTCCAATGATCAGACCTTCTAATGATCGAACTTCCAATGATCGGGCTTCAATGATCAGACTTCCAATGATCGGACTTCTAATGATCGGACTTCCAATGATCGGACTTCCAATGATTGGACTTCCAATGATCGGACTTCCAATGATCGGACTTTCAATGATCAGACTTCCAATGATCAGACTTCCAATGATCAGACTTCAATGATCGGACTTCCAATGATGGGACTTCCAATGATCAGACCTTCTAATGGTCGGACTTCCAATGATCGGGCTTCAATGATCAGACTTCCAATGATCGGACTTCCAGTGATCGGACTTCCAGTGATCGAAATTCCAATGATCGGACTTTCAATGATCGGGCTTCAATGATCAGACTTCCAATGATCGGACTTCTAATGATCGGACTTCCAGTGATCGGACTTCCAATGATCGAACTCCCAGTGATCGGACTTCCAATGATCAGACTTCCAATCATCGGACTTCCAATGATCGGACTTCCAATGATCAGACTTCTAATGATTGGACTTCAAATGATCGGACTTCTAATGATCGGACTTCCAATGATCGGACTTCTAATGATCGGACTTCCAATGATCAGACTTCCAATGATCAGACTTCCAATGATCAGACTTCCAATGATCGGACTTCTAATGATCGGACTTCCAATGATCGGACTTCTAATGATCAGACCTTCCAATGATCGGACTTCTAATGATCGGACTTCCAATGATCGGGCTTCTAACGTTCCCACTAGGGATGAGCTTCGTGTTCGAGTCGAACATACGTTCGACTCGAACATCGGCTGTTCGATCGTTCGACGAAGATCGAACGATTTGGGCCGTTCGCGCCAAATTCGAGTGACGCGAACGGCCCACAATGCACTACGCCATCGCAGTGTCATCCAGGCGCTGTGATTGGCCAAGCATGCACTGTGACCCCGCATGCTTGGCCAATCACAGCGCCGGCAGCGAGGAGAGCAATGATTGGCCACAGGCAGGATGCCTGTGGCCAATTATTGCTGAGGGTGTTTAGTACACGCCCCACACTATAAAAGGCCGCCAGCACGGCGGCCTAGTGTAGTGTGTTCCGGAGCAGGGATAGAGCAGCATAGGCAGGGACAGTGACTGTTATTTCTTTCTTGCTTAACCTGGATTCCTTTAGTTTAGGGAAAGAGAAGGATAGGTAGGGAGAGTGTCAGTGTGTTTTGTGCTTGTGCTATAGTGTGCTTAAAAAAAACATTTATTCTAGGGACAGAAAACTGTAGGTAGGGACAGTGTCAGTTTCTTTCACTCTGCAAGTCCTTGTTTCCAGGGACCTGTAAGGACAGTGAGTGAATTGTCCTTGTGCTATAGTGTGATTAAAAAAAACATTTTTTCTAGGGACAGAAAACTGTAGGTAGGGAGAGTGTTTTTTTTCTTTCACTCTGCAAGTCCTTGTTTCCAGGGACCTGGAAGGACAGTGAGTGAATTGTCCTTGTGCTATATTGTGCTTAAAAAAAACATTTTTTCTAGGGACAGAAAACTGTAGGTAGGGAGAGTGTTTTTTTTCTTTCACTCTGCAAGTCCTTGTTTCCAGGGACCTGGAAGGACAGTGAGTGAATTGTCCTTGTGCTATATTGTGCTTAAAAAAAAACATTTTTTCTAGGGACAGAAAACTGTAGGTAGGGAGAGTGTTTTTTTTCTTTCACTCTGCAAGTCCTTGTTTCCAGGGACCTCTAAGGACAGTGAGTGAATTGTCCTTGTGCTATATTGTGCTTAAAAAAAACATTTATTCTAGGGACAGAAAACTGTAGGTAGGGAGAGTGTCAGTTTATTTCACTCTGCAAGTCCTTGTTTCCAGGGACCTGGAAGGACAGTGAGTGAATTGTCCTTGTGCTATATTGTGATTAAAAAAAACATTTTTTCTAGGGACAGAAAACTGTAGGTAGGGAGAGTGTTTTTTTTCTTTCACTCTGCAAGTCCTTGTTTCCAGGGACCTGGAAGGACAGTGAGTGAATTGTCCTTGTGCTATATTGTGCTTAAAAAAAACATTTATTCTAGGGACAGAAAACTGTAGGTAGGGAGAGTGTCAGTTTATTTCACTCTGCAAGTCCTTGTTTCCAGGGACCTGTAAGGACAGTGAGTGAATTGTCCTTGTGCTATATTGTGATTAAAAAAAACATTTTTTCTAGGGACAGAAAACTGTAGGTAGGGAGAGTGTTTTTTTTCTTTCACTCTGCAAGTCCTTGTTTCCAGGGACCTGTAAGGACAGTGAGTGAATTGTCCTTGTGCTATATTGTGCTTAAAAAAAACATTTATTCTAGGGACAGAAAACTGTAGGTAGGGAGAGTGTCAGTTTATTTCACTCTGCAAGTCCTTGTTTCCAGGGACCTGGAAGGACAGTGAGTGAATTGTCCTTGTGCTATATTGTGATTAAAAAAAACATTTATTCTAGGGACAGAAAACTGTAGGTAGGGACAGTGTCAGTTTCTTTCACTCTGCAAGTCCTTGTTTCCAGGGACCTGGAAGGACAGTGAGTGAATTGTCCTTGTGCTATATTGTGCTTAAAAAAACATTTATTCTAGGGACAGAAAACTGTAGGTAGGGAGAGTGTCAGTTTCTTTCACTCTGCAAGTCCTTGTTTCCAGGGACCTGTAAGGACAGTGAGTGAATTGTCCTTGTGCTATATTGTGATTAAAAAAAACATTTTTTCTAGGGACAGAAAACTGTAGGTAGGGAGAGTGTTTTTTTTCTTTCACTCTGCAAGTCCTTGTTTCCAGGGACCTCTAAGGACAGTGAGTGAATTGTCCTTGTGCTATATTGTGCTTAAAAAAAACATTTATTCTAGGGACAGAAAACTGTAGGTAGGGAGAGTGTCAGTTTATTTCACTCTGCAAGTCCTTGTTTCCAGGGACCTGTAAGGACAGTGAGTGAATTGTCCTTGTGCTATATTGTGATTAAAAAAAACATTTTTTCTAGGGACAGAAAACTGTAGGTAGGGAGAGTGTTTTTTTTCTTTCACTCTGCAAGTCCTTGTTTCCAGGGACCTGTAAGGACAGTGAGTGAATTGTCCTTGTGCTATATTGTGATTAAAAAAAACATTTTTTCTAGGGACAGAAAACTGTAGGTAGGGAGAGTGTTTTTTTTCTTTCACTCTGCAAGTCCTTGTTTCCAGGGACCTGTAAGGACAGTGAGTGAATTGTCCTTGTGCTATATTGTGCTTAAAAAAAACATTTATTCTAGGGACAGAAAACTGTAGGTAGGGAGAGTGTCAGTTTATTTCACTCTGCAAGTCCTTGTTTCCAGGGACCTGTAAGGACAGTGAGTGAATTGTCCTTGTGCTATATTGTGATTAAAAAAAACATTTTTTCTAGGGACAGAAAACTGTAGGTAGGGAGAGTGTTTTTTTTCTTTCACTCTGCAAGTCCTTGTTTCCAGGGACCTGTAAGGACAGTGAGTGAATTGTCCTTGTGCTATATTGTGATTAAAAAAAACATTTTTTCTAGGGACAGAAAACTGTAGGTAGGGAGAGTGTTTTTTTTCTTTCACTCTGCAAGTCCTTGTTTCCAGGGACCTGTAAGGACAGTGAGTGAATTGTCCTTGTGCTATATTGTGCTTAAAAAAAACATTTATTCTAGGGACAGAAAACTGTAGGTAGGGAGAGTGTCAGTTTATTTCACTCTGCAAGTCCTTGTTTCCAGGGACCTGGAAGGACAGTGAGTGAATTGTCCTTGTGCTATATTGTGCTTAAAAAAAAACATTTTTTCTAGGGACAGAAAACTGTAGGTAGGGAGAGTGTTTTTTTTCTTTCACTCTGCAAGTCCTTGTTTCCAGGGACCTCTAAGGACAGTGAGTGAATTGTCCTTGTGCTATATTGTGCTTAAAAAAAAACATTTATTCTAGGGACAGAAAACTGTAGGTAGGGAGAGTGTCAGTTTATTTCACTCTGCAAGTCCTTGTTTCCAGGGACCTGGAAGGACAGTGAGTGAATTGTCCTTGTGCTATATTGTGATTAAAAAAAACATTTATTCTAGGGACAGAAAACTGTAGGTAGGGACAGTGTCAGTTTCTTTCACTCTGCAAGTCCTTGTTTCCAGGGACCTGGAAGGACAGTGAGTGAATTGTCCTTGTGCTATATTGTGATTAAAAAAAACATTTTTTCTAGGGACAGAAAACTGTAGGTAGGGAGAGTGTTTTTTTTCTTTCACTCTGCAAGTCCTTGTTTCCAGGGACCTGGAAGGACAGTGAGTGAATTGTCCTTGTGCTATATTGTGATTAAAAAAAACATTTATTCTAGGGACAGAAAACTGTAGGTAGGGAGAGTGTCAGTTTATTTCACTCTGCAAGTCCTTGTTTCCAGGGACCTGTAAGGACAGTGAGTGAATTGTCCTTGTGCTATATTGTGCTTAAAAAAAACATTTATTCTAGGGACAGAAAACTGTAGGTAGGGAGAGTGTTTTTTTTCTTTCACTCTGCAAGTCCTTGTTTCCAGGGACCTGTAAGGACAGTGAGTGAATTGTCCTTGTGCTATATTGTGATTAAAAAAAATATTTTTTCTAGGGACAGAAAACTGTAGGTAGGGAGAGTGTCAGTTTCTTTCACTGTGAAAGTCCTTGTTTCAAGGGACAGAGAAGGACACCTGAAGGTAGCCCTTATTGCTTTTTTCCCATCTCCCTGCAGGCCATCTATTAGAATGTCTGGAAGGCAAACAAGGAGAGGCAGACAGTCAGGAGGCAATAAAAGAGGGCAAGCAGGCTCTGTGTCTGGGGGCAACAGTGCTGGTCGTGGACGCGGTGCATTGTCATCAGCACATGGCCATGGGACACGCTTGTCCTTCTTTTCGGCAGCTGGACATGTTGAGCCACATCATGCCGAAGACTTGGTAGAGTGGATGACCAAGCCCTCCTCCTCCTCCTCATCCTCTCTCACCCAGGCTCAGGGTACTGGAAAAGCAGCTGCCAAAGCGTCGTCTTCCCTGGTATCAATGTCAGACAAATCATCAGTCACTCCTTCCCTAGACCCACCATGTCCTCCTCCTGAGGAGTCCCCCGAACTGTTTCAGCACAGTGTTGGGTACATGCTCCAGGAGGATGCCCAGCGTTTCGAAGGGTCTGATGATGAAACCCAGCTAGAGGAAGGCAGTAGCGTGAGAGCAGACAGAGGGGATGCTCAAGAAGGACACCAATCTGGCAGTCATGTTCCAGCAGCTGCAGCATACTGCCAGATTGGCTCCAGTGATGAGGAGGGAGGGGATGATAAGGTCACTGACTCCACGTGGGTGCCTAATAGGAGAGAGGAGGAGGAGGAGGATGAGGAGGAGGCACATCTCCAACGAGGCAGGATGCCCTTTGGTGGCCAGCGTAAGGGCAGTACACCAACGGAATCACACCGCAGAGCTCCGCCTGTGCAGGGCGCTGCCTCTGCCCGTCATTCAAAAAGTTCTTTGGTGTGGGCCTTTTTTGAGGCTAGTGCATCAGATCGCACAGCTGCTGTTTGCAACATATGTCTCAAGCGTATATCGCGTGGCCAAAACATCAGCCGCTTGGGTACCACATGCCTGACCAGACATATGTTGACCTGCCATGCAGCTCGTTGGCAAGCCTACCTCAAAGACCCACACCAAAGAACAAAGCGGACCTCTCCTTGCACCGCATCAGCTGGGATCTCCAACCCCACTATAACTTCAGTCCTCTCTGAAACATGCACTGAGAGGAATGAAGGTGTAGAATTAGGTGTGTCACAGCCAAGTACTTGCGGCCACTCTGCTAGCAGTACACCGACGTCCGATTCTAGCAGGCAAATTTCCCTGCCCCAGCTGCTGGACCGTCGAAAGAAGTTCACTCCCAGCCATCCACATGCCCAGCGGTTGAATGCTAGCTTGGCTAAATTGCTAGCGCTTCAACTGCTGCCTTTTCAGTTGGTAGACTCGGCCCCCTTCCGTGAGTTTGTGCAATGTGCGGTTCCTCAGTGGCAGGTTCCCAAACGCCACTTTTTCTCACGGAAGGCTATTCCGGCTCTCTACCGGCATGTGGAAGGCAATGTCTTGGCCTCGCTGGACAGGGCGGTCAGCGGTAAGGTGCATATTACCGCTGACTCATGGTCCAGCAGGCATGGACAGGGACGTTACCTTTCTTTCACGGCCCATTGGGTCACTCTTTTGGCAGCTGGGAAGGATTCAGGACAAGGTGCAGTAGTGTTGGAGGTTGTCCCACCGCCACGCCTCCAAAATGCTACTACTGGTTGTGACACACCTCTCTCCTCCACCCCCTCCTCTTCTTCTTCCTCCATGGCCTCTTCCTGTGGTTTGTCCTATGAACCAGCGGTGCTCCGTAGCCGTTCACGGGGCTACGCAAGTACGCAGGCAAAAAGATGCCATGCCGTGCTTGCGCTGGTGTGTTTGGGGGACAGAAGCCACACTGGGGCAGAGGTCCTGTCTGCTCTGCAGGGGCAGGCCGAGAGGTGGTTGACGCCACGCCAGCTTAAGCCAGGAATGGTGGTTTGCGACAATGGCACCAACCTCCTCTCCGCCCTCCGACAGGGACAACTGACCCATGTGCCCTGTGTGGCTCACGTCCTTAACCTGGTGGTGCAGCGCTTCTTGGGCAGGTACCCGGGCTTACAGGATGTCCTGAGGCAGGCCAGGAAAGTCTGTGTGCATTTCCGCAGATCTTATAATGCCAGTGCTCGCCTGGCTGAGCTGCAAAAGGAGTTGAACCTGCCCAAGAACCGCCTTATATGTGACATGCCCACCAGGTGGAACTCAACGTTGGCCATGCTGCAGCGGCTGCACACGCAGCAGAGGGCCATCAATGAGTACCTGTGCGACTACGGCACCAGGACAGGGTCAGGGGAGCTTGGTTTTTTTTCTCCACGCCAGTGGGGCATGATCAGGGATGCATGCACTGTCCTGGCACCATTTGAGGAGGCCACGAGGATGGTGAGCAGTGACAGTGCATGCATCAGTGACACTGTACCTCTTGTCCACCTGTTGGAGCACACGCTGCGTGGAATAATGGACAGGGCACTTGAGGCAGAACAGAGGCAGGAAGAGGAGGACTTCCTTGCCTCTCAAGGCCCCCTTTACCCAGACAGTGTTCCTTCTGTCCCACCCATCGCACAGGAAGAGGAGGAGGAGGAGGAGGAGGAGGAGGAGGATTGTGTCAGCATGGAGGTGGAGGCTGGCACTCAGCATCATCAGCAGCAGTCTTTTAGGGATGATTTACAGTCCCAAGAAACCAGTGGACTTGTACGTGGCTGGGAGGAGGTGGCTGCGGATCATGTCGTCCTTAGTGACCCAGAGGACTCCGGAGCGAATGCCTCAGCAAACCTACGCTGCATGGCCTCCCTGATCCTGCAAAGTCTGCGGAAGGATCCTCGTATTCTTCGGATCAAGGAGAGGGACCATTACTGGCTGGCCACTCTCCTTGATCCACGGTACAAGGGTAAGGTTGCGGACCTTATGTTACCGTCGCAGAGGGAGCAGAGGATGAGACAACTCCGGGAGGCCTTGCAGAAAGGTCTGTGCAACGCGTTCCCAGAGACTGGGAGGTTGCAAACTCCTGGTCCTGGACAACGAGTTGCTGAGGCTTCGGCCAGTCAAAGAAGGAGCGGTGGGGAAGGTGGCCGTCTGACCGATGCGTTCAGACAATTCTTTAGTCCGCAGCCCCAAAGTATGATCGGTTCCAGCAACCATCGCCAGCGTCTGATAAACATGGTGCAGGAATATCTAGGGGCAAGGTCAGACTTGGACACCTTCCCCACCGAAAATCCTCTGGCTTACTGGGTCTTGAGGATGGATCACTGGCCAGAGCTTGCACAGTATGCAATTGAGCTACTGGCCTGTCCTGCATCCAGCGTTCTTTCGGAACGCACATTCAGTGCTGCTGGAGGATTTGTCACGGATCACAGGGTGCGCCTGTCCACCGACTCGGTTGATCGACTGACTTTCATCAAGATGAACCAGTCTTGGGTCACCACCAGCTACCACACACCTGATGCTGATATAACAGACTAATTGATTTTAACATGTCACATCCCTTCAAGACTGATGCTGATGCTGAGTGCCTGTGCTGTTATGTTGACTGGCTATCCTCCTCCTCCGAGTCCTCAATGATACGATTGATGATGATAGCTTGGAAGATCATTTTTGTTTATGGGTGCCGCCACCAGTGCCTAACGCCCAATTTTTCAGCCCCTGTTTAACAGGGGCGTGTCATTACAATTTTTGAAGCAATACTTTGCAACAGGGCTCATTGCTGTGCTCCAAGTACAGTATCTGTGAGGGGTTGCAGTGTTGTGCCACCAGTGCCTAAGGCCCAATTTTTCAGCCCCTGTTCAACAGGGGCATGTAATTACAATTCTTGATCTAATAATTCACAGCAGGGCCCATTGCTGCACCCACCAAGAGTAACTGTCAGGGCTTACAGTGTTGTGGCACCAGCACCACCATCAAAGGCCCAATTTTTACTACCACTGTTCAACAATTATATGTAATTAAAATTCCTGATATAATAGTTGACAGCAGGGCGTTCCAGCACCAACCAAGAGTAACTGTGAGTGCTTACAGTGTTGTGCCAACACCAACAACTAAGGGGCCTATTTCTGCAGAGTATATACGGCAGGTCCCTACTTTCAAACATCCAACTTACAAACGACTCCTACTTGCAAACGCAAGAAGACAACAGAAAGTGAGAGGAAATCTACCACTAGGAAGGAAAATTCTCTCCTGTAAGAATAAATATGGGAGAAAGGTGTCTCCTCTGTACTGATGCTTTATCAGCAATCCTTGTTTCAAGAAAAACACCACATTTCAAAAACAGTTGTCATTGGGACGGAAAGTGAGGTGAAATGTTCTGAACAGGGGCACAGACAGCAAAACAAATGTTACAGGGGTGATAACCCTTCCCTATGTTTTCCAAAAAGTTTAAAAATAGATTTTTGGTCTGGAGCTACACTTCAACAATGTACCTGTTCAAAATTACAAACAGATTCTACATAAGAACAAACCTACAGTCCCTGTCTTGTATGCACCGCCTGTATAGGGCTGTTCAGAGTATATAGGGCCTTTTTTATTTTATGTGCGGGGTTCCCCTTAATATCCATACAAGACCCAAAGGGGCTGGTAATGGGCTGGGGTAGGGGGGGGGGGTCATGGGGTAGCTATGCCATTTTTCTTAAAGAATTTCATCCATATTACCGGGACCAGACATTACATTAAAGCCGCAAGCAGTTTTAAATGGCTTTTTTTCCCTTTAGAAATGTCATTTTGTGCAGGGACAGTTCTAAACACGGGAAACACGTGGCACTTCACAGGCATACTTTAGACACCCCCCAGGTACGATATTTAAAGGAATATTTGACTTTTTTTTTTTCACTTTATGCATCATTAAAATGACTGCTCCCGAAAAACGACCGTTTTTAAAACTTCTTTTTGCATTGATACATGTCCCCTGGTGCAGAACCCGGGTTCCCAAACCCTTTTTAGGACAATAACATGCATAATAGTTGTTATAATTAGCACTTTAGAATTCGAACGTTCGCATCCATTGTATTTAATAGGGTTCTAATGTTCGTTCGAACTTTCGGTCCGTTCGCGGGTTCTGGTGCGAACCGAACCCGGGGGTGTTCGGCTCATCACTAGTTCCCACGTTTTCTCTTCTTCCATCTCTTTCATTGCTTATTTTATGTAATAACCTCTCTGCCTGAACCTGCTAAATATATCCCAGAATTCATCCGTAAAATGTCACAAATCCATCGTTTTCTCCGCGTCTCCCAAATATTATCACAGAGTGTGCAATTCTTCTATTTATAGGAGGCACCACGGCATTCTCTCTATTTTCATTCTAACTTTCTCACAGCACTCTGAAGTCATCGGAGGATTAGAAGTTAGAGGTGGCGGGCAGACTGAGAACCAGCCAGGGACCTGAGCTCCACGCTCTGGAGGTTCTGATTCTAGGAAGGGGGCGGCTGCACTGTCTGGGAACCTTCCAGGAGACCAATCAGGAATGAGGGTGCGAGTGGCCTGACCATCCCTGGCTGAAGGAGTCTTTGATCCAAACAAGCATGCAGCAAGTGAAGCCATAACTCCTGATTGGCATGCTTGCTGTGGGTTAGTGACTCCCACTGCTGTTGTCTCACAGGCGAGCCACATTTTCTGCTGCATGTCCTCCATGTGCATAGCCAGGTGGTCATGGAGAACCGGTACTTTTTAACCTGTTCCTGTCCAGCATAGGTTTGTCTGTTTAGACCAGGGGTCTCCAAACTGCGGCCCGAGGGCCAGATGTGGCCCTTTGCTAGCCTTTATCTAGCCCTTGGGGCACTATTCCTCCCACTGACACCAACAATGGGGCACTATTCCTTCCACAGATACCAATGAGGGGGATACTCTTCCTCCTACTAATAGGGACAGTACTTCTACTCCTATTGACCACCAACACTAAGGCCATATTTATTCTCACTCATACCGTGCCCGTAACATTTTCTGCCCCTGTTGGCCACAATCTGGCCCTCCTCAAGTCCGAAGGACAATAAACTGGCCCTTTGTTTGAAATGTTTGGAGACCCCTGGTTTAGACTGAGGTACTATGGGCAGTTGGGCGCCGTATCTTCCCCTAAACTCCATTGTAGACGCACCTCCAGGAGGGCCCATTCCATACCTTCCTCTGGCCATATGGCAATGGACCCCAATAGCAGCCTCAACCACCACTTCTTCATTTCCAGAAGACGTTCCCATCCAGAGGTTCGGAGAAAGAGGAGTCCAGGCAGTCAAAGCCTTTAACTATTTACTGAAATGAAGCCGATTTACATCTTTTCATCCTTTCTGTCATCCTATTGGGGAGACATTCCTTAGGTGCAAACAGATAGAGAACAGCAGAGATGAGCCAAGCTGAAGAATGGCTCCTAGGGGTCCGAGTCCTACATCTCCAGACAAAGGGATGTGAGTATCCCCAGAAGTCTAGCACTCCACCCCCTCCTTCCTTCCTTCCTTCCGTCTTAGAGGGTTAGAGCCTCAAAGATTATATAATTTCATGCCTTGGCCCTACTTCCCATAACCAACTCTCCAGGTGGACTCCTTCCAGACTATTTATACAGAGCCCTCACCCAAGATGCCCCACACTGGTGGGGCAGGAGTGCCACCTCCTCACTATCTATGGTGCCATCAATGGTATCCTCTCCCGGTCTTCTTCCAAGTCTAAAGTCTTTTGACTTCAGCCAAGGATGACATAATTCCCAACCATGTAGATAGGAGTTTCATCATCCCATTGTCTCTATACTCCCCTCATCCCATTGTCTGTATACTCCCATCATCCATTGTCTCTATACTCCCATCACCCCATTGTCTCTATACTCTCATCATCCCATTGTCTCTATACTCCCATCATCCCATTGTCTCTATACTCCCATCATCCATTGTCTCTATACTCTCATCATCCCATTGTCTCTATACTCCCCTCATCCCATTGTCTGTATACTCCCATCATCCATTGTCTCTATACTCTCATCATCCCATTGTCTGTATACTCCCATCATCCCATTGTCTCTATACTCCCATCATCCATTGTCTCTATACTCCCATCATCCATTGTCTCTATACTCTCATCATCCCATTGTCTCTATACTCCCCTCATCCCATTGTCTGTATACTCCCATCATCCATTGTCTCTATACTCCCATCACCCCATTGTCTCTATACTCTCATCATCCCATTGTCTCTATACTCCCATCATCCCATTGTCTCTATACTCCCATCATCCATTGTCTCTATACTCTCATCATCCCATTGTCTCTATACTCCCATCATCCATTGTCTCTATACTCTCATCATCCATTGTCTCTATACTCTCATCATCCCATTGTCTCTATACTCTCATCATCCCATTGTCTCTATACTCCCCTCATCCCATTGTCTCTATACTCTCATCATCCATTGTCTCTATACTCTCATCATCCCATTGTCTCTATACTCCCATCATCCCATTGTCTCTATACTCCCATCATCCATTGTCTCTATACTCCCATCATCCCATTGTCTCTATACTCCCCTCATCCCATCGTCTCTATACTCCCATCATCCCATTGTCTCTATACTCTCATCATCCATTGTCTCTATACTCTCATCATCCATTGTCTCTATACTCCCCTCATCCCATTGTCTCTATACTCTCATCACCCCATTGTCTCTATACTCCCATCATCCATTGTCTCTATACTCCCATCATCCATTGTCTCTATACTCCCATCATCCATTGTCTCTATACTCTCATCATCCCATTGTCTCTATACTCCCATCATCCCATTGTCTCTATACTCCCATCACCCCATTGTCTCTATACTCCCCTCATCCCATTGTCTCTATACTCCCATCATCCTATTGTCTCTATACT
Source organism: Rana muscosa (assembly GCA_029206835.1). Taxonomy (NCBI): domain Eukaryota; kingdom Metazoa; phylum Chordata; class Amphibia; order Anura; family Ranidae; genus Rana; species Rana muscosa. The sequence continues at coordinate 310,520,645 of CM055121.1, read as the reverse complement.
CCCCTCATCCTATTGTCTCTATACTCTCATCATCCCATTGTCTCTATACTCCCATCATCCATTGTCTCTATACTCCCCTCATCCCATTGTCTCTATACTCCCATCATCCCATTGTCTCTATACTCTCATCATCCCATTGTCTCTATTCTCCCGCCCTCCCATTGTCTCTATACTCCCATCATCCCATTGTCTCTATACTTCCATCACCCCATTGTCTCTATACTCCCATCATCCATTGTCTCTATACTCCCATCATCCCATTGTCTCTATACTCTCATCATCCCATTGTCTCTATACTCTCATCATCCCATTGTCTCTATACTCCCATCATCCCATTGTCTCTATACTCCCATCATCCCATTGTCTCTATACTCCCATCATCCATTGTCTCTATACTCCCATCATCCCATTGTCTCTATACTCCCATCACCCCATTGTCTCTATACTCCCATCATCCCATTGTCTCTATACTCTCATCATCCCATTGTCTCTATACTCCCATCATCCCATTGTCTCTATACTCCCATCATCCCATTGTCTCTATACTCCCATCATCCCATTGTCTCTATACTCTCATCATCCCATTGTCTCTATTCTCCCGCCCTCCCATTGTCTCTATACTCCCATCATCCCATTGTCTCTATACTTCCATCACCCCATTGTCTCTATACTCCCATCATCCATTGTCTCTATACTCCCATCATCCCATTGTCTCTATACTCTCATCACCCCATTGTCTCTATACTCCCATCATCCCATTGTCTCTATACTCTCATCACCCCATTGTCTCTATACTCCCATCATCCCATTGTCTCTATACTCCCATCATCCCATTGTCTCTATACTCCCATCATCCATTGTCTCTATACTCCCATCATCCCATTGTCTCTATACTCCCATCATCCATTGTCTCTATACTCCCATCATCCCATTGTCTCTATACTCTCATCATCCCATTGTCTCTATTCTCCCGCCCTCCCATTGTCTCTATACTCCCATCATCCCATTGTCTCTATACTCCCATCACCCCATTGTCTCTATACTCCCATCATCCATTGTCTCTATACTCCCATCATCCCATTGTCTCTATACTCTCATCACCCCATTGTCTCTATACTCCCATCATCCCATTGTCTCTATACTCCCATCATCCCATTGTCTCTATACTCCCATCATCCATTGTCTCTATACTCCCATCATCCCATTGTCTCTATACTCCCATCATCCATTGTCTCTATACTAGTCTCCCATCATCCATTGTCTCTATACTCCCCTCATCCCATTGTCTCTATACTCCCCTCATCCCATTGTCTCTATACTCCCATCATCCATTGTCTCTATACTCCCCTCATCCCATTGTCTCTATACTCCCCTCATCCCAATGTCTCTATACTCCCATCATCCCATTGTCTCTATACTCCCCTCATCCCATTGTCTCTATACTCCCATCATCCCATTGTCTCTATACTCCCATCATCCCATTGTCTCTATACTCCCCTCATCCATTGTCTCTATACTCCCATCATCCATTGTCTCTATACTCCCATCACCCCATTGTCTCTATACTCCCCTCATCCCATTGTCTCTATACTCCCATCATCCATTGTCTCTATACTCCCATCACCCCATTGTCTCTATACTCCCCTCATCCATTGTCTCTATACTCCCATCATCCCATTGTCTCTATACTCCCATCATCCCATTGTCTCTATACTCCCATCATCCCATTGTCTCTATACTCCCCTCATCCATTGTCTCTATACTCCCCTCATCCTATTGTCTCTATACTCCCATCATCCATTGTCTCTATACTCCCATCATCCATTGTCTCTATACTCCCATCATCCCATTGTCTCTATACTCCCATCATCCCATTGTCTCTATACTCTCATCACCCCATTGTCTCTATACTCCCATCATCCCATTGTCTCTATACTCCCCTCATCCCATTGTCTCTATACTCCCATCACCCCATTGTCTCTATACTCCCATCATCCATTGTCTCTATACTCCCATCATCCCATTGTCTCTATACTCTCATCACCCCATTGTCTCTATACTCCCATCATCCCATTGTCTCTATACTCCCATCATCCCATTGTCTCTATACTCCCATCATCCCATTGTCTCTATACTCCCATCATCCATTGTCTCTATACTCCCATCATCCCATTGTCTCTATACTCCCATCATCCATTGTCTCTATACTCCCATCATCCCATTGTCTCTATACTCTCATCACCCCATTGTCTCTATACTATCATCACCCCATTGTCTCTATACTCCCATCATCCCATTGTCTCTATACTCCCATCATCCCATTGTCTCTATACTCCCATCATCCCATTGTCTCTATACTCCCATCATTCCATTGTCTCTATACTCCCATCATCCCATTGTCTCTATACTCCCATCATCCATTGTCTCTATACTCTCATCATCCCATTGTCTCTATACTCCCATCACCCCATTGTCTCTATACTCCCATCATCCATTGTCTCTATACTCCCATCATCCATTGTCTCTATACTCCCATCATCCCATTGTCTCTATACTCCCATCATCCATTGTCTCTATACTCCCATCATCCCATTGTCTCTATACTCCCATCATCCATTGTCTCTATACTCCCATCATCCATTGTCTCTATACTCCCATCATCCCATTGTCTCTATACTCCCATCATCCATTGTCTCTATACTCCCATCATCCCATTGTCTCTATACTCCCATTATCCATTGTCTCTATACTCCCATCACCCCATTGTCTCTATACTCCCATCATCCCATTGTCTCTATACTCCCATCATCCCATTGTCTCTATACTCCCCTCATCCCATTGTCTCTATACTCCCATCATCCCATTGTCTCTATACTCCCATCATCCCATTGTCTCTATACTCCCATCATCCCATTGTCTCTATACTCCCATCATCCCATTGTCTCTATACTCCCATCATCCATTGTCTCTATACTCCCATCATCCCATTGTCTCTATACTCCCATTATCCATTGTCTCTATACTCCCATCACCCCATTGTCTCTATACTCCCATCATTCCATTGTCTCTATACTCCCATCATCCCATTGTCTCTATACTCCCATCATCCCATTGTCTCTATACTCCCATCATCCCATTGTCTCTATACTCCCATCATCCCATTGTCTCTATACTCCCATTATCCATTGTCTCTATACTCCCATCACCCCATTGTCTCTATACTCCCATCATCCCATTGTCTCTATACTCCCATCATCCCATTGTCTCTATACTCCCCTCATCCCATTGTCTCTATACTCCCATCATCCCATTGTCTCTATACTCCCATCATCCCATTGTCTCTATACTCCCATCATCCCATTGTCTCTATACTCCCATCATCCCATTGTCTCTATACTCCCATCATCCATTGTCTCTATACTCCCATCACCCCATTGTCTCTATACTCCCATCACCCCATTGTCTCTATACTCCCATCACCCCATTGTCTCTATACTCCCATCATCCCATTGTCTCTATACTCACATCATCCATTGTCTCTATACTCCCATCACCCCATTGTCTCTATACTCCCATCATCCCATTGTCTCTATACTCCCCTCATCCCATTGTCTCTATACTCCCATCATCCCATTGTCTCTATACTCACATCATCCATTGTCTCTATACTCCCATCACCCCATTGTCTCTATACTCCCATCATCCCATTGTCTCTATACTCCCCTCATCCCATTGTCTCTATACTCCCATCATCCCATTGTCTCTATACTCACATCATCCATTGTCTCTATACTCCCATCACCCCATTGTCTCTATACTCTCATCATCCCATTGTCTCTATACTCCCATCATCCCATTGTCTCTATACTCCCCTCATCCCATTGTCTCTATACTCCCATCACCCCATTGTCTCTATACTCCCATCATCCATTGTCTCTATACTGTGAGGGGGTTAGCTCGGCAGCGGGTGTGTGTGACCCCCGGGATGGGCTCCCCACACAAAACAGGCCCAGCAAACGGAGGTTGTGGTTTTCAAAATCAAAAAGGTGCGGTTTATTTTCTATTTACAGTGACAAAACACAGCAAAGCAAAAGAAACATAACCAAAATAAATCCTGGTCAAGTTGACCTCTGACTAAACATACAGGTTTCCTAACTAACAACTGGGATCAGCCTAGTGCTGTCCTAGTCCCTAAGTCCCTGGTTTTAAATGTCCAAGCAAATAGCCACACAGGCTTTGTCTCACCGCACAGGGGTTCACTCTCCCTAGACAGTCCACACAGGTCTGGTTCCAGGCATGAGCTAACATCTAATGAAGCTGGGAGTTCTTATAGAGGCCTAAATGAGCTGACAAGGTTCAGCTGGTCTCATCAACTCCCTGTCTGCACGACGCCCCACACTCTCCCTAGAGGTATGAGTCATCCATGAGCCCACTAGCCTTATACAACTCTCCACCTAGTTGTATAAGTCGGCGTAAAGCCTGAATCTGGGCGAAATATATCTACCCCCCTGGATGCAACCAGGTGACTTTACCTTCCTGCTGTCACATACCCCCCCCCCTCTTGTTTTAACCTCGGGGTTGGAACACCAGCAATCAGGCATTCATGTACTCGAGACAAAGCATCCACATTCCCCATTTGAACGCCAGGGCGATGCTTTACTGTGAAGTTGAATTCCTGGAGGGCCAGGAACCACCTATTCACTCTTCTATTTGTTTCCTTGTTTTGAGCCATCCACTTTAACGGAGCGTGATCCGTAACCATGTCAAAGTGCCTACCTAGCAGGTAGTACCGAAGGGAATCTAGAGCCCACTTCACCGCTAAACACTCCTTTTCAACGGTGGCGTAATTTACCTCATGGGACTTCAATTTCCTGCTGAGGTAAATGACTGGGTGCTCTTCCCCGTTCCAGACCTGGGACAATACTGCTCCTAACCCCACATCTGACGCATCACTTTGTACGACAAAGTCTTTAGAGAAGTCGGGTGAGTACAACACTGGCTGGCTACATAAGGCTTGTTTCAAGAATTGGAATGCTGCCTCAGCCTCGGGGGTCCATTTAATCATGACCGACCCTTTCCCCTTCGTCAGGTTGGTTAGGGGCACAGCCTTAGAAGCAAAGTGGGGAATGAATCGCCGATAATACCCAGCGATTCCCAGAAAGGCTCGTACCTGCTTCTTGCTGTTGGGACGTGGCCAACTCTGGATGGCCTCGACTTTGTTGAGTTGGGGTTTTATTACTCCCCTCCCAATGGTGTACCCAAGATATTTGGCCTCCTCCTGCCCAATGGTACACTTCTTGGGGTTAGCCGTAAACCCCGCTTCCCGAACAGAGTCCAGGACTGCTTGCACTTTTGGCAGATGTGAGGCCCAATCTGTGCTATGGACAATTACGTCATCCAGGTAAGCCGCAGCATACTTCCGATGGGGCCTCAGCATCTGGTCCATTTTCCGCTGGAATGTGGCCGGCGCATTCTGTAACCCGAACGGCATTCTTTTATATTGGAACGCCCCGTCTGGGGTTACAAATGCGGTTTTCTCTTTGGCCGACTTGGCCAGGGGGATTTGCCAATACCCTTTTGTGAGGTCAAGAGTCGTCATGTATCGGGCTGTTCCCAGCCGGTCGATCAACTCATCTATACGTGGCATGGGGTAGGTGTCAAATTTTGTAACTTTGTTCAACTGACGAAAATCGTTACAAAATCGCCAGCTCCCATCCGGTTTAGGCACCAACACGATGGGACTAGACCAATCACTTTGGGACTCCTCTATCACCCCTAAGTTCAGCATTTTCTGTACTTCCTCCCGTATTGCCTCCCGTCGAGCCTCTGGGATCCGATAGGGTTTTAACTTCACCCTTTCACCGGGCGGGGTAATGATGTCATGCTCTACCCCAGATGTTTGTCCCGGCAGCTCAGAGAATACCTCCTTGTTGCGAAGCACAAACTCCTTAACCTCCTGTTGTTGGGGTTGTGACAAGGTGGCTGCTATTCCAACCTCAGGAATCACGCAACCAGTTTGAGCTGGTGACCAAGTGTCTGCGACTAGGGACTCTCTATCCCTCCAGGCTTTCAACAGATTAACGTGATAGATCTGTTCGGGCTTTCGCCTTCCTGGTTGTCTGACCTTGTAATTCACTTCGCTCACTTTTTCCATTATCTCATAGGGGCCTTGCCATTTGGCAAGGAATTTACTTTCAACCGTAGGGACAAGTACCAGTATCCTATCCCCCGGGGAAAAGGTACGGGTCTTGGCTCCACGGTTGTACACTCTCTGCTGTGCTAACTGCGCTTGGGCCAAATGTTCCTTCACGATGGGCATTACCTGTGCAATTCGATCTTGCATCAGGGCGACATGCTCAATCACACTCCTGTGGGGAGAACTCTCACTTTCCCAAGTTTCCTTGGCAATATCCAACAGCCCTCTTGGGTGTCTCCCATACAGTAACTCAAAGGGGGAGAATCCCGTAGAGGATTGGGGCACCTCCCTAATAGCAAACATCAAATAAGGAAGTAAACAGTCCCAATCCTTTCCATCTCTATCCACCACTTTCTTCAACATTTGTTTTAGGGTTTTGTTGAATCTTTCAACCAGCCCATCGGTTTGGGGGTGATACACAGACGTACGCAATTGCGTCACTTTGAACAATTTACACAGCTCCTTCATAACCCGGGACATAAAGGGTGTACCTTGGTCCGTAAGCAGTTCTTTACAAATACCCACCCGGCTAAAAACAAGAGATAGCTCTTTGGCTATGGTTTTGGCCGAGGTATTTCTGAGAGGGATCGCTTCTGGATAACGGGTGGCATAGTCCATTATAACCAATATGTACTGGTGCCCCCTAGCGGACTTGATTATAGGACCTACCAAATCCATTGCGATTCTCTCAAACGGGACCTCAATGATGGGTAGAGGGACCAGCGGGCTACGGAAATGTGGCATCGGGGCCGACCTCTGACACACAGGGCAGGAGGAACAATAATTTTCTACGTCCTTCATCACCCCCGGCCAATAGAATCTCTGTAATACCCTCTCTCGGGTTTTCTCTGTCCCCAGATGACCTCCAAGAATGTGCCCATGGGCCAACTCCAACACCAACTTCCTGTAAGGTTTGGGCACCACAAGCTGCTCAACGGTTTCTTCTGCCCTTTTTGCCACCCGATACAGTAGGTCCTTCTCTACGCTGAAGTATGGGTAAGTGCAGGTATTATCTGGGTTCACTAACTCGCCATCTATTTTCACTACGTTTTCCCGTGCCTTTATTAGGGCGGGGTCTTTCAACTGTTCTGTGGCAAAGTTTTCCCTGTGAACCTCAAGATTAGAAAACTCCACAGACGGTAGGTTTTCGTCTGAGGAGGTGGGCTCCTCTCCAGTTTCTTGAGTCTCCCCTGCCAATACTGATAAGGGAAATTCCGGAGAGTCCTCACCACTCTCAGGGGAGTTCTGTCTATCACATTCCTGGTACATAGGGGCACCAGTGAGGGGCTCAGGATCATCCCACAGTTCCCAGAACTTCGGAAAATCCCTTCCCACAATGGCGTCATACGGTAACTGAGATACTAAGCCCACTGGATGAGAGAGGGTACCTTTGGGGGTCTCGAAACACACTGTAGTCACTGGATACTCTCGGGTGTCCCCATGCACACAAATAACAGCTACCTTGCTATTCCCAGAGACCTCTGTTTTAACTAATTCAGCCTTTATCAGGGTCACAAGGCTACCTGAATCCAGCAATACCACAACATTTCTACCATTAACACACATTTTGCATAAATGTTTCTCAGTTCCTCGAATGGCAGTGCATGCGACTGTCGCACACAGCGACTGACGTCTGCCCGTCAGAAAGTCACACTGCATGGGTTCCTCCACAACCGGGCAATTGGCTGCAATATGTCCCGCTTGCCGGCAGCGGTAGCAAACGATCCTTCTTGCCGCCTCTTGAGCCGCTGATTTCCCAGGCTGTTCTCGCCAAACTTGGGGTAGAGCTCCCACCCTCTCACTCTCTCCACCCTTACCCCTTGGAATCCTCTTATCCGCCCCTGGGGATGGTCTGGTCTTAGGGTGGAAAGTCCGAGTGTCTCTGGAAGAGGCCGTCAGGTTCTCTGTAGCCAAGTATTTCTCCACACGATCCACAAGACCATCGGCCGTCTCTGGGTCTCCATGGCTTACCCACTTTTGGATGGCAGTAGGAAGAGCTCTCAAAAACCGATCCATTACAACACGTTCCACAATCTTTGGTGCGGACAAAGTCTCTGGCTGTAGCCACTTTCTGCTCAGGTGAATGAGATCATACATTTGAGACCTGGGGGGTTTTCCAAGCTGGAAAGTCCAGTTATGCACACGCTGAGCCCGGACAGCCAGGGTGACACCCAGCCTTGCCAATATTTCAGCTTTTAGCATCACATAGTCTTTTGCTTGGTCAGGCTCTAGGTCATAGTAAGCTTTCTGCGATTCACCCGTTAACAGAGGAGCCACCAGTCCAGCCCACTGCTCCTCAGGCCACTTTTCTCTTTCAGCAGTCCTTTCAAACGTGGTCAAAAATACCTCTGGATCATCCTCTCCAGTCATTTTTGTCAATAAACGACTCACCCCAAAGGACGCGGTATTAGTGGGACGGCTTTCCTCACTGGTCTGCGGACGTTGCTGCATTACTGCTTCCATTTGTTGTAGTCTCTGCTCTTGCTTCTGTAACAGGTCTATGAAGCGGGCCTCAGATCGTTGCTGGGCTTGTTGCTGAGCTTGCTGCTGGGCTGCAAGGCTCCTTTGCAAACCTGCATTTGTCTGCTGTTGATTGGCATTTGCTAGAGCCAGCTGTTTCAGTATCTCCTCCATGCTGGCTTAAAAAAAAACTGCCACTGGTTCTCCACCAACTGTGAGGGGGTTAGCTCGGCAGCGGGTGTGTGTGACCCCCGGGATGGGCTCCCCACACAAAACAGGCCCAGCAAACGGAGGTTGTGGTTTTCAAAATCAAAAAGGTGCGGTTTATTTTCTATTTACAGTGACAAAACACAGCAAAGAAAAAGAAACATAAACAAAATAAATCCTGGTCAACTTGACCTCTGACTAAACATACAGGTTTCCTAACTAACAACTGGGATCAGCCTAGTGCTGTCCTAGTCCCTAAGTCCCTGGTTTTAAATGTCCAAGCAAATAGCCACACAGGCTTTTTCTCACCGCACAGGGGTTCACTCTCCCTAGACAGTCCACACAGGTCTGGTTCCAGGCATGAGCTAACATCTAATGAAGCTGGGAGTTCTTATAGAGGCCTAAATGAGCTGACAAGCTTCAGCTGGCCTCATCAACTCCCTGTCTGTACGACGCCCCACACTCTCCCTAGAGGTATGAATCATCCATGAGCCCACTAGCCTCAGCTGGGCTTATACAACTCTCCACCTAGTTGTACAAGTCGGCGTAAAGCCTGAATCTGGGCGAAATATATCTACCCCCCTGGATGCAACCAGGTGACTTTACCTTCCTGCTGTCACAATACTCACATCATCCATTGTCTCTATACTCCCATCACCCCATTGTCTCTATACTCTCATCATCCCATTGTCTCTATACTCCCATCATCCATTGTCTCTATACTCCCATCACCCCATTGTCTCTATACTCCCATCATCCCATTGTCTCTATACTCCCCTCATCCCATTGTCTCTATACTCCCATCATCCATTGTCTCTATACTCACATCATCCATTGTCTCTATACTCCCATCACCCCATTGTCTCTATACTCCCCTCATCCCATTGTCTCTATACTCCCATCATCCCATTGTCTCTATACTCCCATCATCCATTGTCTCTATACTCCCCTCATCCCATTGTCTCTATACTCCCCTCATCCCATTGTCTCTATACTCCCATCATCCCATTGTCTCTATACTCACATCATCCATTGTCTCTATACTCCCATCACCCCATTGTCTCTATACTCTCATCATCCCATTGTCTCTATACTCCCATCATCCCATTGTCTCTATACTCCCATCATCCATTGTCTCTATACTCCCATCATCCCATTGTCTCTATACTCCCATCACCCCATTGTCTCTATACTCCCATCATCCCATTGTCTCTATACTCCCATCATCCATTGTCTCTATACTCCCATCACCTCATTGTCTCTATACTCTCATCATCCCATTGTCTCTATACTCCCATCATCCCATTGTCTCTATACTCCTATCATCCTATTGTCTCTATACTCCCATCATCCCATTGTCTCTATACTCTCATCATCCCATTGTCTCTATACTCCTATCATCCTATTGTCTCTATACTCCCATCATCCCATTGTCTCTATACTCCTATCATCCTATTGTCTCTATACTCCCATCATCCCATTGTCTCTATACTCCCATCATCCATTGTCTCTATACTCCCATCACCCCATTGTCTCTATACTCTCATCATCCCATTGTCTCTATACTCCCATCATCCCATTGTCTCTATACTCCCATCATCCATTGTCTCTATACTCCCATCATCCCATTGTCTCTATACTCCTATCATCCTATTGTCTCTATACTCCCATCATCCCATTGTCTCTATACTCCCCTCATCCCATTGTCTCTATACTCCCATCATCCCATTGTCTCTATACTCCCATCATCCTATTGTCTCTATACTCCCATCATCCCATTGTCTCTATACTCCCATCATCCATTGTCTCTATACTCCCATCACCCCATTGTCTCTATACTCTCATCATCCCATTGTCTCTATACTCCCATCATCCCATTGTCTCTATACTCCCATCATCCATTGTCTCTATACTCCCATCATCCATTGTCTCTATACTCCTATCATCCTATTGTCTCTATACTCCCATCATCCCATTGTCTCTATACTCCCATCATCCCATTGTCTCTATACTCCTATCATCCTATTGTCTCTATACTCCTATCATCCTATTGTCTCTATACTCCCATCATCCCATTGTCTCTATACTCTCATCATCCCATTGTCTCTATTCTCCCGCCCTCCCATTGTCTCTATTCTCCCATCATCCCATTGTCTCTATACTCCCATCATCCCATTGTCTCTATACTCCCATCATCCTATTGTCTCTATACTCCCATCATCCCATTGTCTCTATACTCCCATCATCCATTGTCTCTATACTCCCATCACCCCATTGTCTCTATACTCTCATCATCCCATTGTCTCTATACTCCCATCATCCCATTGTCTCTATACTCCTATCATCCTATTGTCTCTATACTCCCATCATCCCATTGTCTCTATACTCCCATCATCCATTGTCTCTATACTCCCATCACCCCATTGTCTCTATACTCTCATCATCCCATTGTCTCTATACTCCCATCATCCCATTGTCTCTATACTCCCATCATCCATTGTCTCTATACTCCCATCATCCATTGTCTCTATACTCCTATCATCCTATTGTCTCTATACTCCCATCATCCCATTGTCTCTATACTCCCATCATCCCATTGTCTCTATACTCCCATCATCCTATTGTCTCTATACTCCTATCATCCTATTGTCTCTATACTCCCATCATCCCATTGTCTCTATACTCCCATCATCCCATTGTCTCTATACTCCCATCACCCCATTGTCTCTATACTCCCATCATCCCATTGTCTCTATACTCCCATCATCCCATTGTCTCTATACTCTCATCATCCCATTGTCTCTATACTCCCATCATCCCATTGTCTCTATACTCCCATCATCCCATTGTCTCTATACTCCCATCACCCCATTGTCTCTATACTCTCATCATCCCATTGTCTCTATACTCCCATCATCCCATTGTCTCTATACTCCCATCATCCCATTGTCTCTATACTCCCATCACCCCATTGTCTCTATACTCCCATCACCCCATTGTCTCTATACTCCCATCATCCCATTGTCTCTATACTCCCATCATCCATTGTCTCTATACTCCCATCATCCCATTGTCTCTATACTCCCATCATCCATTGTCTTTATACTCCCATCATCCCATTGTCTCTATACTCCCATCACCCCATTGTCTCTATACTCTCATCATCCCATTGTCTCTATACTCCCATCATCCCATTGTCTCTATACTCCCATCATCCATTGTCTCTATACTCCCATCATCCATTGTCTCTATACTCCTATCATCCTATTGTCTCTATACTCCCATCATCCCATTGTCTCTATACTCCCATCACCCCATTGTCTCTATACTCCCATCACCCCATTGTCTCTATACTCCCATCATCCATTGTCTCTATACTCCCATCATCCCATTGTCTCTATACTCCCATCATCCCATTGTCTCTATACTCCCATCACCCCATTGTCTCTATACTCCCCTCATCCCAATGTCTCTATACTCCCATCATCCCATTGTCTCTATACTCCCATCATCCATTGTCTCTATACTCCCATCACCCCATTGTCTCTATACTCCCATCACCCCATTGTCTCTATACTCCCATCATCCCATTGTCTCTATACTCCCATCATCCATTGTCTCTATACTCCCATCATCCCATTGTCTCTATACTCCCATCATCCATTGTCTTTATACTCCCATCATCCCATTGTCTCTATACTCCCATCACCCCATTGTCTCTATACTCTCATCATCCCATTGTCTCTATACTCCCATCATCCCATTGTCTCTATACTCCCATCATCCATTGTCTCTATACTCCCATCATCCATTGTCTCTATACTCCTATCATCCTATTGTCTCTATACTCCCATCATCCCATTGTCTCTATACTCCCATCATCCCATTGTCTCTATACTCCTATCATCCTATTGTCTCTATACTCCCATCATCCCATTGTCTCTATACTCCCATCACCCCATTGTCTCTATACTCCCATCACCCCATTGTCTCTATACTCCCATCATCCATTGTCTCTATACTCCCATCATCCCATTGTCTCTATACTCCCATCATCCCATTGTCTCTATACTCCCATCACCCCATTGTCTCTATACTCCCCTCATCCCAATGTCTCTATACTCCCCTCATCCCATTGTCTCTATACTCCCCTCATCCCATTGTCTCTATACTCCCATCATCCCATTGTCTCTATACTCCCATCATCCATTGTCTCTATACTCTCATCATCCCATTGTCTCTATACTCTCATCATCCATTGTCTCTATACTCTCATCATCCCATTGTCTCTATACTCCCCTCATCCCATTGTCTCTATACTCCCATCATCCCATTGTCTCTATACTCCCATCATCCATTGTCTCTATACTCTCATCATCCCATTGTCTCTATACTCTCATCATCCATTGTCTCTATACTCCCATCATCCCATTGTCTCTATACTCCCCTCATCCCATTGTCTCTATACTCCCATCATCCCATTGTCTCTATACTCCCATCATCCATTGTCTCTATACTCCCATCATCCCATTGTCTCTATACTCCCCTCATCCCATTGTCTCTATACTCCCATCATCCCATTGTCTCTATACTCCCATCATCCCATTGTCTCTATACTCCCATCATCCCATTGTCTGTATACTCCCCTCATCCCATTGTCTCTATACTCCCCTCATCCCATTGTCTCTATACTCTCATCATCCATTGTCTCTATACTCCCATCATCCCATTGTCTCTATACTCTCATCATCCCATTGTCTCTATACTCTCATCATCCATTGTCTCTATACTCTCATCATCCCATTGTCTCTATACTCCCATCATCCCATTGTCTCTATACTCCCATCATCCATTGTCTCTATACTCCCCTCATCCCATTGTCTCTATACTCCCCTCATCCCATTGTCTCTATACTCCCATCATCCATTGTCTCTATACTCCCCTCATCCCATTGTCTCTATACTCCCATCATCCCATTGTCTCTATACTCCCATCATCCCATTGTCTCTATACTCCCCTCATCCCATTGTCTCTATACTACCATCATCCCATTGTCTCTATACTCTCATCATCCCATTGTCTCTATACTCCCCTCATCCCATTGTCTCTATACTCCCATCATCCCATTGTCTCTATACTCCCATCACCCCATTGTCTCTATACTCCCATCATCCCATTGTCTCTATACTCCCATCATCCATTGTCTCTATACTCCCATCATCCCATTGTCTCTATACTCCCATCACCCCATTGTCTCTATACTCCCATCATCCCATTGTCTCTATACTCCCATCATCCATTGTCTCTATACTCCCATCATCCCATTGTCTCTATACTCCCCTCATCCCATTGTCTCTATACTCCCCTCATCACATTGTCTCTATACTCCCTTCATCCATTGTCTCTATACTCCCATCATCCCATTGTCTCTATACTCCCATCATCCCATTGTCTCTATACTCCCATCATCCCATTGTCTCTATACTCCCCTCATCCCATTGTCTCTATACTCCCATCATCCATTGTCTCTATACTCCCATCATCCATTGTCTCTATACTCCCTTCATCCATTGTCTCTATACTCCCATCATCCCATTGTCTCTATACTCCCATCATCCCATTGTCTCTATACTCCCATCATCCCATTGTCTCTATACTCCCCTCATCCCATTGTCTCTATACTCCCCTCATCCCATTGTCTCTATACTCCCATCATCCCATTGTCTCTATACTCCCATCACCCCATTGTCTCTATACTCCCATCATCCCATTGTCTCTATACTCCCCTCACCCCATTGTCTCTATACTCCCCTCATCCCATTGTCTCTATACTCCCATCATCCCATTGTCTCTATACTCCCATCATCCCATTGTCTCTATACTCCCATCATCCCATTGTCTCTATACTCCCCTCATCACATTGTCTCTATACTCCCTTCATCCATTGTCTCTATACTCCCATCATCCCATTGTCTCTATACTCCCATCATCCCATTGTCTCTATACTCCCCTCATCCCATTGTCTCTATACTCCCCTCATCACATTGTCTCTATACTCCCTTCATCCATTGTCTCTATACTCCCATCATCCCATTGTCTCTATACTCCCATCATCCCATTGTCTCTATACTCCCATCATCCCATTGTCTCTATACTCCCATCACCCCATTGTCTCTATACTCCCATCATCCCATTGTCTCTATACTCCCCTCATCCCATTGTCTCTATACTCCCATCATCCCATTGTCTCTATACTCCCCTCACCCCATTGTCTCTATACTCCCCTCATCCCATTGTCTCTATACTCCCATCATCCCATTGTCTCTATACTCCCATCATCCATTGTCTCTATACTCCCATCATCCCATTGTCTCTATACTCCCATCACCCCATTGTCTCTATACTCCCCTCATCCCATTGTCTCTATACTCCCATCATCCCATTGTCTCTATACTCCCATCATCCCATTGTCTCTATACTCCCATCATCCATTGTCTCTATACTCTCATCATCCCATTGTCTCTATACTCCCATCATCCATTGTCTCTATACTCCCCTCATCCCATTGTCTCTATACTCCCATCATCCATTGTCTCTATACTCCCATCATCCATTGTCTCTATACTCCCATCACCCCATTGTCTCTATACTCCCATCATCCCATTGTCTCTATACTCCCATCATCCCATTGTCTCTATACTCCCATTATCCATTGTCTCTATACTCCCATCATCTCATTGTCTCTATACTCCCATCATCCCATTGTCTCTATACTCCCCTCATCCCATTGTCTCTATACTCCCATCATCCATTGTCTCTATACTCCCATCATCCCATTGTCTCTATACTCCCATCATCCCATTGTCTCTATACTCCCCTCATCCCATTGTCTCTATACTCCCCTCATCCCATTGTCTCTATACTCCCCTCATCCCATTGTCTCTATACTCCCATCATCCCATTGTCTCTATACTCCCCTCATCCCATTGTCTCTATACTCCCATCATCCCATTGTCTCTATACTCCCCTCATCCCATTGTCTCTATACTCCCCTCATCCCATTGTCTCTATACTCCCATCATCCCATTGTCTCTATACTCCCCTCATCCCATTGTCTCTATACTCCCATCATCCCATTGTCTCTATACTCCCATCATCCATTGTCTCTATACTCTCATCATCCCATTGTCTCTATACTCCCATCACCCCATTGTCTCTATACTCCCATCATCCCATTGTCTCTATACTCCCATCATCCCATTGTCTCTATACTCCCATCACCCCATTGTCTCTATACTCCCATCATCCATTGTCTCTATACTCCCATCATCCCATTGTCTCTATACTCCCATCATCCCATTGTCTCTATACTCCCATCATCCCATTGTCTCTATACTCCCATCACCCCAGTGTCTCTATACTCCCATCATCCCATTGTCTCTATACTCCCATCACCCCAGTGTCTCTATACTCCCATCATCCCATTGTCTCTATACTCCCATCATCCCATTGTCTCTATACTCCCATCACCCCAGTGTCTCTATACTCCCATCATCCATTGTCTCTATACTCCCATCATCCATTGTCTCTATACTCCCATCATCCCATTGTCTCTATACTCCCATCACCCCATTGTCTCTATACTCCCATCATCCATTGTCTCTATACTCCCATCATCCCATTGTCTCTATACTCCCATCATCCCATTGTCTCTATACTCCCATCATCCCATTGTCTCTATACTCCCATCATCCATTGTCTCTATACTCCCATCACCCCAGTGTCTCTATACTCCCATTATCCCATTGTCTCTATACTCCCATCATCCCATTGTCTCTATACTCCCATCATCCATTGTCTCTATACTCCCATCATCCCATTGTCTCTATACTCCCATCATCCCATTGTCTCTATACTCCCATCATCCCATTGTCTCTATACTCCCCTCATCCCATTGTCTCTATACTCCCATCATCCCATTGTCTCTATACTCCCATCATCCATTGTCTCTATACTCCCATCACCCCAATGTCTCTATACTCCCATTATCCCATTGTCTCTATACTCCCATCATCCCATTGTCTCTATACTCCCATCACCCCAGTGTCTCTATACTCCCATCACCCCATTGTCTCTATACTCCCATCATCCCATTGTCTCTATACTCCCCTCATCCCATTGTCTCTATACTCCCATCATCCATTGTCTCTATACTCCCATTATCCATTGTCTCTATACTCCCATCATCTCATTGTCTCTATACTCCCATCATCCCATTGTCTCTATACTCCCATCATCCCATTGTCTCTATACTCCCATCATCCCATTGTCTCTATACTCCCATCATCCCATTGTCTCTATACTCCCATCATCCCATTGTCTCTATACTCCCCTCATCCCATTGTCTCTATACTCTCATCACCCCATTGTCTCTATACTCCCATCATCCCATTGTCTCTATACTCCCATCATCCATTGTCTCTATACTCCCATCATCCATTGTCTCTATACTCCCATCATCCCATTGTCTCTATACTCCCATCATCCCATTGTCTCTATACTCCCATCATCCCATTGTCTCTATACTCCCATCATCCATTGTCTCTATACTCCCATCACCCCAGTGTCTCTATACTCCCATTATCCCATTGTCTCTATACTCCCATCATCCCATTGTCTCTATACTCCCATCATCCATTGTCTCTATACTCCCATCATCCCATTGTCTCTATACTCCCATCATCCCATTGTCTCTATACTCCCATCATCCCATTGTCTCTATACTCCCCTCATCCCATTGTCTCTATACTCCCATCATCCCATTGTCTCTATACTCCCATCATCCATTGTCTCTATACTCCCATCACCCCAGTGTCTCTATACTCCCATTATCCCATTGTCTCTATACTCCCATCATCCCATTGTCTCTATACTCCCATCATCCATTGTCTCTATACTCCCATCATCCATTGTCTCTATACTCCCATCATCCATTGTCTCTATACTCCCATCATCCCATTGTCTCTATACTCCCATCATCCCATTGTCTCTATACTCCCATCATCCATTGTCTCTATACTCCCATCATCCCATTGTCTCTATACTCCCATCATCCATTGTCTCTATACTCCCATCATCCATTGTCTCTATACTCCCATCATCCATTGTCTCTATACTCCCATCATCCCATTGTCTCTATACTCCCATCATCCCATTGTCTCTATACTCCCCTCATCCCATTGTCTCTATACTCCCCTCATCCCATTGTCTCTATACTCCCATCATCCCATTGTCTCTATACTCCCCTCATCCCATTGTCTCTATACTCCCCTCATCCCATTGTCTCTATACTCCCATCATCCCATTGTCTCTATACTCCCATCATCCCATTGTCTCTATACTCCCATCACCCCAGTGTCTCTATACTCCCATCATCCCATTGTCTCTATACTCCCATCATCCCATTGTCTCTATACTCCCATCACCCCAGTGTCTCTATACTCCCATCATCCATTGTCTCTATACTCCCATCATCCATTGTCTCTATACTCCCATCATCCCATTGTCTCTATACTCCCATCACCCCATTGTCTCTATACTCCCATCATCCATTGTCTCTATACTCCCATCATCCCATTGTCTCTATACTCCCATCATCCCATTGTCTCTATACTCCCATCATCCATTGTCTCTATACTCCCATCATCCATTGTCTCTATACTCCCATCATCCCATTGTCTCTATACTCCCATCATCCCATTGTCTCTATACTCCCATCATCCCATTGTCTCTATACTCCCATCATCCATTGTCTCTATACTCCCATCACCCCAGTGTCTCTATACTCCCATTATCCCATTGTCTCTATACTCCCATCATCCTATTGTCTCTATACTCCCATCATCCATTGTCTCTATACTCCCATCATCCATTGTCTCTATACTCTCATCATCCCATTGTCTCTATACTCTCATCATCCATTGTCTCTATACTCCCATCATCCATTGTCTCTATACTCCCATCATCCCATTGTCTCTATACTCCCATCATCCCATTGTCTCTATACTCCCATCATCCATTGTCTCTATACTCCCATTATCCATTGTCTCTATACTCCCATCATCCCATTGTCTCTATACTCCCCTCATCCCATTGTCTCTATACTCCCATCACCCCATTGTCTCTATACTCTCATCACCCCATTGTCTCTATACTCCCATCATCCCATTGTCTCTATACTCCCATCATCCCATTGTCTCTATACTCCCATCATCCATTGTCTCTATACTCCCATTATCCATTGTCTCTATACTCCCATCATCCATTGTCTCTATACTCCCATCATCCCATTGTCTCTATACTCCCATCATCCCATTGTCTCTATACTCCCATCATCCATTGTCTCTATACTCCCATTATCCATTGTCTCTATACTCCCATCATCCCATTGTCTCTATACTCCCATCATCTCATTGTCTCTATACTCTCATCACCCCATTGTCTCTATACTCCCATCATCCCATTGTCTCTATACTCCCATCATCCATTGTCTCTATACTCCCATCATCCATTGTCTCTATACTCCCATCACCCCATTGTCTCTATACTCCCATCATCCCATTGTCTCTATACTCCCATCATCCCATTGTCTCTATACTCCCATCATCCATTGTCTCTATACTCCCATTATCCATTGTCTCTATACTCCCATCATCCCATTGTCTCTATACTCCCATCATCTCATTGTCTCTATACTCTCATCACCCCATTGTCTCTATACTCCCATCATCCCATTGTCTCTATACTCCCATCATCCATTGTCTCTATACTCCCATCATCCCATTGTCTCTATACTCCCATCACCCCATTGTCTCTATACTCCCATCACCCCATTGTCTCTATACTCCCATCACCCCATTGTCTCTATACTCCCATCATCCATTGTCTCTATACTCCCATCATCCCATTGTCTCTATACTCCCATCATCCATTGTCTCTATACTCCCATCATCCATTGTCTCTATACTCCCATCACCCCATTGTCTCTATACTCCCATCATCCCATTGTCTCTATACTCCCCTCATCCCATTGTCTCTATACTCCCATCATCCCATTGTCTCTATACTCCCATCATCCCATTGTCTCTATACTCCCCTCATCCCATTGTCTCTATACTCCCATCATCCCATTGTCTCTATACTCCCCTCATCCCATTGTCTCTATACTCCCATCATCCCATTGTCTCTATACAAACAACTTTGTAAAATCCATTTAGAGTGTAAAACTTATCTGAGTTTTTAGTGATGGGGTTTGGATCTACGTACAGTAGTGGTCATTAGTGAGAAGTCCATATATGAGCATCACTGGAGCCGGAGATCTGAAGACCGACAGGACGATCTCCTGACTTGACGCGTAGCAGATGGTGCTCTCCGCATGTGTGCCGCTAATCGTTATCGCCAAAATAAATGAGTCTCAGGACAGGTCTCATCATCACTGCATAGAAGAGGTCAGAGTGACCTTCTCCTCTCCGAGAACACGGCGATCGATACACAATGAAGGCGTCGCTCAGATCCTTCAATGTTATGAAAAATATTAAAGAGTTATAAAGCTACAAAGTATCAAACAGCTGCTGGGGGGAGGGGGGGCAAATGAATCCCCCAACGCCCTACAAATACCCCAACATGTCTCCTCCGAGGGGCCAATCACCGCTATAATGGTGTTACTATTATTATTATTGGATACGATGATCGCTCTGTGTATTTACAGTCAGTTGTTCGGTGTCCAGCACGCTCGGCGGAATTCTCAATTCAGTTCTCTGAATTCCGTTAATATTTTGAGCATTTCTTTATATTGGAGAAGAATGAGACACAAAGATTGAGGATTCCATAAACAAGTGTCGGCAAAGATGATGCCTGGCGGTGTTTTCTAACATCACCAACAGGTTTTATCCAGTATCACCAGCAAATGGGTTCCAGTATCACCAGCAGATGTGTTCCAGTATCCTTCACCAGCAGATGTGTTCCAGTATCACCTGCAAATGGGTTCCAGTATCACCAGCAGATATGTTCCAGTATCACCAGAAAATGGGTTCCAGTATCACCAGCAGATATGTTCCAGTATCACCAGAAAATGGGTTCCAGTATCACCAGCAGTTATGTTCCAGTATCCTTCACCAGCAAATGGGTTCCAGTATCACCAGCAGATGTGTTCCAGTATCACCTGCAAATGGGTTCCAGTATCACCAGCAAATGGGTTCCAGTATCACCAGCAGTTATGTTCCAGTATCCTTCACCAGCAAATGGGTTCCAGTATCACCAGCAGATGTGTTCCAGTATCACCTGCAAATGGGTTCCAGTATCACCAGCAGAAGTGTTCCAGTATCCTTCACCAGCAGATGTGTTCCAGTATCACCAGTAGGGATGAGCTTTATGTTCGGGTCAAACATTGGCTGTTCGCCCGTTCGCCGAACAGCGAACAATTTGGGTTAAACACCTTTTAAAAGTCTATGGGAGAAATCTAAAGTGCGAATTTTAAAGGTTAATATGCAAGTTATTGTCATAAAAAGGCTTTGGGGACCCCAAAAAAAAGTTTTAAAAGCGGATGTTTTTTTCGGAAGCAGTGATTTTAATAATGCTTAAAATGAAAAAATAAAAGTGAAATATTCCTTTAAATTTCGTACCTGGGGGGTGTGTATGATATGCATGTGAAGTGGCGCTTGTTTCCCGTGCTTAGAACTGTCCCTGCACAAAGTGTCATTTCTGAAGGAAAAAAAGTCATTTAAAACTGCTCGCTGCTATTAATGAATTGTCGGCTCCCGGCAATACAGATAAAAGTCATTGAAAAAAAAACAGCATGGGTTCCCCCCTTAGTCCATTACCAGGCCCTTTGGGTCTGGTATGAATATTAAGGGGAACCCTGAACCAAAATAAAAAAAAAATGGTGTGGGGTTCTCCCCAAAAATCCATATCAGGCCCTTATCCGAACACGCAACCTAGCAGGCCACAGGAAAAGAGGGGGGGACGAGAGAGCCCCCCCTCCTGAACCGTACCAGGCCACATGCCCTCAACATGGGGAGGATGTCCCCATGTTGATGGGGACAAGGGCCTCATCCCCACAACCACCGGTGGTTGTGGGGGTCTGCGGGCGGGGGGCTTATCAGAATCTGGAAGCCCCGTTTAACAAAGGGGACCCCTAGATTCCCCCCTTTGTGATTTGATAACGGGGTACATTTTACCCCTACCATTTCACAAAAGAGAGTGTCAAAAATGTTAAAAACCACACAGACACAGTTGGGACAAGTCCTTTAATAAAAAGAAAAAAACATTCCAGCAATGTTATCCATTCTCGATGTCCAACGATGATCCATTCTCCAGCGAGGAACAAAGAGCCCGATCCTCCCTGCACCGGCTCTCCACTCCAGCGAGAAACGACGCACGATCCTCCCTGCAACGGAGCCCCCCGGCTAATGACGCGCAAGCTGTTTGAACGTTCTTTTATAACCGATGGCGGGGCCACCCGTAACGTGGACGGGTGACCACGCCCCCTCTAACGCATCACGGGGGTTTCCTCGCTGGGGTTTCCCGTGACGCGTTAGAGGGGGCGGGGTCACCTGTCCACATCACGGGTGGCCCCGCTATCGGTTATAAAAGAACTGTCAAACAGCTTGCGCGTCATTAGCCGGAGGGCTCCATTGCAGGGAGGACCGTGCGTCGTTTCTCGCTGGAGAATGGTTTATAAGAAATGACATTTTGTGCAGAGACTTTTCTAAGCACGGGAAACATGCGCTACTTTACAGGCATACTATAGACACCCCCCAGGTACGAAATTTAAAGGAATATTTCACTTTTATTGTTTCACATTAAGCATCATTAAAATCACTTCTGCCGAAAAAACTTCCATTTTTAAAACTATTTTTTTGCATTGATACATGTCCCCTGGGGCAGGACCCGGGTCCCCAAACACTCCCCTGGGGCAGGACCCGAGTCCCCAAACACTCCCCTGGGGCAGGACCCGAGTCCCCAAACACTCCCCTGGGGCAGGACCCGGGTCCCCAAACACTCCCCTGGGGCAGGACCCGAGTCCCCAAACACTCCCCTGGGGCAGGACCCGAGTCCCCAAACACTCCCCTGGGGCAGGACCCGAGTCCCCAAACACTCCCCTGGGGCAGGACCCGTGTCCCCAAACACTCCCCTGGGGCAGGACTCCGGTCCCCAAACACTCCCCTGGGGCAGGACCCGTGTCCCCAAACACTCCCCTGGGGCAGGACCCGGTCCCCAAACACTCCCCTGGGGCAGGACCCATGCCCTCAAACACTCCCCTGGGGCAGGACTCCGGTCCCCAAACACTCCCCTGGGGCAGGACCCGAGTCTCCAAACACTCCCCTGGGGCAGGACCCGGTCCCCAAACACTCCCCTGGGGCAGGACCCGGGTCCCCAAACACTTTTTATGACAATAACCTGCATATAAGCCTTTAAAATTCGCACTTTTGATTTTTCATGTTCGTGTCCCATAGACTTTAACGGTGTTCGCATGTTCGAACAAATTTTTAGCCTGTTCGTATGTTCTGCTGCGAACCGAACCGGGGGGCGTTCGGCTCATCCCTAATCACCAGCAGTTGTGTTCCAGTATCAGCAGTAGATGTATTCCAGTATCACCAGCAGATGTGTTCCAGTATCACCAGCAGATGTGTTCCAGTATCCTTCACCAGCAGATGTGTTCCAGTATCACCAGCAGATGTGTTCCAGTATCCTTCACCAGCAGATGTGTTCCAGCATCACCAGCAGATGTGTTCCAGTATCCTTCACCAGCAGATGTGTTCCAGTATCACCAGCAGATGTGTTCCAGTATCCTTCACCAGCAGATGGGTTACAATATCACCAGCAGATGGGTTCCAGTATCACCAGCAGATGGGTTCCAGTATCAGCAGTAGATGTATTCCAGTATCACCAGCAGATGTGTTCCAGTATCACCAGCAGATGTGTTCCAGTATCCTTCACCAGCAGATGTGTTCCAGTATCACCAGCAGATGTGATATTGATAACGGGGTACATTTTACCCCTACCATTTCACAAAAGAGAGTGTCAAAAATGTTAAAAACCACACAGACACAGTTGGGACAAGTCCTTTAATAAAAAGAAAAAAACATTCCAGCAATGTTATCCATTCTCGATGTCCAACGATGATCCATTCTCCAGCGAGGAACAAAGAGCCCGATCCTCCCTGCACCGGCTCTCCACTCCAGCGAGAAACGACGCACGATCCTCCCTGCAACGGAGCCCCCCGGCTAATGACGCGCAAGCTGTTTGAACGTTCTTTTATAACCGATGGCGGGGCCACCCGTAACGTGGACGGGTGACCACGCCCCCTCTAACGCATCACGGGGGTTTCCTCGCTGGGGTTTCCCGTGACGCGTTAGAGGGGGCGGGGTCACCTGTCCACATCACGGGTGGCCCCGCTATCGGTTATAAAAGAACTGTCAAACAGCTTGCGCGTCATTAGCCGGAGGGCTCCATTGCAGGGAGGACCGTGCGTCGTTTCTCGCTGGAGAATGGTTTATAAGAAATGACATTTTGTGCAGAGACTTTTCTAAGCACGGGAAACATGCGCTACTTTACAGGCATACTATAGACACCCCCCAGGTACGAAATTTAAAGGAATATTTCACTTTTATTGTTTCACATTAAGCATCATTAAAATCACTTCTGCCGAAAAAACTTCCATTTTTAAAACTATTTTTTTGCATTGATACATGTCCCCTGGGGCAGGACCCGGGTCCCCAAACACTCCCCTGGGGCAGGACCCGAGTCCCCAAACACTCCCCTGGGGCAGGACCCGAGTCCCCAAACACTCCCCTGGGGCAGGACCCGGGTCCCCAAACACTCCCCTGGGGCAGGACCCGAGTCCCCAAACACTCCCCTGGGGCAGGACCCGAGTCCCCAAACACTCCCCTGGGGCAGGACCCGAGTCCCCAAACACTCCCCTGGGGCAGGACCCGTGTCCCCAAACACTCCCCTGGGGCAGGACTCCGGTCCCCAAACACTCCCCTGGGGCAGGACCCGTGTCCCCAAACACTCCCCTGGGGCAGGACCCGGTCCCCAAACACTCCCCTGGGGCAGGACCCATGCCCTCAAACACTCCCCTGGGGCAGGACTCCGGTCCCCAAACACTCCCCTGGGGCAGGACCCGAGTCTCCAAACACTCCCCTGGGGCAGGACCCGGTCCCCAAACACTCCCCTGGGGCAGGACCCGGGTCCCCAAACACTTTTTATGACAATAACCTGCATATAAGCCTTTAAAATTCGCACTTTTGATTTTTCATGTTCGTGTCCCATAGACTTTAACGGTGTTCGCATGTTCGAACAAATTTTTAGCCTGTTCGTATGTTCTGCTGCGAACCGAACCGGGGGGCGTTCGGCTCATCCCTAATCACCAGCAGTTGTGTTCCAGTATCAGCAGTAGATGTATTCCAGTATCACCAGCAGATGTGTTCCAGTATCACCAGCAGATGTGTTCCAGTATCCTTCACCAGCAGATGTGTTCCAGTATCACCAGCAGATGTGTTCCAGTATCCTTCACCAGCAGATGTGTTCCAGCATCACCAGCAGATGTGTTCCAGTATCCTTCACCAGCAGATGTGTTCCAGTATCACCAGCAGATGTGTTCCAGTATCCTTCACCAGCAGATGGGTTACAATATCACCAGCAGATGGGTTCCAGTATCACCAGCAGATGGGTTCCAGTATCAGCAGTAGATGTATTCCAGTATCACCAGCAGATGTGTTCCAGTATCACCAGCAGATGTGTTCCAGTATCCTTCACCAGCAGATGTGTTCCAGTATCACCAGCAGATGTGTTCCAGTATCCTTCACCAGCAGATGTGTTCCAGTATCACCAGCAGATGTGTTCCAGTATCCTTCACCAGCAGATGTGTTCCAGTATCACCAGCAGATGTGTTCCAGTATCCTTCACCAGCAGATGTGTTCCAGTATCACCAGCAGATGTGTTCCAGTATCACCAGCAGATGTGTTCCAGTATCCTTCACCAGCAGATGTGTTCCAGTATCACCAGCAAGATGGGTTACAATATTACCAGCAGATGGGTTCCAGTATCACCAGCAAGATGGGTTACAATATCACCAGCAGATGGGTTCCAGTATCACCAGCAGATGGGTTCCAGTATCACCAGTAGATGTGTTCCAGTATCACCAGCAGATGGGTTCCAGTATCACCAGCAGATGGGTTCCAGTATCACCAGCAGATGTGTTCCAGTATCACCAGCAGATGGGTTCCAGTATCACCAGTAGATGTGTTCCAGTATCACCAGCAGATGGGTTCCAGTATCACCAGCAGATGTGTTCCAGAATCACCACCCGTGTTCTGGTACCACCAACTATAGAGCATCAGAAAGGTAACAATGAAATAGATGAAAAGATCCAACCATACCCCCTGATAGAAGGATACACAAAGCATAAAAAGTACATTATTTATATGAAGTAAGTAATACAAAACTTTAGGAATTTTTTGTATCTATCCATCCCTTTATGTGGCCAACCTTAGTATGAGTGATATAGTTCTACATGCAATAGGTACCAGTGCTGTATACATATTATATATATATATTGTGACAGCAGGAAGGTAAAGTCACCTGGTTGCATCCAGGGGGGTAGATATATTTCGCCCAGATTCAGGCTTTACGCCGACTTATACAACTAGGCGGAGAGTTGTATAAGCCCAGCTGGGGCTAGTGGGCTCATGGATGACTCATACCTCTAGGGAGAGGGCTGGGCGTCGTGCAGGCAGGGAGTTGATGAGACCAGCTGAAGCCTGTCAGTTCGTTTAAGGCCTCTATAAAAACTCCCAGATTCATTAGGTGTTTGCTCATGCCTGGAACCAGACCTGTGTGGACTGTCTAGGGAGAGTGAACCCCTGTGCGGTGAGACAAAGCCTGTGTGGCTATTTGCTTGGACATTTAAAACCAGGGACTTAGGGACTAGGACAGCACTAGGCTGATCCCAGTTGTTAGTTAGGAAACCTGTATGTTTAGTCAGAGGTCAAGTTGACCAGGATTTATTTTGTTTATGTTTCTTTTTCTTTGCTGTGTTTTGTCACTGTAAATAGAAAATAAACCGCACCTTTTTGATTTTGAAAACCACAACCTCCGTTTGCTGGGCCTGTTTTTGTGTGGGGAGCCCATCTCGGGGGTCACACACACCCGCTGCCGAGCCAACCCCCTCACAATATATATATATATATATATATATATATATATACAGAGTGGCGGCGTATATTGCTCTGTACAGCTCAGACCTTCTGATGACTCTAAACTTCTAATGATCTCAATACTCAGGATTAACAATGATTCTCATTATGAATCCTAAAGGGGGGAGGGGCAGGAGGTGACACAGAATCCGCAGAGTTGTTCTCTGACCCGTTTTTGTACAGTTGGATGGAAGGGTCACAGAAGGAAGTTCAGCTCTTTTGCTGGCATAGATTTCATTGACTGATGTTTCTGAAGATGAACACGCTCCCGGCCCGCAGACAGGACTGTGCTGTGTGGGAGAGCTGTGTAAATCTCAGAACTGGATGGACAATCTCATTGGCAGATAAAGCATCTCCCATACATGTATTTTATGGGTGTATTGAGCCGTATAACCGGAGTTCTGCTTTAATGTCACCTCCCGTCCTCCCACCATCCATCTCTTCTCTGTAAGTGAGTTACATGGAGGATGAAGATCTATAAATCACATGAAGGTCGCCCTGTGCTGGACATTACATTACCTTCATCTAGATTTATATCTGATTGTCCGCCCTGGGGGGGGGTGTCTGCATTCTGAAGTATTGGTGCCCCCCCTCCATATCCATGTTGGAGGATCGCGCTGCAATGAAACATCGATCGTTAGGGAAACACGCGGCTTGCTGATTGTCGGTGGATGACTCAGAGCGCTCGATCGCTAATGGTCAGATTTTTGGAGATGGAAAGGCGCTGAGCTGTGCATTGTGTTACACGCCATCAGCCAGTCCCAGAAAACGCCAAGTGCCTGGCACATCAGAATGTCCATTGCTGGGAATGATAAACACTTGGGGGCGGTGACATTCATATGATGATCAAAATGTCTATAATATGTGATGTCGCGTACACACGATCGATTTTCTCGACGGTGAAAACACCGTCGAGAAAATCGACGGGAAAAACGAGGAACGGCTTGTTCCCCTACACACGGCCGTTTTTCCCGTCATTTTTTTTCTTGGTCGAGAAAAATGACCGTGTGTAGGTTCCCCGGCAGTGTTTCCCTATGGGAAAACTGCAGCGGAAAAAAATGCAGTGAATCACGACGAGAAAAATTAAAGCATGTTCTAATTTTTCTCGTCGTGATTAATGCCGTTTTTCTCATTGGGAAAAATGACCAAAAGCCCCACAGACGATCGTTTTTCTCGTCAAAGAGAAAAAATAAAAATTTTCCCGACGAGAAAAATGGTCGTGTGTACGCGGCATAATACACAGCATAGTGTATAGAGTGGAGGGGGGGGACGTCACCGTGGAGGCGTGAGTGCGGGGGGGACGTCACTGTGGAGGGGTAAGTGCGGGGGGGATGTCACCATGGAGGGGTGAGTGCGGGGGGGACGTCATTGTGGAGGGTTGAGTGCAGGGGGAACGTCACTGTGGAGGGGTGAGTGTGGGGGGGGTGTCATTGTGGAGGCGTGAGTGTGGGGGGGACGTCACTGTGGAGGGGTGAGTGCGGGGGGGATGTCACCGTGAAGGGGTGAGTGCGGGGGGGACGTCACCGTAGAGGGGTGAGTGCGGGGGGGACGTCACCGTGGAGGGGTGTGTGCGGGGGGGACGTCACCGTGGAGGCGTGAGTGCGGGGGGGACATCACTGTGGAGGCGTGAGTGCGGGGGGACGTCACTATGGAGGGGTGAGTGCGGGGGGGATGTCACTGTGGAGGGTGAGTGCGGGGGGATGTCACTGTGGAGGGTGAGTGGGGGGGGATGTCACTGTGGAGGGTGAGTGCGGGGGGATGTCACTGTGGAGGGGTGAGTGTGGGGGGACGTCACTGTGGAGGGGTGTGTGCGGGGGGACATCACCGTGGAGGGGTGAGTGCGGGGGGGACGTCACCGTGAAGGGGTGAGTGCGGGGGGGATGTCACCGTGGAGGGGTGAGTGTGGGGGGGACGTCACAGTGGAGGGGTGAGTGCGGGGGGGACGTCACCGTGGAGGGGTGAGTGCCGGGGGGACGTCACCCTGGAGGCGTGAGTGCGGGGGGACGTCACCCTGGAGGCGTGAGTGCGGGGGGACGTCACTGTGGAGGCGTGAGTGCGGGGGGACGTCACTGTGGAGGGTGAGTGCGGGGGGATGTCACTGTGGAGGGGTGAGTGCGGGGGGACGTCACTGTGGAGGGGTGTGTGCGGGGGGGACATCACCGTGGAGGGGGGAGTGCGGGGTGGACATCACCGTGGAGGGGTGAGTGCGGGGGGGATGTCACCGTGGAGGGGTGTGTGCGGGGGGGACATCACCGTGGAGGGGTGAGTGCGGGGGGGGACGTCACCGTGAAGGGGTGAGTGCGGGGGGATGTCACTGTGGAGGGTGAGTGCGGGGGCGATGTCACTGTGGAGGGGTGAGTGCGGGGGACGTCACTGTGGAGGGGCGAGTGCGGGGGGACGTCACTGTGGAGGGGTGAGTGCGGGGGGACGTCACCATGGAGGGGTGAGTGCGGGGGGATGTCATCTGGATCCCCCCAAGCCCCCAGCAGCACCTGAAGCCGGCAGGAGCGGCAGAGGAGGGATGCCGGCTTATGATGGTGGCTGCAGGGGGATCAAATTTGGGGGGGGAGTTGGATCGGGTGTGGGGGGGAGAAGGGGGTTGAAGGGGAGAGGAGAGTGGGGGGGAGTAGTTTTAGGTGGAAGGGAGCAGTGGGAGGTAGAGAGGCTGGGGACAGGGAAGTGGCGGCATGGGGGGGTTGGGGGGGCACATTAGGGGTTAATAACTCTGATAAGTGGGTTGGAATTCGCTGATCAGAGTTCTAGAATTGTTCGGCAGAGTCTGCTGAACAATTCTGATATAAGCTTATAGGAGAGGGAGAAAGGAGGTCCGTACAGCATACGGACCTGGCAGTGAAAGGGTTAAGGCAAGCTGCAGGCAAATCTTTTTATTAGTAGGGATGAAGGTTTTTAATGGAATCTGTTTCCCTATTGGGTAGATTTGGTGCCCACAAAGGTATTGAAGGCTTGGCTTCTGCTGAGCTATCGCTGGAACATCGGAGCAATAATTCTCAGCCCATCATTCATAGACTGAAAACCTAGAAAGGCTTTTAGCGCGCCACCTATGGACAATTTTGGGTACTGAAATTTTTCTGGCAGTTTCACGCACGTAATTTTAGATCTTGGCATGTTTGTTATCTATTTACTTGTCACAACCTCATCTTTTATATTTTACCTAAAAATTGTTTGTTTGTGTGTGCGAAAATGTATTTTAATGTGCTTTTTCCTGAAAATATGCATTAGATAAATAGCTGCGCAAATGTCATGCAACATAAAAAATTGCAATGGCCACCATTTATGTCCCCCATGTGATGAAAAAAAAGTTAGGGAAAAAAATGTTTTCATTGTAAAAAAATAACATTGCACCCAAGCACATAAAATCCCCCCCCCCAAAAAAAAAACGTTGAGGCCCCCACCCCACCCACATGCATGTACAAATGTAAATACCTGGAGAGAGATCATACCTGGAGAGGGATCATACCTGGAGAGGGATCATACCTGGAGAGAGATCATACCTGGAGAGGGATCATACCTGGAGAGAGATCATACCTGGAGAGGGATCATACCTGGAGAGGGATCATACCTGGAGAGAGATCATACCTGGAGAGGGATCATACCTGGAGAGAGATCATACCTGGAGAGGGATCATACCGGAGAGGGATCATACCTGGAGAGAGATCATACCTGGAGAGGGATC
Source organism: Rana muscosa (assembly GCA_029206835.1). NCBI lineage: Eukaryota > Metazoa > Chordata > Amphibia > Anura > Ranidae > Rana > Rana muscosa. The sequence goes on along the minus strand of CM055121.1, from coordinate 310,489,831 downwards.
ATACCTGGAGGGAGATCATACCTGGAGAGGGATCATACCTGGAGAGAGATCATACCGGAGAGGGATCATACCTGGAGAGGGATCATACCTGGAGACAGATCATACCTGGAGACAGATCATACCTGGACAGGGATCATACTTGGAGAGAGATCATACCCGGAGAGGGATCATACCCGGAGAGGGATCATACCCGGAGAGGGATCATACCTGGAGAGAGATCATACCTGGAGAGAGATCATACCTGGAGAGAGATCATACCTGGAGACAGATCATACCTGGAGAGGGATCATACCTGGAGAGGGATCATACCTGCAGGGAGATCATACCTGGAGAGAGATCATACCGGAGAGGGATCATACCTGGAGAGGGATCATACTTGGAGAGAGATCATACCTGGAGAGAGATCATACCTGGAGAGAGATCATACCTGGAGAGGGATCATACCTGGAGAGGGATCATACCTGGACAGGGATCATACCTGGAGAGAGATCATACTTGGAGAGAGATCATACCTGGAGAGAGATCATACCCGGAGAGGGATCATACCTGGAGAGAGATCATACCTGGAGAGAGATCATACCTGGAGAGAGATCATACCTGGAGAGGGATCATACCTGGATAGAGTTCATACCTGGAGAGAGATCATACCTGGAGAGAGATCATACCTGGAGAGGGATCATACCTGGAGAGGGATCATACCTGGAGACAGATCATACCTGGAGAGGGATCATACCTGGAGACAGATCATACCTGGAGAGGGATCATACCTGGAGGGAGATCATACCTGGAGAGAGATCATACCGGAGAGAGATCATAACGGAGAGGGATCATACCTGGAGAGGGATCATACTTGTAGAGAGATCATACCCGGAGAGGGATCATACCCAGAGAGGGATCATACCTGGAGAGAGATCATACCTGGAGAGGGATCATACCTGGAGAGAGTTCATACCTGGAGAGGGATCATACCTGGAGGGAGATCATACCTGGAGAGGGATCATACCTGGAGAGAGTTCATACCTGGAGACAGATCATACCTGGAGAGGGATCATACCTGGAGAGGGATCATACTTGGAGAGAGATCATACCCGGAGAGGGATCATACCCAGAGAGGGATCATACCTGGAGAGAGATCATACCTGGAGAGGGATCATACCTGGAGAGAGTTCATACCTGGAGAGGGATCATACCTGGAGGGAGATCATACCTGGAGAGGGATCATACCTGGAGAGGGATCATACTTGGAGAGAGATCATACCCGGAGAGGGATCATACCCGGAGAGGGATCATACCTGGAGAGAGATCATACCTGGAGAGGGATTATACCTGGAGAGAGTTCATACCTGGAGAGGGATCATACCTGGAGACAGATCATACCTGGAGAGGGATCATACCTGGAGAGGGATCATACCTGGAGACGGATCATACCTGGAGAGGGATCATACCTGGAGAGGGATCATACCTGGAGAGGGATCATACCTGGAGAGAGATCATACCGGAGAGGGATCATACCTGGAGACAGATCATACCTGGAGACAGATCATACCTGGACAGGGATCATACTTGGAGAGAGATCATACCCGGAGAGGGATCATACCCGGAGAGGGATCATACCTGGAGAGAGATCATACCGGAGAGGGATCATACCTGGAGAGGGATCATACCTGGAGAGGGATCATACCTGGAGAGGGATCATACTTGGAGAGAGATCATACCCGGAGAGGGATCATACCCGGAGAGGGATCATATCTGGAGAGAGATCATACCTGGAGAGGGATCATATCTGGAAAGAGTTCATACCTGGAGAGGGATCATACCTGGAGGGAGATCATACCTGGAGAGGGATCATACCTGGAGAGAGATCATACCGGAGAGAGATCATAACAGAGAGGGATCATACCTGGAGAGGGATCATACCTGGAGAGAGATCATACCGGAGAGGGATCATACCTGGAGAGGGATCATACCTGGAGAGGGATCATACCTGGAGAGAGATCATACCGGAGAGGGATCATACCTGGAGAGGGATCATACCTGGAGACAGATCATACCTGGAGAGAGATCATACCTGGAGAGGGATCATACCTGGAGACAGATCATACCTGGAGAGGGATCATACCGGAGAGGGATCATACCTGGAGAGAGATCATACCTGGAGAGGGATCATACCTGGAGAGAGATCATACCTGGAGAGAGATCATACCTGGAGAGGGATCATACCTGGAGAGAGTTCATTCCTGGAGAAGGATCATACCTGGAGAGGGATCATACCTGGAGAGAGTTCATACCTGGAGAGAGATCATACCTGGAGAGGGATCATACCTGGAGAGGGATCATACCTGGAGACTGATCATACCTGGAGAGGGATCATACCTGGAGAGGGATCATACCTGGAGAGAGATCATACCTGGAGAGGGATCATACCTGGAGAGAGTTCATACCTGAAGAGGGATCATACCTGGAGAGGGATCATACCTGGAGACTGATCATACCTGGAGAGGGATCATACCTGGAGAGGGATCATACCTGGAGAGAGTTCATACCTGGAGAGAGATCATACCTGGAGAGGGATCATACCTGGAGAGAGTTCATACCTGGAGAGGGATCATACCTGGAGAGGGATCATACCTGGAGACTGATCATACCTGGAGAGGGATCATACCTGGAGAGGGATCATACCTGGAGAGAGTTCATACCTGGAGAGGGATCATACCTGGAGAGAGTTCATACCTGGAGAGGGATCATACCCGGAGAGGGATCATACCCGGAGAGAGATCATACCTGGAGAGGGATCATACCTGGAGAGGGATCATACCCGGTGAGGGATCATACCTGAAGAGAGATCATACCTGGAGAGAGATCATACCTGGAGAGGGATCATACCTGGAGAGGGATCATACCTGGAGACAGATCATACCTGGAGAGGGATCATACCTGGAGAGGGATCATACCTGGAGAGAGATCATACCCGGAGAGGGATCATACCCGGAGAGAGATCATACCTGGAGAGGGATCATACCTGGAGAGAGTTCATACCTGGAGAGAGATCATACCCGGAGAGGGATCATACCCGGAGAGAGATCATACCTGGAGAGGGATCATACCTGGAGAGAGATCATATCCAGAGAGAGATCATATCCAGAGAGGGATCATACCCGGAGAGGGATCATACCCGGTGAGGGATCATACCTGGAGAGAGATCATACCTGGAGAGAGATCATACCTGGAGAGGGATCATACCTGGAGACAGATCATACCTGGAGAGAGATCATACCTGGAGAGGGATCATACCTGGAGAGAGATCATACCTGGAGAGGGATCATACCTGGAGACAGATCATACCTGGAGGGAGATCATACCTGGAGAGGGATCATACCTGGAGAGAGATCATACCGGAGAGGGATCATACCTGGAGAGAGATCATACCTGGAGAGAGATCATACCTGGAGAGGGATCATACCTGGAGGGAGATCATACCTGGAGGGAGATCATACCTGGAGAGAGATCATACCGGAGAGGGATCATACCTGGAGAGGGATCATACCTGGAGAGAGATCATACCTGGAGAGGGATCATATCTGGAGAGGGATCATACCTGGAGAGGGATCATATCTGGAGAGAGTTCATACCTGGAGAGGGATCATACCTGGAGAGAGTTCATACCTGGAGAGGGATCATACCTGGAGACAGATCATACCTGGAGGGAGATCATACCTGGAGAGGGATCATACCTGGAGAGAGATCATACCGGAGAGGGATCATACCTGGAGAGGGATCATACCTGGAGAGAGATCATACCTGGAGAGGGATCATATCTGGAGAGGGATCATACCTGGAGAGGGATCATATCTGGAGAGAGTTCATACCTGGAGAGGGATCATACCTGGAGAGAGATCATACCTGTTCCTGTTCTCTTCCTAATATACTACAGGCAGGCAGTTCATTCAGTTAGCTGCAGTATATTCAGTATATATATATATATATATATACATCCCAGCTTTGTGCAGCTACATCTCACTGCAGGCCATTCCTTGTGTACCTATTCCAATACATCAAATACAGTGTGTCTGGAAGGACAACAAGGAGAGGCAGTCACAGGCCAATAAAAGAGGGCAAGCTGGCTCTGTGTCTAGAGGCAACAGTGCTGGTCGTGGACACAGTGCATCCTCAGCACGTGGCCGTGGGACACGCTTGTCCTTCTTTTCGGCAGCTGGCCGTGTTGAGCCGCAACATGCCCAAGACTTGGTAGAGTGGATGACCAAGCCACCCTCATCCTCCTCATCCTCTGCCACACAGGCTCAGAGTTCCTTGGCTGCCAATGCAGGTGCCAAAGCGGCCTATTCCATCGGCTCAAGGTCATCAGTCACTCCTTTCCTAGCCCCACCATCATGCACGGAGGAGTCCCCCGAACTGTTTGAGCACAGTGTTGGGTACATGCTCCAGGAGGATGCCCAGCGTTTTGAAGGATCAGATGATGGAACCCAGCTACAGGAAGGCAGTAACGTGAGCCCAGAGAGAGGGGATGCTCAAGAAGGACAGCAATCTGGCAGTCATGTTCCAGCAGCTGCAGCATACTGCCAGGTTTGCTCCAGTGATGAGGAGGGAGGGGATGATGAGGTCGCTGACTCTACATGGGTGCCTGATAGGAGAGAGGAGGAGGAGGAGGAGGCACATCTCCAACGAGGCAGGAGGCCCTCCGGGGGCCAGCGTAAGGGCAGCACACCGACGGAATCACACCGCAGAGCTCCGCCTGTGCAGGGTGCTGTCTCTGCGCGTTATTCCAAAAGTTCTTTGGTGTGGGCCTTTTTTCAGACGTGTGCAGCAGATCGCACCGCTGCTACTTGCAACATATGTCTCAAGCGTATATCGCGTGGCCAAAACATCAGCCGCTTGGGCACCACATGCTTGACCAGACATATGTTGACCTGCCATGCAGTCCGTTGGCAAGCCTACCTCAAAGACCCACACCAAAGAACAAAGCGGACCTCTCCTTGCACCGCATCAGCTGGGATCTCCAACCCCACTATAACTTCAGTCCTCTCTGAAACATGCACTGAGAGGAATGAAGGTGTAGAATTAGGTGTGTCACAGCCAAGTACTTGCGGCCACTCTGCTAGCAGTACACCGACGTCCGATTCTAGCAGGCAAATTTCCCTGCCCCAGCTGCTGGACCGTCAAAAGAAGTTCACTCCCAGCCATCCACATGCCCAGCGGTTGAATGCTAGCTTGGCTAAATTGCTAGCGCTTCAACTGCTGCCTTTTCAGTTGGTAGACTCGGCCCCCTTCCGTGAGTTTGTGCAATGTGCGGTTCCTCAGTGGCAGGTTCCCAAACGCCACTTTTTCTCACGGAAGGCGATTCCGGCTCTCTACCGGCATGTGGAAGGCAATGTCTTGGCCTCGCTGGACAGGGCGGTCAGCGGTAAGGTGCATATTACCGCTGACTCATGGTCCAGCAGGCATGGACAGGGACGTTACCTTTCTTTCACGGCCCATTGGGTCACTCTTTTGGCAGCTGGGAAGGATGCAGGACAAGGTGCAGTAGTGTTGGAGGTTGTCCCACCGCCACGCCTCCAAAATGCTACTACTGGTTGTGACACACCTCTCTCCTCCACCCCCTCCTCTTCTTCTTCCTCCATGGCTTCTTCCTGTGATTTGTCGTCAGAACCAGCGATGCTCCATAGGCGTTCAAGGGGCTACACAAGTACGCAGGCAAAAAGATGCCATGCCGTGCTTGCGCTGGTGTGTTTGAGGGACAGAAGCCACACTGGGGCAGAGGTCCTGTCTGCTCTGCAGGGGCAGGCTCAGAGGTGGTTGACGCCACGCCAGCTTAAGCCAGGAATGGTGGTTTGCGACAATGGCACCAACCTCCTCTCCGCCCTCCGACAGGGACAACTGACCCATGTGCCCTGTATGGCTCACGTCCTTAACCTGGTGGTGCAGCGGTTCTTGGGCAGGTACCTGGGCTTACAGGAGGTCCTGAGGCAGGCCAGGAAACTCTGTGTGCATTTCCGCAGATCTTATAATGCCAGTGCTCGCCTGGCTGAGCTGCAAAAGGATTACAACCTACCCAAGAACCGCCTTATATGTGACATGCCCACCAGGTGGAACTCAACGTTGGCCATGCTGCAGCGGCTGCACACGCAGCAGAGGGCCATCAATGAGTACCTGTGCGACTACGGCACCAGGACAGGGTCAGGGGAGCTCGGGTTTTTTTCACCACGCCAGTGGGGCATGATCAGGGATGCATGCACTGTCCTGGCACCATTTGAGGAGGCCACGAGGATGGTGAGCAGTGACAGCGCATGCATCAGTGACACTGTCCCTCTTGTCCACCTGTTGGAGCACACGCTGCGTGGAATAATGGACAGGGCACTTGAGGCAGAACAGAGGCAGGAAGAGGAGGACTTCCTTACCTCTCAAGGCCCCCTTTATCCAGACAGTGTTCCTGCTGGCCCAGCTATCACACAGGAAGAGGAGGAGGATTGTGTCAGCATGGAGTTGGAGCCTAGCACTCAGCATCAGCAGCAGTCTTCAAGGGATCGTTTACAGTCCCCAGAAACCCATGGACTTGTACGTGGCTGGGAGGAGGTGGCTGCAGATCATGTCCTCCTTAGTGACCCAGAGGACTCCGGACCGAATGCCTCAGCAAACCTACGCTGCATTGCCTCCCTGATCCTGCATCGTATTCGTGGTATCAAGGAGAGGGATCATTACTGGCTGGCAACCCTCCTTGATTCACGTTACAAGAGTAAGGTTGCGGACCTTATCTTGCCGTCGCAGAGGGAGCAGAGGATGAGGCATCTTCGGGAGGCCTTGCAGAAAGGTTTGTGCAACACGTTTCCAGAGCCTGGGAGGTTACAATTTCCTGGTCCTGGACAACGTGTTGCTGAGGCTTCGGTCAGTCACAGAAGGAGCGGTGGAGAAGGTGGCCGTTTGACCGAAGCGTTCAGACAATTTCTTAGTCCGCAGCCCCAAGGTATGATCGATTCCAGCAACCATCGCCAGCGTCTGATTTACATGGTGCAGGAATACCTAGGGGCAAGATCAGACTTGGACACCTTTCCCACCGAAAATCTTCTGGGTTACTGGGTCTTGAGAATGGATCACTGGCCAGAGCTTGCACAGTATGCAATTGAGCTACTGGCCTGTCCTGCATCCAGCGTTCTTTCGGAACGCACATTCAGTGCTGCTGGAGGCTTTGTAACCGATCACAGAGTGTGCCTGTCCACTGACTCAGTTGATCGTCTCACCTTCATAAAAATGAATCAGTCTTGGATCACCACCAGCTACCAAGCACCTGATGCTGATGTAACCGAATAATTTTTTTATGAATGTGAGATCCCTTCAAGACTGCCTATGCTGATGCTGAGTGACTATCCTCTTCCTCCTCAATAATCATGTTGATATTTTTGGTTCTGAGCACCAGCGCCTAAAGTCCAATTTTTCTGCCCCTGTTTAACAGGGGCATGTATAGTTTAAATTTTTGCTGTAATATTTTGCAGCAGGGCTCATTCCTGCTCTCAAATAGAGTATCTGTGAGGGGTTGCAGTGTTGTGGCACCAGTGCCTAAGGCCCAATTCGTATGCCCCAGTTCAACAGGGGCATGTAATTACAATTCTTGATATAATAGTTCACAGCAGGGCGTTCCAGCGCCCACCAAGAGTAACTGTGAGGGCTTACAGTGTTGTGGCAACACCAACATGTAAGGGGCAAATTTCAGCAGAGTATATAGGGCAGGCCCCTACTTTCAAACATCCAACTTACAAACGACTCCTCCTTGCAAACGGAAGGATACAACAGGAAGTGAGAGGAAATCTACCCCATGGAAGGGAAATTCTCTCCTGTGATGCCGCGTACACACGATCATTATTCACGGCGGTTAAAAAACCGCCGTGAATAATGACAGGAAAAACGAGGGAACCGCTTGGTTCCCTACACACGGTCGTTTTTCCCGTCATTTTTTCTCTTGCCAAAAAAAAAGACCGTCTGTGGGCTCCGCGGCAGTGTTTCCCTATGGGAAAACTGCCGCGGAAAAAAATGCTGGAAAAAACGACGAGAAAATTTAGAACATGTTCTAATTTTTCTCGTCGTTTTTTATGCCGTTTTTCTCGACGAGAAAAACGACATAAAGCCCACAGACGATCGTTTTTCTCGGCGAAATGAAAAAATGCAGTTTTTCTCAACGAGAAAAACGGTCGTGTGTACGCGGCATAAGAGTTAATATGGGAAAAAAAGTGTCTCCTCTCCACTGATTCTTTATCAGCAATCCTTGTTTCAATAAAAAACCCAAATTTTTAAAAAACAGTTGTCATTGGGACGGAAAGTGAGGTGAAATGTTCTGAACAGGGGCACAGACAGCAAAACAAATGTTACAGGGGTGATAACCCTTACCTATGTTTTCCAAAAAGTTTAAAAATAGATTTTTGGGCTGGAGCTACACTTCAACAATGTACCTGTTCAAAATTACAAACAGATTCTACATAAGAACAAACCTACAGTCCCTGTCTTGTATGCACCGCCTGTATACGGCTGTTCAGAGTATATAGGGCCTTTTTTATTTTATGTGCGGGGTTCCCCTTAATATCCATACAAGACCCAAAGGGGCTGGTAATGGGCTGGGGTAGGGGGGGGGGTCATGGGGTAGCTATGCCATTTTTCTTAAAGCTTTTCATCCATATTACCGGGACCAGACATTACATTAAAGCCGCAAGCAGTTTTAAATGGCTTTTTTTTCCTTTAGAAGTGTCATTTTGTGCAGGGACAGTTCTAAACACGGGAAACACGTGGCACTTCACAGGCATACTTTAGACACCCCCCAGGTACGATATTTAAAGGAATATTTGACTTTTTTTTTTTCACTTTATGCATCATTAAAATGACTGCTCCCGAAAAAACGTCCGTTTTTAAAACATTTTTTGCATTGATACATGTCCCCTGGTGCAGAACCCGGGTTCCCAAACCCTATTTAGGACAATAACATGCATAATAGTCATTATAATTAGCACTTTAGAATTCTCACACTCGAGTTCCATAGACTTTAACGGTGTTCGAATGTTCACGCAAACTTACGGTCCGTTCGCATGTTCTGGATGCGAACCGAACCGGGGGTCTTCGGCTCATCCCTACTAAAGGCAAATAGACGAAGTACTCTGCAAGTTGAGTCGCCCTGAAGCTTAGTAAATGAGGGGAAGCTCTGCTGACTTCCATCATCCAATCACATGCAAGCAAAAATGCATTTTTTTTATTCTCCTCGCATGTGATTGGGTATTCTTGGCAAAGTGAAGCTGCTTCACCACATTTACTAAGATCTGGAGAACTTGCACTTGCAGAGTGCTCCGTCTATTTGCCAATAGTAACCCCCCCCCATATGTGGGAACGCGGAATGTTTGGAGAGTGAAGGATCCGCACAGAACAATATTTCTTCTCCGGTATAGAAGAGATCAGATCCTGAGGAAGGCCGGCGGCCGGTGATGGGATTTTTCCATTTTCATGCTTACATTTCACAGGCCGCCTGTAATGCCTTGGCACCGGCCCAGAGCCGTGACTGAGGCCAATAATCATCAGGTTAAACAATATGGTGGGCCTCTCGCTTCACACAATCCTTCAACAAAGAAAAGCTTCTGACTCTTCATAGAAATGTCACATGGAGGTCACCGTGCCGTAATGGAAAATGAAACTTGAAACGTATTTCACAGCCCACCAGACCATTGGAGTGCAGATCTTATGCAGGAGCAGAGCTTGGCCCTTTTCCCAGGAAGCAACATGGGTCATAGTGTGTGGACCGGAACACTGACCTATGAGAAGACTGGGGGGACAACATGGGGAACGTGTCATCAGATAGACCCCCCAACACCACTGCTCCAGGACCTGACTAGGGGGACAACATGGGGAACATGTCTCCAGATAGACCCCCCAACACCACTGCTCCAGGACCTGACTAGGGGGACAACATGGGGAACATGTCTCCAGATAGACCCCCCAACACCACTGCTCCAGAACATGACTGGGGGGACAACATGGGGGACGTGTCTCCAGATAGACCCCCCAACACCACTGCTCCAAGACCTGACTAGGGGGACAACATGGGGAACATGTCTCCAGATAGACCCCCCAACACCACTGCTCCAGAACATGACTGGGGGGACAACATGGGGGACGTGTCTCCAGATAGACCCCCCAACACCACTGCTCCAAGACCTGACTAGGGGGACAACATGGGGAACATGTCTCCAGATAGACCCCCCAACACCACTGCTCCAGAACATGACTGGGGGGACAACATGGGGGACGTGTCTCCAGATAGACCCCCCAACACCACTGCTCCAAGACCTGACTAGGGGGACAACATGGGGAACATGTCTCCAGATAGACCCCCCAACACCACTGCTCCAGAACATGACTGGGAGGACAACATGGGGAACGTGTCTCCAGATAGACCCCCAACACCACTGCTCCAGAACATGACTGGGGGGACAACATGGGGGACGTGTCTCCAGATAGACCCCCCAACACCACTGCTCTAGGACATGACTGGGGGGACAACATGGGGAACGTGTCATCAGATAGACCCCCCAACACCACTGCTCCAGAACATGACTGGGGGGACAACATGGGGGACGTGTCTCCAGATAGACCCCCCAACACCACTGCTCCAAGACCTGACTAGGGGGACAACATGGGGAACATGTCTCCAGATAGACCCCCCAACACCACTGCTCCAGAACATGACTGGGAGGACAACATGGGGAACGTGTCTCCAGATAGACCCCCAACACCACTGCTCCAGGACCTGACTAGGGGGACAACATGGGGAACATGTCTCCAGATAGACCCCCCAACACCACTGCTCCAGAACATGATTGGGGGGACAACATGGGGGACGTGTCTCCAGATAGACCCCCCAACACCACTGCTCCAAGACCTGACTAGGGGGACAACATGGGGAACATGTCTCCAGATAGACCCCCCAACACCACTGCTCCAGAACATGACTGGGAGGACAACATGGGGAACGTGTCTCCAGATAGACCCCCAACACCACTGCTCCAGGACCTGACTAGGGGGACAACATGGGGAACATGTCTCCAGATAGACCCCCCAACACCACTGCTCCAGAACATGACTGGGGGGACAACATGGGGGACGTGTCTCCAGATAGACCCCCCAACACCACTGCTCCAAGACCTGACTAGGGGAACAACATGGGGAACATGTCTCCAGATAGACCCCCCAACACCACTGCTCCAGAACATGACTGGGAGGACAACATGGGGAACGTGTCTCCAGATAGACCCCCAACACCACTGCTCCAGAACATGACTGGGGGGACAACATGGGGGACGTGTCTCCAGATAGACCCCCCAACACCACTGCTCTAGGACATGACTGGGGGGACAACATGGGGAACGTGTCATCAGATAGACCCCCCAACACCACTGCTCCAGAACATGACTGGGGGGACAACATGGGGGACGTGTCTCCAGATAGACCCCCCAACACCACTGCTCCAGGACATGACTGGGGGGACAACATGGGGAACGTGTCATCAGATAGACCCCCCAACACCACTGCTCCAGAACATGACTGGGAGGACAACATGGGGAACGTGTCTCCAGATAGACCCCCCAACACCACTGCTCTAGGACATGACTGGGGGGACAACATGGGGAACGTGTCATCAGATAGACCCCCCAACACCACTGCTCCAGAACATGACTGGGGGGACAACATGGGGGACGTGTCTCCAGATAGACCCCCCAACACCACTGCTCCAGGACATGACTGGGGGGACAACATGGGGAACATGTCTCCAGATAGACCCCCCAACACCACTGCTCCAGAACATGACTGGGGGACAACATGGGGAACGTGTCTCCAGATAGACCCCCCAACACCACTGCTCCAAGACCTGACTAGGGGGACAACATGGGGAACATGTCTCCAGATAGACCCCCCAACACCACTGCTCCAGAACATGACTGGGAGGACAACATGGGGAACGTGTCTCCAGATAGACCCCCAACACCACTGCTCCAGAACATGACTGGGGGGACAACATGGGGGACGTGTCTCCAGATAGACCCCCCAACACCACTGCTCTAGGACATGACTGGGGGGACAACATGGGGAACGTGTCATCAGATAGACCCCCCAACACCACTGCTCCAGAACATGACTGGGGGGACAACATGGGGGACGTGTCTCCAGATAGACCCCCCAACACCACTGCTCCAGGACATGACTGGGGGGACAACATGGGGAACATGTCTCCAGATAGACCCCCCAACACCACTGCTCCAGAACATGACAGGGGGGACAACATGGGGGACGTGTCTCCAGATAGACCCCCCAACACCACTGCTCTAGGACATGACTGGGGGACAACATGGGGAACGTGTCTCCAGATAGACCCCCCAACACCACTGCTCCAAGACCTGACTAGGGGGACAACATGGGGAACATGTCTCCAGATAGACCCCCCAACACCACTGCTCCAGAACATGACTGGGGGGACAACATGGGGAACGCGTCTCCAGATAGACCCCCCAACACCACTGCTCCAGAACATGACTGGGGGGACAACATGGGGAACGTGTCATCAGATAGACCCCCCAACACCACTGCTCCAGAACATGACTGGGGGGACAACATGGGGGACGTGTCTCCAGATAGACCCCCCAAAACCACTGCTCTAGGACATGACTGGGGGGACAACATGGGGAACATGTCTCCAGATAGACCCCCCAAAACCACTGCTCTAGGACATGACTGGGGGGACAACATGGGGAACATGTCTCCAGATAGACCCCCCAACACCACTGCTCCAGAACATGACTGGGGGGACAACATGGGGAACGTGTCATCAGATAGACCCCCAACACCACTGCTCCAGAACATGACTGGGGGGACAACATGGGGAACGTGTCATCAGATAGACCCCCCAACACCACTGCTCCAGAACATGACTGGGGGGACAACATGGGGAACGCGTCTCCAGATAGACCCCCCAACACCACTGCTCCAGAACATGACTGGGGACAACATGGGGAACGCGTCTCCAGATAGACCCCCCAACACCACTGCTCCAGAACATGACTGGGGGGACAACATGGGGAACGTGTCATCAGATAGACCCCCCAACACCACTGCTCCAGAACATGACTGGGGTGACAACATGGGGAACGCGTCTCCAGATAGACCCCCCAACACCACTGCTCCAGAACATGACTGGGGGGACAACATGGGGAACGTGTCATCAGATAGACCCCCCAACACCACTGCTCCAGAACATGACTGGGGGGACAACATGGGGAACGTGTCATCAGATAGACCCCCCAACACCACTGCTCCAGAACATTACTGAGGGGACAACATGGGGGACGTGTCTCCAGATAGACCCCCCAACACCACTGCTCCAAGACCTGACTGGGGGGACAACATGGGGAACGTGTCATCAGATAGACCCCCCAACACCACTGCTCCAGAACATGACTGGGGGACAACATGGGGAACGTGTCATCAGATAGACCCCCCAACACCACTGCTCCAGAACGTGACTGGGGGGACAACATGGGGAACGCGTCTCCAGATAGACCCCCCAAAACCACTGCTCCAGGACTTGACTGGGGGGACGACATGGGAAACGTGTAATCAGATAGACCCCCCAACACCACTGCTCCAGGACCTGACTGGTGGACAACATGGGGAACGTGTCCTCAGATAGACCCCCCAACACTACTGCTCCTGGACTTGACTGGGGGGACAACATGGGAAACATGTCATCAGATAGACCCCCCAACACCACTGCTCCAGAACATGACTGGGGGGACAACATGGGGGACGTGTCTCCAGATAGACCCCCCAACACCACTGCTCCAGGACTTGACTGGGGGCACAACATGGGAAACGTGTTATCAGATAGACCCCCCAACACCACTGCTCCAGGACCTGACTGGGGGGACAACATGGGGAACGTGTCATCAGATAGACCCCCAACACCACTGCTCCAGAACATGACTGGGGGGACAACATGGGGAACGCGTCTCCAGATAGACCCCCCAAAACCACTGCTCTAGGACATGACTGGGGGGACAACATGGGGAACGTGTCATCAGATAGACCCCCAACACCACTGCTCCAGAACATGACTGGGGGGACAACATGGGGAACGTGTCATCAGATAGACCCCCCAACACCACTGCTCCAGAACATGACTGGGGGGACAACATGGGGAACGCGTCTCCAGATAGACCCCCCAAAACCACTGCTCCAGAACATGACTGGGGGGACAACATGGGGAACGTGTCATCAGATAGACCCCCCAACACCACTGCTCCAGGACCTGACTGGGGGGACAACATGGGGAACGTGTCATCAGATAGACCCCCCAACACCACTGCTCCAGAACATGACAGGGAGGCCAACATGGGGAACGTGTCTCCAGATAGACCCCCCAACACCACTGCTCCAGGACCTGACTGGGGGTACAACATGGGGAACGTGTCTCCAGATAGACTCCCCAACACCACTGCTCCAGGACATGACTGAGGGGACAACATGGAGAACGTGTCTCCAGATAGACCCCCCAACACCACTGCTCCAGAGCAGTGGTGTTGGGGGGTCTATCTGGAGACACGTTCTCCATGTTGTCCCCTCAGTCATGTCCTGGAGCAGTGGTGGCTTGCATGTGGATTTTGTGAACATCAGTGGAATTTTGAACTACAGTGGAGAGTTAAAAACCAGGAGTTTTGCTTTTAACTGCTTCTGCTTGCAAGTGTTGATTTATATGTATTTTTTGTCCTTTATTTGATACGTTTATCAGTTTTAAAAATACTCCCCCCCCCTTTCTCTGACACTTTTTAAACAGCTTTTTTTTCCTTTCTGCTAATTAAGGGGAGTGGTTAATTGTTCAAAGGAGCTGGCTCCCTGCTGATGGTGGCTTGCATGTGGATTTTGTGAACATCAGTGGAATTTTGAACTACAGTGGAGAGTTAAAAACCAGGAGTTTAAAACAGGAGTTAAGACAGGAGTCTTCTAAACTGTGAGTAACATTATAAACTTCCTACAAGTAATTATATTGTAACTGGGAAATGAGTGCTAGCAGGGTTGAAGGTTTTGCTCAGTGCACAGTGTGCCACATGTATGCAAAATTGGTGCAACAGCTCCAGGATGGATACCACTGTGACAGATGTGAGCAGGTTGCCCTTCTGGAAGCTCGCATTAGAGATCTGGAAGAGCAAGTTGCAACACTGGGCGGAAAGGACAACCTTGAAAGGGGTCCTCTGCTCGCTCAGCAGGTGGTCAGTAGGGCTGATGTGGAGGGTGGAGTGGCAAGTCAGGATTATCAGATAGGAAGATGGGTTAATGTAGTTAGAGGGAGTGGAAGGGGCTTGCAGAAAAGGAAGGCCAGTCCTGTAGTTGTGCATCAAAACAAATTTTCCACGTTGGGTGAAGATATGGAGGTGGCAAACACAGAGGTGGCAGCCCTAGATGTCACTGCTACCCCTAACAGCCGGGAGAGCAACCCATCTAGTAGAGGTGGTGAGGGGAGTGCAGGTAGGCCAAGACAGTTGGTGGTTATAGGGGATTCTATAATCAGAAGGACTGATAGAATAATTTGTCGCCAGGATCGCCTCAACCGAATGGTTTGCTGTCTCCCTGGTGCCAGGGTTCGGCATGTGGTGGACCGGGTGGATAAATTACTGGGAGGGGCTGGGCATGACCCAGCTGTCTTGGTCCACGTTGGAACCAATGACAGTATACATGGAAGGTGGAGGCTCCTTAAGAATCAATTTAAAGAACTAGGCTGCAAGATGAAGGCAAGGACCTCCAAGGTGATATTCTCTGAAATATTGCCTGTGCCATGCGCAACACAGGAAAGGCAGGGGGAGATTAGAGAGCTGAATGCATGGCTAAAGACCTGGTGTAGGGAGGAGGGATTTGGGTTTCTAGAGCACTGGGCTGACTTTTCATTGGGGTGCAACCTATATGCTAAAGACGGTTTGCACTTGAATGGAAGGGGGTCTGCGGTGCTGGGGGAGAGGTTTAGGGGAAGGCTGGAGGAGTATTTAAACTAGGTTTGAGGGGGGAGGGTGAACTAGAATTACATTGGGCACACAGGTCAGTTAGGGGTCAGACATTAATGGAGAGTGGAATGGGGATAGATGGGGGGAGGGTTATGGCAGATGACAAGAAAGTTCCCATGTTGCAAACAGCCATTGGAAACTATAGTGCCATTTGTACTACTAAAAATTATATGAAAAACACCAGAGAAAAATGTAATACATTAATGTGTTTGTTCACCAACGCCAGAAGTCTGCCAAGCAAAATAGGTGAGTTGGAAGCTCTGGTGCATGAGGAGAGCTATGACGTAATCGGTATTGCTGAAACGTGGCTTCAATCCTCACATGACTGGATTATTAATATTCCTGGCTATGCACTCTTTCGGAAAGACAGGGTAAAAAGGAAGGGTGGAGGGGTCTGTCTCTATGTGAGAAGTGATCTCAAAGCGAGTGTGAAAGAGGACCTGGTGGATGGAGAGTGGGATGAGTCTGAAGCATTATGGGTGGAACTGCATACAGATGTGCGTAGTTCAAAGCTAATCATTGGAGTTTGTTATAGACCACCCAATGTTAATGAGGAGTTAGAGACTCAGCTCCTTGCACAGATGGAAAGGGCTGCAAGGGCTGGGACAGTGATAATAATGGGGGATTTTAACTACCCAGAAATTGACTGGAGTAATGGCACTGCTGGGACAGTTAAAGGGCAAAAATTTATAAACCTATTGCAGGACAATTTTATGGTCCAGTTTATTGAGGCCCCAACTAGGAATGATGCTCTGTTGGACCTGGTAATCTCAAACCATGCAGAGCGTATTACTAATGTTCAGATAAAGGAACACCTGGGTAGCAGTGACCATAACATGATTTCATTTGATGTTAGCTGTAAGCAAAAATCACATACAGGAAAGATAAAAACACTTAATTTCAATAAAGCAAATTTTCCAAGGATGAGGGCTGCTCTCCAGGACTTAGACTGGGAAGGAATATTGGCATCAATGGGCACAGAACAGAAATGGGAATTCTTCAAAAAGACTATCTGTGAACTCACTGCAAAGTATATTCCCATGGGCAATAAGTTTAAAAGGCTAAAAATAAAACCTATGTGGCTCACTGACAAAGTTAAAAAAGCTATAAACTATAAGAAAAGAGCTTTTAAAAAATATAAAAATGAGGGAACACTAGTGTCATTTAAATGTTACAAAGAATATAACAGAATATGTAAAAAGGAAATCAAGGATGCAAAAATTCAAAACGAACGACAGATTGCAAAAGATAGTAGGACAGACCCCAAAAAATTCTTCAAATATATTAATAGTAAAAAGGTCAAGTCTGAGCATGTAGGCCCTTTACAAAATAATCTAGAGTGGGTGACTGGGGACAAAGAGAAGGCTAATTTATTAAATACTTTCTTCAGTTCTGTGTATACAATGGAGCATGGGGGAGCTCATGTCCATAATGGGGGTGGTAGTGACACAGCCTCAAATCCACAATGGCTCAAAAGTGATATGGTCCAGAAATATTTAGACAGAATAAAGGTGGATAAAGCACCTGGACCAGATGGCATACACCCACGGATCCTAAAAGAATTGAGCTCTGTAATTTCAAAGCCATTGTATTTAATTTTTAGGGACTCATTAATGACAGGAATAGTACCACTGGATTGGCGCAGGGCCAATGTGGTGCCTATATTTAAAAAGGGAACAAAGTCTTTACCAAGTAACTATAGACCTGTTAGTTTAACTTCCATAGTTGGGAAAATACTGGAGAGATTAATAAAAGACACATAGATGAGTTCTTGCTGGAAAAAAACTATTTATGCAAGAAACAGCATGGAGTCATGAAAGACAGAAGTTGTCAGACAAACCTGATTTCTTTTTATGAAGAGGTAAGTAAAACCTTGGACAGAGGGGTGGCTGTGGACGTGGTATACTTGGACAGAGGGGTGGCTGTGGACGTGGTATACTTGGACAGAGGGGTGGACGTGGTATACTTGGACAGAGGGGTGGCGGTGGACGTGGTATACTTGGACAGAGGGGTGGCAGTGGATGTGGTATACTTGGACAGAGGGGTGGCGGTGGACGTGGTATACTTGGACAGAGGGGTGGACGTGGTATACTTGGACAGAGGGGTGGCTGTGGACGTGGTATACTTGGACAGAGGGGTGGCGGTGGGCGTGGTATACTTGGACAGAGGGGTGGCGGTGGACGTGGTATACTTGGACAGAGGGGTGGACGTGGTATACTTGGACAGAGGGGTGGACGTGGTATACTTGGACAGAGGGGTGGCGGTGGACGTGGTATACTTGGACAGAGGGGTGGATGTGGTATACTTGGACAGAGGGGTGGCAGTGGACGTGGTATACTTGGACAGAGGGGTGGCAGTGGATGTGTTATACTTGGACAGAGGGGTGGCGGTGGGCGTGGTATACTTGGACAGAGGGGTGGATGTGGTATACTTGGACAGAGGGGTGGCAGTGGACGTGGTATACTTGGACAGAGGGGTGGCAGTGGATGTGGTATACTTGGACAGAGGGGTGGCGGTGGACGTGGTATACTTGGACAGAGGGGTGGACGTGGTATACTTGGACAGAGGGGTGGCTGTGGACGTGGTATACTTGGACAGAGGGGTGGCGGTGGGCGTGGTATACTTGGACAGAGGGGTGGCGGTGGACGTGGTATACTTGGACAGAGGGGTGGCGGTGGACGTGGTATACTTGGACAGAGGGGTGGATGTGGTATACTTGGACAGAGGGGTGGCAGTGGACGTGGTATACTTGGACAGAGGGGTGGCAGTGGATGTGGTATACTTGGACAGAGGGGTGGCGGTGGACGTGGTATACTTGGACAGAGGGGTGGACGTGGTATACTTGGACAGAGGGGTGGCTGTGGACGTGGTATACTTGGACAGAGGGGTGGCGGTGGGCGTGGTATACTTGGACAGAGGGGTGGCGGTGGACGTGGTATACTTGGACAGAGGGGTGGACGTGGTATACTTGGACAGAGGGGTGGACGTGGTATACTTGGACAGAGGGGTGGCGGTGGACGTGGTATACTTGGACAGAGGGGTGGATGTGGTATACTTGGACAGAGGGGTGGCAGTGGACGTGTTATACTTGGACAGAGGGGTGGCGGTGGACATGGTATACTTGGACAGAGGGGTGGCTGTGGACATGGTATACTTGGACAGAGGGGTGGTGGTGGACGTGGTATACTTGGACAGAGGGGTGGCGGTGGACGTGGTATACTTGGACAGAGGGGTGGTGGTGGACGTGGTATACTTGGATACAGTTCCCCACACACGGCTCATGTGTAAGGTAAAGTCTACAGGATTGGAAATATCAGTTTGTAAATGGATAGAAAACTGTCTAAAAGACAGAATTCAGAGAGTCGTGGTTAATGATTCTTACTCTGAATGGTCCAAGGTTATCAGTGGTGTACCCCAAGGTTCAGTGCTGGGACCCTTACTTTTTAATATGTTTATAAATGATATTGGGTCTGAGATCAAAAGTAACATTTCTGTCTTTGCAGATGACACCAAGCTATGCAGTGGAATAACGTCCTTACAGGATGTCTCCAATTTACAAGCCGACCTCGATGCTCTGTCTGATTGGGCGACTATGTGGCAGATGAGGTTTAATGTTGATAAATGTAAAGTTCTGCACTTGGGGGCTAATAATATGAATGCATCATACATACTAGGGGGAGTATAACTGGGGGGGTCCGTAGTGGAGAAGGATCTGGAGGGATCCGTAGTGGAGAAGGATCTGGGGGGGATCCGTAGTGGAGGAGGATCTGGGGGGGATCCGTAGTGGAGAAGGATCTGGGGGGATCCGTAGTGGAGAAGGATCCGTAGTGGAGAAGGATCTGGGGGGATCCGTGGTGGAGAAGGATCTGGGGGTATCTGTAGTGGAGAAGGATCTGGGGGGGATCGGTAGTGGAGAAGGATCTGGAGGGATCGGTAGTGGAGAAGGATCTGGAGGGATCCGTAGTGGAGAAGGATCTGGGGGGGATCCGTAGTGGAGAAGGATCTGGGGGGGATCCGTAGTGGAGAAGGATCTGGGGGTTTTGGTAGATCATAAGCTCAATAATAACATGCAATGCCAAGCTGCGGTCTCCAAAGCGAGGAAAGTCCTTTCTTGTATAAGAGGGGTATGGACTCCAGAGAGAGAGACATCATCTGTACAAATCATTAGTAAGACCTCATCTGGAATATGCAGTTCAGTTTTGGGCTCCAGTTCTCAAAAAGGATATCAGGGAACTGGAGAAAGTGCAGAGAAGGGCAACCAAACTGATAAGAGGCATGGAGGAGCTCAGCTATGAGGAGAGATTAGAGAAACTGAATTTATTCTCTCTTGAGAAGAGGAGAATAAGGGGGGATATGATCAACATGTACAAATATATAAGGGGTCCATATAGTGAACTTGGTGTTCAGTTATTCACTTTACGGTCATCACAGAGGACAAGGGGGCACTCTTTACGTCTAGAGGAAAAGAGATTTCACCTCCAAATATGAAAAGGTTTCTTCACAGTAAGAGCTGTGAAAATGTGGAATAGACTCCCTGCAGAGGTGGATCTGGCCAGCTCAGTAGATTGCTATAAGAAAGGTCTGGATTATTTCCTAAGTGTACAGAATATAACTGGGTACTGACATTTATAGGTAAAGGTGATCCGGGGAAAATCCGATTGCCTCTCGGGGGATCAGGAAGGAATTTTTCCCCTGCTGTAACAAATTGGATCGGCTCTGCTGGGGTTTTTGCCTTCCTCTGGATCAACTGAGGGTGTAGAATTGGGTATATGGGATTGTACGATATTATTTTTATTTTTATGGTTGAACTGGATGGACTTTGTCTTTTTTCAACCTGACTAACTATGTAACATGGGAAACGTGTCTCCAGATAGACCCCCCAACACCACTTCTCCAAGACCTGACTGGGAGGACAACATGGGGAACATGTCTCCAGATAGACCCCCCAACACCACTGCTCCAGGACATGACTGGGGGGATAACATGAGGAATGTGTCTCCAGATAGACCCCCAACACCACTGCTCCAGGACCTGACTGGGAGGACAACATGGGGAAAGTGTCTCCAGATAGACCCCCAACACCACTGCTCCAGGGCATAACTGGGGGGGACAACATGGGGAACGTGTCTCCAGATAGACCCCCCAACACCACTGCTCCAGAACATGACTGGGGGGACAACATGGGGAACGCGTCTCCAGATAGACCCCCCAACACCACTGTTCCAGAACATGACTGGGGGGACAACATGGGGAACGTGTCATCAGATAGACCCCCCAACACCACTGCTCCAGAACATGACTGAGGGGACAACATGGGGGACGTGTCTCCAGATAGACCCCCCAACACCACTGCTCCAGGACCTGAATGGGGGGACAACATGGGAAACGTGTCATCAGATAGACCCCCCAACACCACTGCTCCAGAACATGACTGGGGGGACAACATGGGGAACATGTCTCCAGATAGAACCCCCAACACCACTGCTCCAGAACATGACTGGGGGGACAACATGGGGAACATGTCTCCAGATAGACCCCCCAACACCACTGCTCCAGGACATGACTGGGGGGATAACATGAGGAATGTGTCTCCAGATAGACCCCCCAACACCACTGCTCCAGGACCTGACTGGGAGGACAACATGGGGAAAGTGTCTCCAGATAGACCCCCAACACCACTGCTCCAGGGCATAACTGGGGGGGACAACATGGGGAACGTGTCTCCAGATAGACCCCCCAACACCACTGCTCCAGAACATGACTGGGGGGACAACATGGGGAACGCGTCTCCAGATAGACCCCCCAACACCACTGTTCCAGAACATGACTGGGGGGACAACATGGGGAACGTGTCATCAGATAGACCCCCCAACACCACTGCTCCAGAACATGACTGAGGGGACAACATGGGGGACGTGTCTCCAGATAGACCCCCCAACACCACTGCTCCAGGACCTGAATGGGGGGACAACATGGGAAACGTGTCATCAGATAGACCCCCCAACACCACTGCTCCAGAACATGACTGGGGGGACAACATGGGGAACATGTCTCCAGATAGAACCCCCAACACCACTGCTCCAGAACATGACTGGGGGGACAACATGGGGAACGTGTCTCCAGATAGACCCCTCAACACCACTGCTCCAGAACATGACTGGGGGGACAAGATGGGGAACGTGTCTCCTGATAGACCCCCCAACACCACTGCTCCAGGACCTGACTGGGGGTACAACATGGGGAACGTGTCTCCAAATAGACCCCCCAACACCACTGCTCCAGGACATGACTGGGGGGACAACATGGGGAACATGTCTCCAGATAGACCCCCCAACACCACTGCTCCAGGACATGACTGGGGGGATAACATGAGGAATGTGTCTCCAGATAGACCCCCCAAAACCACTGCTCCAGGACATAACTGGGGGGGACAACATGGGGAACGTGTCTCCAGATAGACCCCCCAACACCACTGCTCCAGAACATGACTGGGGGGACAACATGGGGAACGCGTCTCCAGATAGACCCCCCAACACCACTGCTCCAGAACATGACTGGGGGGATAACATGAGGAATGTGTCTCCAGATAGACCCCCCAAAACCACTGCTCCAGGACATAACTGGGGGGGACAACATGGGGAACGTGTCTCCAGATAGACCCCCCAACACCACTGCTCCAGAACATGACTGGGGGGACAACATGGGGAACGCGTCTCCAGATAGACCCCCCAACACCACTGCTCCAGAACATGACTGGGGGGACAACATGGGGAACGTGTCCTCAGATAGACCCCCCAACACCACTGCTCCAGAACATGACTGGGGGGACAACATGGGGAACGCGTCTCCAGATAGACCCCCCAAAACCACTGCTCTAGGACATGACTGGGGGGACAACATGGGGAACGTGTCATCAGATAGACCCCCAACACCACTGCTCCAGAACATGACTGGGGGGACAACATGGGGAACGTGTCATCAGATAGACCCCCCAACACCACTGCTCCAGAACATGACTGGGGGACAACATGGGGAACGCGTCTCCAGATAGACCCCCCAACACCACTGCTCCAGAACATGACTGGGGGGACAACATGGGGAACGTGTCCTCAGATAGACCCCCCAACACCACTGCTCCAGAACATGACTGGGGGGACAACATGGGGAACGTGTCTCCAGATAGACCCCCCAACACCACTGCTCTAGGACATGACTGGGGGGACAACATGGGGAACGTGTCATCAGATAGACCCCCCAACACCACTGCTCCAGAACATGACTGGGGGGACAACATGGGGAACGTGTCTCCAGATAGACCCCCCAACACCACTGCTCCAAGACCTGACTGGGGGGACAACATGGGGAACGTGTCATCAGATAGACCCCCCAACACCACTGCTCCAGAACATGACTGGGGGGATAACATGAGGAATGTGTCTCCAGATAGACCCCCAACACCACTGCTCCAGGACTTGACTGGGGGGACAACATGGGAAACGTGTCATCAGATAGACCCCCCAACACCACTGCTCCAGGACATGACTGGGGGGATAACATGAGGAATGTGTCTCCAGATAGACCCCCCAACACCACTGCTCCAGGACCTGACTGGGAGGACAACATGGGGAAAGTGTCTCCAGATAGACCCCCCAACACCACTGCTCCAGGGCATAACTGGGGGGGACAACATGGGGAACGTGTCTCCAGATAGACCCCCCAACACCACTGCTCCAGAACATGACTGGGGGGACAACATGGGGAACGCGTCTCCAGATAGACCCCCCAACACCACTGCTCCAGAACATGACTGGGGGGACAACATGGGGAACGCGTCTCCAGATAGACCCCCCAAAACCACTGCTCTAGGACATGACTGGGGGGACAACATGGGGAACGTGTCATCAGATAGACCCCCAACACCACTGCTCCAGAACATGACTGGGGGGACAACATGGGGAACGTGTCATCAGATAGACCCCCCAACACCACTGCTCCAGAACATGACTGGGGGACAACATGGGGAACGCGTCTCCAGATAGACCCCCCAACACCACTGCTCCAGAACATGACTGGGGGGACAACATGGGGAACGTGTCCTCAGATAGACCCCCCAACACCACTGCTCCAGAACATGAGTGGGGGGACAACATGGGGAACGCGTCTCCAGATAGACCCCCCAAAACCACTGCTCTAGGACATGACTGGGGGGACAACATGGGGAACGTGTCATCAGATAGACCCCCCAACACCACTGCTCCAGAACATGACTGGGGGGACAACATGGGGAACGCGTCTCCAGATAGACCCCCCAAAACCACTGCTCTAGGACATGACTGGGGGGACAACATGGGGAACGTGTCATCAGATAGACCCCCCAACACCACTGCTCCAGAACATGACTGGGGGGACAACATGGGGAACGTGTCATCAGATAGACCCCCCAACACCACTGCTCCAGAACATGACTGGGGGGACAACATGGGGAACGCGTCTCAGATAGACCCCCCAACACCACTGCTCCAGAACATGACTGGGGGGACAACGTGGGGAGCGTGTCCTCAGATAGACCCCCCAACACCACTGCTCCAGGACTTGACTGGGGGGACAACATGGGAAACGTGTCATCAGATAGACCCCCCAACACCACTGCTCCAGGACCTGACTGGGGGGACAACATGGGGAACGTGTCCTCAGATAGACCCCCCAACACCACTGCTCCAGGACTTGACTGGGGGACAACATGGGAAACGTGTCATCAGATAGACCCCCAACACCACTGCTCCAGGACCTGACTGGGGGGACAACATGGGGAACGTGTCATCAAATAGACCCCCCAACACCACTGCTCCAGGACCTGACTGGTGGACAACATGGGGAACGTGTCCTCAGATAGACCCCCAACACCACTGCTCCAGGACTTGACTGGGGGGACAACATGGGAAACGTGTCATCAGATAGACCCCCCAACACCACTGCTCCAGAACATGACTGGGGGGACAACATGGGGGACGTGTCTCCAGATAGACCCCCAACACCACTGCTCCAGGACCTGACTGGGGGGACAACATGGGGAACGTGTCATCAGATAGACCCCCCAACACCACTGCTCCAGAACATGACTGGGAGGACAACATGGGGAACGTGTCTCCCGATAGACCCCCCAACACCACTGCTCCAGAACCTGACTGGGGGGACAACATGGGGAACGTGTCATCAGATAGACCCCCCAGCACCACTGCTCCAGGACCTGACTGGGGGGACAACATGGGGAACGTGTCATCAGATAGACCCCCCAACACCACTGCTCCAGAACATGACTGGGGGGACAACATGGGGAACGTGTCATCAGATAGACCCCCCAACACCACTGCTCCAGAACATGACTGAGGGGACAACATGGGGGACGTGTCTCCAGATAGACCCCCCAACACCACTGCTCCAGGACCTGAATGGGGGGACAACATGGGAAACGTGTCATCAGATAGACCCCCCAACACCACTGCTCCAGAACATGACTGGGGGGACAACATGGGGAACATGTCTCCAGATAGAACCCCCAACACCACTGCTCCAGAACATGACTGGGGGGACAACATGGGGAACGTATCTCCAGATAGACCCCCCAAAACCACTGCTCTAGGACATGACTGGGGGGACAACATGGGGAACGTGTCTCCAGATAGACCCCTCAACACCACTGCTCCAGAACATGACTGGGGGGACAAGATGGGGAACGTGTCTCCTGATAGACCCCCCAACACCACTGCTCCAGGACCTGACTGGGGGTACAACATGGGGAACGTGTCTCCAAATAGACCCCCCAACACCACTGCTCCAGGACATGACTGGGGGGACAACATGGGGAACGTGTCTCCAGATAGACCCCCCAACACCACTGCTCTAGGACATGACTGGGGGGACAACATGGGGAACGTGTCATCAGATAGACCCCCCAACACCACTGCTCCAGAACATGACTGGGGGGACAACATGGGGAACGTGTCTCCAGATAGACCCCCCAACACCACTGCTCTAGGACATGACTGGGGGGACAACATGGGGAACGTGTCATCAGATAGACCCCCCAACACCACTGCTCCAGAACATGACTGGGGGGACAACATGGGGAACGTGTCTCCAGATAGACCCCCCAACACCACTGCTCCAAGACCTGACTGGGGGGACAACATGGGGAACGTGTCATCAGATAGACCCCCCAACACCACTGCTCCAGAACATGACTGGGGGGATAACATGAGGAATGTGTCTCCAGATAGACCCCCAACACCACTGCTCCAGGACTTGACTGGGGGGACAACATGGGAAACGTGTCATCAGATAGACCCCCCAACACCACTGCTCCAGGACATGACTGGGGGGATAACATGAGGAATGTGTCTCCAGATAGACCCCCCAACACCACTGCTCCAGGACCTGACTGGGAGGACAACATGGGGAAAGTGTCTCCAGATAGACCCCCCAACACCACTGCTCCAGGGCATAACTGGGGGGGACAACATGGGGAACGTGTCTCCAGATAGACCCCCCAACACCACTGCTCCAGAACATGACTGGGGGGACAACATGGGGAACGCGTCTCCAGATAGACCCCCCAACACCACTGCTCCAGAACATGACTGGGGGGACAACATGGGGAACGCGTCTCCAGATAGACCCCCCAAAACCACTGCTCTAGGACATGACTGGGGGGACAACATGGGGAACGTGTCATCAGATAGACCCCCAACACCACTGCTCCAGAACATGACTGGGGGGACAACATGGGGAACGTGTCATCAGATAGACCCCCCAACACCACTGCTCCAGAACATGACTGGGGGACAACATGGGGAACGCGTCTCCAGATAGACCCCCCAACACCACTGCTCCAGAACATGACTGGGGGGACAACATGGGGAACGTGTCCTCAGATAGACCCCCCAACACCACTGCTCCAGAACATGACTGGGGGGACAACATGGGGAACGCGTCTCCAGATAGACCCCCCAAAACCACTGCTCTAGGACATGACTGGGGAGACAACATGGGGAACGTGTCATCAGATAGACCCCCCAACACCACTGCTCCAGAACATGACTGGGGGGACAACATGGGGAACGCGTCTCCAGATAGACCCCCCAAAACCACTGCTCTAGGACATGACTGGGGGGACAACATGGGGAACGTGTCATCAGATAGACCCCCCAACACCACTGCTCCAGAACATGACTGGGGGGACAACATGGGGAACGTGTCATCAGATAGACCCCCCAACACCACTGCTCCAGAACATGACTGGGGGGACAACATGGGGAACGCGTCTCAGATAGACCCCCCAACACCACTGCTCCAGAACATGACTGGGGGGACAACGTGGGGAGCGTGTCCTCAGATAGACCCCCCAACACCACTGCTCCAGGACTTGACTGGGGGGACAACATGGGAAACGTGTCATCAGATAGACCCCCCAACACCACTGCTCCAGGACCTGACTGGGGGGACAACATGGGGAACGTGTCCTCAGATAGACCCCCCAACACCACTGCTCCAGGACTTGACTGGGGGACAACATGGGAAACGTGTCATCAGATAGACCCCCAACACCACTGCTCCAGGACCTGACTGGGGGGACAACATGGGGAACGTGTCATCAAATAGACCCCCCAACACCACTGCTCCAGGACCTGACTGGTGGACAACATGGGGAACGTGTCCTCAGATAGACCCCCAACACCACTGCTCCAGGACTTGACTGGGGGGACAACATGGGAAACGTGTCATCAGATAGACCCCCCAACACCACTGCTCCAGAACATGACTGGGGGGACAACATGGGGGACGTGTCTCCAGATAGACCCCCCAACACCACTGCTCCAGGACCTGACTGGGGGGACAACATGGGGAACGTGTCATCAGATAGACCCCCCAACACCACTGCTCCAGAACATGACTGGGAGGACAACATGGGGAACGTGTCTCCAGATAGACCCCCCAACACCACTGCTCCAGAACCTGACTGGGGGGACAACATGGGGAACGTGTCATCAGATAGACCCCCCAGCACCACTGCTCCAGGACCTGACTGGGGGGACAACATGGGGAACGTGTCATCAGATAGACCCCCCAACACCACTGCTCCAGAACATGACTGGGGGGACAACATGGGGAACGTGTCATCAGATAGACCCCCCAACACCACTGCTCCAGAACATGACTGAGGGGACAACATGGGGGACGTGTCTCCAGATAGACCCCCCAACACCACTGCTCCAGGACCTGAATGGGGGGACAACATGGGAAACGTGTCATCAGATAGACCCCCCAACACCACTGCTCCAGAACATGACTGGGGGGACAACATGGGGAACATGTCTCCAGATAGAACCCCCAACACCACTGCTCCAGAACATGACTGGGGGGACAACATGGGGAACGTATCTCCAGATAGACCCCCCAAAACCACTGCTCTAGGACATGACTGGGGGGACAACATGGGGAACGTGTCTCCAGATAGACCCCTCAACACCACTGCTCCAGAACATGACTGGGGGGACAAGATGGGGAACGTGTCTCCTGATAGACCCCCCAACACCACTGCTCCAGGACCTGACTGGGGGTACAACATGGGGAACGTGTCTCCAAATAGACCCCCCAACACCACTGCTCCAGGACATGACTGGGGGGACAACATGGGGAACGTGTCTCCAGATAGACCCCCCAACACCACTGCTCCAGGACATGACTGGGGGGATAACATGAGGAATGTGTCTCCAGATAGACCCCCCAAAACCACTGCTCCAGGACATAACTGGGGGGGACAACATGGGGAACGTGTCTCCAGATAGACCCCCCAACACCACTGCTCCAGAACATGACTGGGGGGACAACATGGGGAACGCGTCTCCAGATAGACCCCCCAACACCACTGCTCCAGAACATGACTGGGGGGACAACATGGGGAACGTGTCCTCAGATAGACCCCCCAACACCACTGCTCCAGAACATGACTGGGGGGATAACATGAGGAATGTGTCTCCAGATAGACCCCCCAAAACCACTGCTCCAGGACATAACTGGGGGGGACAACATGGGGAACGTGTCTCCAGATAGACCCCCCAACACCACTGCTCCAGAACATGACTGGGGGGACAACATGGGGAACGCGTCTCCAGATAGACCCCCCAACACCACTGCTCCAGAACATAACTGGGGGGACAACATGGGGAACGTGTCCTCAGATAGACCCCCCAACACCACTGCTCCAGAACATGACTGGGGGGACAACATGGGGAACGCGTCTCCAGATAGACCCCCCAAAACCACTGCTCTAGGACATGACTGGGGGGACAACATGGGGAACGTGTCATCAGATAGACCCCCAACACCACTGCTCCAGAACATGACTGGGGGGACAACATGGGGAACGTGTCATCAGATAGACCCCCCAACACCACTGCTCCAGAACATGACTGGGGCGACAACATGGGGAACGCGTCTCCAGATAGACCCCCCAACACCACTGCTCCAGAACATGACTGGGGGGACAACATGGGGAACGCGTCTCCAGATAGACCCCGCAAAACCACTGCTCTAGGACATGACTGGGGGGACAACATGGGGAACGTGTCATCAGATAGACCCCCCAACACCACTGCTCCAGAACATGACTGGGGGGACAACATGGGGAACGCGTCTCCAGATAGACCCCCAAAACCACTGCTCTAGGACATGACTGGGGGGACAACATGGGGAACGTGTCATCAGATAGACCCCCAACACCACTGCTCCAGAACATGACTGGGGGGACAACATGGGGAACGTGTCATCAGATAGACCCCCCAACACCACTGCTCTAGGACATGACTGGGGGGACAACATGGGGAACGTGTCATCAGATAGACCCCCCAACACCACTGCTCCAGAACATGACTGGGGGGACAACATGGGGAACGTGTCTCCAGAAAGACCCCCCAACACAACTGCTCCAAGACCTGACTGGGGGGACAACATGGGGAACGTGTCATCAGATAGACCCCCCAACACCACTGCTCCAGAACATGACTGGGGGGACAACATGGGGAACGCGTCTCAGATAGACCCCCCAACACCACTGCTCCAGAACATGACTGGGGGGACAACGTGGGGAACGTGTCCTCAGATAGACCCCCCAACACCACTGCTCCAGGATTTGACTGGGGGGACAACATGGGAAACGTGTCATCAGATAGACCCCCCAACACCACTGCTCCAGGACCTGACTGGGGGGACAACATGGGGAACGTGTCCTCAGATAGACCCCCCAACACCACTGCTCCAGGACTTGACTGGGGGGACAACATGGGAAACGTGTCATCAGATAGACCCCCCAACACCACTGCTCCAGGACCTGACTGGGGGGACAACATGGGGAACGTGTCATCAAATAGACCCCCCAACACCACTGCTCCAGGACCTGACTGGTGGACAACATGGGGAACGTGTCCTCAGATAGACCCCCCAACACCACTGCTCCAGGACTTGACTGGGGGGACAACATGGGAAACGTGTCATCAGATAGACCCCCCCAACACCACTGCTCCAGAACATGACTGGGGGGACAACATGGGGGACGTGTCTCCAGATAGACCCCCCAACACCACTGCTCCAGGACCTGACTGGGGGGACAACATGGGGAACGTGTCATCAGATAGACCCCCCATCACCACTGCTCCAGAACATGACTGGGAGGACAACATGGGGAACGTGTCTCCAGATAGACCCCCCAACACCACTGCTCCAGAACCTGACTGGGGGGACAACATGGGGAACGTGTCATCAGATAGACCCCCCAACACCACTGCTCCAGGACCTGACTGGGGGGACAACATGGGGAACGTGTCATCAGATAGACCCCCCAACACCACTGCTCCAGAACATGACTGGGGGGACAACATGGGGAACGTGTCATCAGATAGACCCCCCAACACCACTGCTCCAGAACATGACTGAGGGGACAACATGGGGGACGTGTCTCCAGATAGACCCCCCAACACCACTGCTCCAGGACCTGAATGGGGGGACAACATGGGAAACGTGTCATCAGATAGACCCCCCAACACCACTGCTCCAGAACATGACTGGGGGGACAACATGGGGAACATGTCTCCAGATAGAGCCCCCAACACCACTGCTCCAGAACATGACTGGGGGGACAACATGGGGAACGTATCTCCAGATAGACCCCCCAAAACCACTGCTCTAGGACATGACTGGGGGGACAACATGGGGAACGTGTCTCCAGATAGACCCCTCAACACCACTGCTCCAGAACATGACTGGGGGGACAAGATGGGGAACGTGTCTCCTGATAGACCCCCCAACACCACTGCTCCAGGACCTGACTGGGGGTACAACATGGGGAACGTGTCTCCAAATAGACCCCCCAACACCACTGCTCCAGGACATGACTGGGGGGACAACATGGGGAACGTGTCTCCAGATAGACCCCCCAACACCACTGCTCCAGGACCTGACTGGGGGGATAACATGGGGAACGTGTCTCAAGATAGACCCCCCCAAAACCACTGCTCCAAGACCTGACTGGGGGGACAACATGGGGAACGTGTCCTCAGATAGACCCCCCAACACCACTGCTCCAGGACTTGACTGGGGGGACAACATGGGAAACGTGTCATCAGATAGACCCCCCAACACCACTGCTCCAGGACCTGAATGGGGGAACAACATGGGAAACGTGTCATCAGATAGACCCCCCAACACCACTGCTCCAGGACCTGACTGGGGGGACAACATGAGGGACACATCTTGGAACCTCCGGACACCAATGATTCATAGAAGCAGCATAGGTCATAGAGTGTGGACCTGAAGACTGCTCCATGACAACACGAGGGACACATCTGAGGATAAGCCCTCCCACACCGCTGCTCCATGACCAGATTTGGGGAACAACATGAGGGTCACATCTGGGGCCAGACACTGTTGCCCTATGGAAGATTTGAAGGACGTGTCTGGGGATAGACCCCCGACACCGCTGCTCCAGGACCTGACTGGGGCGACAACATGGGAAACGTGTCATCAGATAGACCCCCCAACACCACTGCTCCAGGACTTGACTGGGGGGACAACATGGGTAACATGTCCTCAGATAGACACCCCAAAACCACTGCTCCAGGACCTGAATGGGGGGACAACATGGGGAACGTGTCATCAGATAGACCCCCAACACCACTGCTCCAGAACATGACTGGGGGGACAACATGGGGAACGTGTCATCAGATAGACCCCCCAACACCACTGCTCCAGAACATGACTGGGGGGACAACATGGGGAACGTGTCATCAGATAGACCCCCCAACACCACTGCTCCAGAACATGACTGGGGGGACAACATGGGGAATGCGTCTCCAGATAGACCCCCCAACACCACTGCTCCAGAACATGACTGGGGGGACAACATGGGGAACGTGTCCTCAGATAGACCCCCCAACACCACTGCTCCAGAACATGACTGGGGGGACAACATGGGGAACGCGTCTCCAGATAGACCCCCCAAAACCACTGCTCTAGGACATGACTGGGGGGACAACATGGGGAACGTGTCATCAGATAGACCCCCCAACACCACTGCTCCAGAACATGACTGGGGGGACAACATGGGGAACGTGTCTCCAGATAGACCCCCAACACAACTGCTCCAAGACCTGACTGGGGGGACAACATGGGGAACGTGTCATCAGATAGACCCCCCAACACCACTGCTCCAGAACATGATTGGGGGGACAACATGGGGAACGTGTCATCAGATAGACCCCCCCAACACCACTGCTCCAGAACATGACTGGGGGGACAACATGGGGAACGCGTCTCCAGATAGACCCCCCAAAACCACTGCTCTAGGACATGACTGGGGGGACAACATGGGGAACGTGTCATCAGATAGACCCCCAACACCACTGCTCCAGAACATGACTGGGGGGACAACATGGGGAACGTGTCATCAGATAGACCCCCCAACACCACTGCTCTAGGACATGACTGGGGGGACAACATGGGGAACGTGTCATCAGATAGACCCCCCAACACCACTGCTCCAGAACATGACTGGGGGGACAACATGGGGAACGTGTCTCCAGATAGACCCCCCAACACAACTGCTCCAAGACCTGACTGGGGGGACAACATGGGGAACGTGTCATCAGATAGACCCCCCAACACCACTGCTCCAGAACATGACTGGGGGGACAACATGGGGAACGCGTCTCAGATAGACCCCCCAACACCACTGCTCCAGAACATGACTGGGGGGACAACGTGGGGAACGTGTCCTCAGATAGACCCCCCAACACCACTGCTCCAGGATTTGACTGGGGGACAACATGGGAAACGTGTCATCAGATAGACCCCCCAACACCACTGCTCCAGGACCTGACTGGGGGGACAACATGGGGAACGTGTCCTCAGATAGACCCCCCAACACCACTGCTCCAGGACTTGACTGGGGGGACAACATGGGAAACGTGTCATCAGATAGACCCCCCAACACCACTGCTCCAGGACCTGACTGGGGGGACAACATGGGGAACGTGTCATCAAATAGACCCCCCAACACCACTGCTCCAGGACCTGACTGGTGGACAACATGGGGAACGTGTCCTCAGATAGACCCCCCAACACCACTGCTCCAGGACTTGACTGGGGGGACAACATGGGAAACGTGTCATCAGATAGACCCCCCAACACCACTGCTCCAGAACATGACTGGGGGGACAACATGGGGGACGTGTCTCCAGATAGACCCCCCAACACCACTGCTCCAGGACCTGACTGGGGGGACAACATGGGGAACGTGTCATCAGATAGACCCCCCAACACCACTGCTCCAGAACATGACTGGGAGGACAACATGGGGAACGTGTCTCCAGATAGACCCCCCAACACCACTGCTCCAGAACCTGACTGGGGGGACAACATGGGGAACGTGTCATCAGATAGACCCCCCAACACCACTGCTCTAGGACCTGACTGGGGGGACAACATGGGGAACGTGTCATCAGATAGACCCCCCAACACCACTGCTCCAGAACATGACTAGGGGGACAACATGGGGAACGTGTCATCAGATAGACCCCCCAACACCACTGCTCCAGAACATGACTGAGGGGACAACATGGGGGACGTGTCTCCAGATAGACCCCCCAACACCACTGCTCCAGGACCTGAATGGGGGGACAACATGGGAAACGTGTCATCAGATAGACCCCCCAACACCACTGCTCCAGAACATGACTGGGGGGACAACATGGGGAACATGTCTCCAGATAGAGCCCCCAACACCACTGCTCCAGAACATGACTGGGGGGACAACATGGGGAACGTATCTCCAGATAGACCCCCCAAAACCACTGCTCTAGCACATGACTGGGGGGACAACATGGGGAACGTGTCTCCAGATAGACCCCTCAACACCACTGCTCCAGAACATGACTGGGGGGACAAGATGGGGAACGTGTCTCCTGATAGACCCCCCAACACCACTGCTCCAGGACCTGACTGGGGGTACAACATGGGGAACGTGTCTCCAAATAGACCCCCCAACACCACTGCTCCAGGACATGACTGGGGGGACAACATGGGGAACGTGTCTCCAGATAGACCCCCCAACACCACTGCTCCAGGACCTGACTGGGGGGACAACATGGGGAACGTGTCTCAAGATAGACCCCCCCAACACCACTGCTCCAAGACCTGACTGGGGGGACAACATGGGGAACGTGTCCTCAGATAGACCCCCCAACACCACTGCTCCAGGACTTGACTGGGGGACAACATGGGAAACGTGTCATCAGATAGACCCCCCAACACCACTGCTCCAGGACCTGAATGGGGGAACAACATGGGAAACGTGTCATCAGATAGACCCCCCAACACCACTGCTCCAGGACCTGACTGGGGGGACAACATGAGGGACACATCTTGGAACCTCCGGACACCAATGATTCATAGAAGCAGCATAGGTCATAGAGTGTGGACCTGAAGACTGCTCCATGACAACACGAGGGACACATCTGAGGATAAGCCCTCCCACACCGCTGCTCCATGACCAGATTTGGGGAACAACATGAGGGTCACATCTGGGGCCAGACACTGTTGCCCTATGGAAGATTTGAAGGACGTGTCTGGGGATAGACCCCCGACACCGCTGCTCCAGGACCTGACTGGGGTGACAACATGGGAAACGTGTCAACAGATAGACCCCCCAACACCACTGCTCCAGGACTTGACTGGGGGACAACATGGGTAACATGTCCTCAGATAGACCCCCCAAAACCACTGCTCCAGGACCTGAATGGGGGACAACATGGGAAACGTGTCATCAGATAGACCCCCCAACACCACTGCTCCAGGATCTGACTGGGGGACAACATGAGAAATGTGTCATCAGATAGATCCCCCAACACCACTGCTCCAGGACCTGACTGGGGCGACAACATGGGAAACGTGTCTCCAGATAGACCCCCCAACACCACTGCTCCAGGACATGACTGGGGGGACAACATGGGGAACGTGTCTCCAGATAGACCCCGCAACACCACTGCTCCAAGACCTGACTGGGGGGACAACATGGGGAACGTGTCTCCAGATAGACCCCCCAACACCACTGCTCCAGGACATGACTGGGGGGATAACATGAGGAATGTGTCTCCAGATAGACCCCCCAAAACCACTGCTCCAGGACATAACTGGGGGGGACAACATGGGGAACGTGTCTCCAGATAGACCCCCCAACACCACTGCTCCAGAACATGATTGGGGGGACAACATGGGGAACGCGTCTCCAGATAGACCCCCCAACACCACTGCTCCAGAACATGACTGGGGGGACAACATGAGGAACGTGTCCTCAGATAGACCCCCCAACACCACTGCTCCAGAACATGACTGGGGGGATAACATGAGGAATGTGTCTCCAGATAGACCCCCCAAAACCACTGCTCCAGGACATAACTGGGGGGGACAACATGGGGAACGTGTCTCCAGATAGACCCCCCAACACCACTGCTCCAGAACATGACTGGGGGGACAACATGGGGAACGCGTCTCCAGATAGACCCCCCAACACCACTGCTCCAGAACATGACTGGGGGGACAACATGGGGAACGTGTCCTCAGATAGACCCCCCAACACCACTGCTCCAGAACATGACTGGGGGGACAACATGGGGAACGCGTCTCCAGATAGACCCCCCAAAACCACTGCTCTAGGACATGACTGGGGGGACAACATGGGGAACGTGTCATCAGATAGACCCCCAACACCACTGCTCCAGAACATGACTGGGGGGACAACATGGGGAACGTGTCATCAGATAGACCCCCCAACACCACTGCTCCAGAACATGACTGGGGGGACAACATGGGGAACGCGTCTCCAGATAGACCCCCCAACACCACTGCTCCAGAACATGACTGGGGGGACAACATGGGGAACGTGTCCTCAGATAGACCCCCCAACACCACTGCTCCAGAACATGACTGGGGGGACAACATGGGGAACGCGTCTCCAGATAGACCCCCCAAAACCACTGCTCTAGGACATGACTGGGGGGACAACATGGGGAACGTGTCATCAGATAGACCCCCCAACACCACTGCTCCAGAACATGACTGGGGGGACAACATGGGGAACGCGTCTCCAGATAGACCCCCCAAAACCACTGCTCTAGGACATGACTGGGGGGACAACATGGGGAACGTGTCATCAGATAGACCCCCAACACCACTGCTCCAGAACATGACTGGGGGGACAACATGGGGAACGTGTCATCAGATAGACCCCCCAACACCACTGCTCTAGGACATGACTGGGGGGACAACATGGGGAACGTGTCATCAGATAGACCCCCCAACACCACTGCTCCAGAACATGACTGGGGGGACAACATGGGGAACGTGTCTCCAGATAGACCCCCCAACACCACTGCTCCAAGACCTGACTGGGGGGACAACATGGGGAACGTGTCATCAGATAGACCCCCCAACACCACTGCTCCAGAACATGACTGGGGGGACAACATGGGGAACGCGTCTCAGATAGACCCCCCAACACCACTGCTCCAGAACATGACTGGGGGGACAACGTGGGGAACGTGTCCTCAGATAGACCCCCCAACACCACTGCTCCAGGACTTGACTGGGGGGACAACATGGGAAACGTGTCATCAGATAGACCCCCCAACACCACTGCTCCAGGACCTGACTGGGGGGACAACATGGGGAACGTGTCCTCAGATAGACCCCCCAACACCACTGCTCCAGGACTTGACTGGGGGGACAACATGGGAAACGTGTCATCAGATAGACCCCCCAACACCACTGCTCCAGGACCTGACTGGGGGGACAACATGGGGAACGTGTCATCAAATAGATCCTCCAACACCACTGCTCCAGGACCTGACTGGTGGACAACATGGGGAACGTGTCCTCAGATAGACCCCCCAACACCACTGCTCCAGGACTTGACTGGGGGGACAACATGGGAAACGTGTCATCAGATAGACCCCCCAACACCACTGCTCCAGAACATGACTGGGGGGACAACATGGGGGACGTGTCTCCAGATAGACCCCCCAACACCACTGCTCCAGGACCTGACTGGGGGGACAACATGGGGAACGTGTCATCAGATAGACCCCCCAACACCACTGCTCCAGAACATGACTGGGAGGACAACATGGGGAACGTGTCTCCAGATAGACCCCCCAACACCACTGCTCCAGAACCTGACTGGGGGGACAACATGGGGAACGTGTCATCAGATAGACCCCCCAACACCACTGCTCCAGGACCTGACTGGGGGGACAACATGGGGAACGTGTCATCAGATAGACCCCCCAACACCACTGCTCCAGAACATGACTGGGGGGACAACATGGGGAACGTGTCATCAGATAGACCCCCCAACACCACTGCTCCAGAACATGACTGAGGGGACAACATGGGGGACGTGTCTCCAGATAGACCCCCCAACACCACTGCTCCAGGACCTGAATGGGGGGACAACATGGGAAACGTGTCATCAGATAGACCCCCCAACACCACTGCTCCAGAACATGACTGGGGGGACAACATGGGGAACATGTCTCCAGATAGAACCCCCAACACCACTGCTCCAGAACATGACTGGGGGGACAACATGGGGAACGTATCTCCAGATAGACCCCCCAAAACCACTGCTCTAGGACATGACTGGGGGGACAACATGGGGAACGTGTCTCCAGATAGACCCCTCAACACCACTGCTCCAGAACATGACTGGGGGGACAAGATGGGGAACGTGTCTCCTGATAGACCCCCCAACACCACTGCTCCAGGACCTGACTGGGGGGACAACATGGGAAACGTGTCTCCAAATAGACCCCCCAACACCACTGCTCCAGAACATGACTGGGGGGACAACATGGGGAACGTGTCTCCAGATAGAACCCCCAACACCACTGCTCCAGAACATGACTGGGGGGACAACATGGGGAACGTATCTCCAGATAGACCCCCCAAAACCACTGCTCTAGGACATGACTGGGGGGACAACATGGGGAACGTGTCTCCAGATAGACCCCTCAACACCACTGCTCCAGAACATGACTGGGGGGACAAGATGGGGAACGTGTCTCCTGATAGACCCCCCAACACCACTGCTCCAGGACCTGACTGGGGGTACAACATGGGGAACGTGTCTCCAAATAGACCCCCCAACACCACTGCTCCAGGACATGACTGGGGGGACAACATGGGGAACGTGTCTCCAGATAGACCCCCCAACACCACTGCTCCAGGACCTGACTGGGGGGACAACATGGGGAACGTGTCTCAAGATAGACCCCCCCAACACCACTGCTCCAAGACCTGACTGGGGGGACAACATGGGGAACGTGTCCTCAGATAGACCCCCCAACACCACTGCTCCAGGACTTGACTGGGAGGACAACATGGGAAACGTGTCATCAGATAGACCCCCCAACACCACTGCTCCAGGACCTGAATGGGGGAACAACATGGGAAATGTGTCATCAGATAGACCCCCCAACACCACTGCTCCAGGACCTGACTGGGGGGACAACATGAGGGACACATCTTGGAACCTCCGGACACCAATGATTCATAGAAGCAGCATAGGTCATAGAGTGTGGACCTGAAGACTGCTCCATGACAACACGAGGGACACATCTGAGGATAAGCCCTCCCACACCGCTGCTCCATGACCAGATTTGGGGAACAACATGAGGGTCACATCTGGGGCCAGACACTGTTGCCCTATGGAAGATTTGAAGGACGTGTCTGGGGATAGACCCCCGACACCGCTGCTCCAGAACCTGACTGGGGCGACAACATGGGAAACGTGTCATCAGATAGACCCCCCAACACCACTGCTCCAGGACTTGACTGGGGGGACAACATGGGTAACATGTCCTCAGATAGACCCCCCAAACCACTGCTCCAGGACCTGAATGGGGGGACAACATGGGAAACGTGTCATCAGATAGACCCCCCAACACCACTGCTCCAGGATCTGACTGGGGGGACAACATGAGAAATGTGTCATCAGATAGATCCCCCAACACCACTGCTCCAGGACCTGACTGGGGCGACAACATGGGAAACGTGTCTCCAGATAGACCCCCCAACACCACTGCTCCAGGACATGACTGGGGGGACAACATGGGGAACGTGTCTCCAGATAGACCCCGCAACACCACTGCTCCAAGACCTGACTGGGGGGACAAAATGGGGAACGTGTCTCCAGATAGACCCCCCAACACCACTGCTCCAGGACCTGACTGGGGGGACAACATGGGGAACGTGTCCTCAGATAGACCCCCCAACAACACTGCTCCAGGACTTGATTGGGGGGACAACATGGGAAATGTGTCATCAGATAGTCCCCCCAACACCACTGCTCCAGGACCTGAATGGGGGGTCAACATGGGAAACGTGTCATCAGATAGACCCCCCAACACCACTGCTCCAGGACCTGACTGGGGCGACAACATGGGAAACGTGTCTTCAGATAGACCCCCCAACACCACTGCTCCAGGACCTGACTGGGGCAACAACATGGAAAATGTGTCATCAGATAGACCCCCCAACACCACTGCTCCAGGACCTGACTGGGGCGACAACATGGGAAACGTGTCTTCAGATAGACCCCCCAACACCACTGCTCCAGGACCTGACTGGGGGGACAACATGACAAATGTGTCATCAGATAGATCCCCCAACACCACTGCTCCAGGACCTGACTGGGGGGACAACATGACAAATGTGTCATCAGATAGATCCCCTGTAACGGGAAGGCCCGGGGGACTCAGAATCGCTTAGAAAGTATGAGATACCCTTGCTTCAGCTCCCCCAATGGCTCTTATGTGTCAATCACCCTGTGTCTCTATTAGGGGCACAGGGTGAATGAAAACCCCAATATGGCCTATGATGGCCATATTCAAGCTGCACATACATTGTATCTAGATTGAATGTGTACTGTGAGGGGGGGTGTAATCATTGCGGTGAGGAGTTAAGGTGATTTGCATTCTATTGTCTATTATGAATTAAGTCTGCTACTGTGACAATGTGGATTGGAGCTGGTCAACCGTCTGGCTGCATATTATGGGATGTTGAAGTGTCTTCTGTGAGGAGGGGGGAAATCACCCCTCCTGCCTAAGACTGTTTATCAAAGGAGAAGTTTGAACACACCTGACCTGTATCACCATTGTCATTGGACAGTTTAACCCGCCCTGTTCCCCAAAGGATGGGAGGGGAGGGTTTTGAAGAGAAATGTGTTACCATGTGTTTTGAAAATAAAGTCATTCCCTGTTTTGGAACTTGAATACAGAGCG
Organism: Rana muscosa; assembly: GCA_029206835.1. Taxonomy (NCBI): domain Eukaryota; kingdom Metazoa; phylum Chordata; class Amphibia; order Anura; family Ranidae; genus Rana; species Rana muscosa. Next base: position 310,448,859 of record CM055121.1, on the reverse strand, counting down.
TTGTCTCGTATCTGGGGGGAGAACCATTCGTATGGGGTCTTATTCAGCTGGTTGGAGTGTCTGGTGGCTGTCGTGTGGTTGGAAAGGGAATATCCTAACGGTGTTAACCCCTTTCATACTTGGGGTGCCGTTACAATTGGTGGCAGCAGTGGGATTGATCCCCACAGCCAGAAGGACAGCTACAAGAGGACACAGGACAAAGGAGGCACAGTATGAACGGCTAAAGCTCTCCACCCTCAAAGACTTACTGGAGAACCGGGGAAGACCGGCCAACAACCGTAAGAAGAGGGACATTATCAGAGAACTAGTCGAAATGGATGGAACCGAAAGGCCCAGTGTAACAGACAGGACACCCGAAGAGGCAAGTTTTGATCGGGCTGTTAAACTAAGACTGGCACATTATGGTCCTAACCCTCCAGCGGAGATCATAGACCTAGTTATAGCGGCTGTGGAGGCAAATTTGCTACAGCAAAGAGGTGCTGCAGCAGCAGAAGTCACAGCAGCACCAACTGCAAGGAGAGGAGAGGTACAGATACCAGCCGCCATGGAAGAGGAAGTCAGAAGGAGGTTACAAGAGATGCAGATACAGCATAGAGGACCAGTGTCAGAGGAGGTCCTGCTGGGATGGTCGGATTCGATCCGCTGCGAACTCTGGAAGAAAGCGCTAGCTCTTGGGCAGCAACACCAGGGAAAGGTTCTCCCCTCCATCTATGTAAGGTACTGGTCGCAGTATGATGTACGAATGCCGTTATTGGGGGAACAACCGAAGCAGGAGTGGACAACTGAGTTAAGCAGGCTGATCCGGGCAGAGATGCGGTTGGACGAGAGCTACAGAGCCCTCCGGTGGTATGTAGCCCAAGAGTGCCCATGGTCAGCGGATGACAGCCCCACGGAAGGCTTTGACTATAATGGCCTGGGATTGTTGTATTGGAGGCTGTCCAGTGACCCTGACTTTGGGAGTGATCGGGACTGGCGTTTGGAGGAAATAATGGAGCACAGAGAGCGAAAACTGAATGTCTCGGAAGGGCACTGGGCAGAGGAAGATTTGGAGTTTCTGGCCGTTCAGGAATGGGAGCTGGAGATCGCTTACAGACAGCTGCTAGAATCTGTTCAGCAGCAGGGTGGTGCTACCTGTGCCTGGGACTATCAGGGAATACCAGTTGACAACTATGAAATCCTGGCTGAAGAATCGGCAGTGGAAAAGCTGAAGATTGCCATCCCTAAAGCCGAAGTGGATGATGTGGAGTTCCAGGGAGCTAGGGCAGTTGGCTCATCTCCCCAGCCACTGATTACAGAAGGTATGGACTTAAGGAACTGTTCAGAGGATGTTATAGATTATGCATCGCCTGCCCAAGTACTGGCAGCAGGACAAAGTATTACAGACCCCTGCTCTACACCCGTGGCAGTTTTGGAGGCCCGAGTTGAGGAGGTGATGGTTCCTCTTTCCGAGTGGATTTCGGAGATGCAGGGAGGAGAAGCAGCCATTTTCCCTCCCCAACAGTTAACCAGAGCAGATGGTGTGGAGTCCCCAGCAGAAGTGCTGGCAACCGGGCAGAGTGATAGCAACCTCTGCCCAGCACCGGAAACAACTGTGGAGTTTCAGGGAGCCGGGGCAGTTGGCCCCTCTCTCCAGCAACAAGCTGAGGTGGTAAAGCTTTTACTCCCAGCTGAATCACTGGCAGCAGGGCAGAATGCTACTGGCCGCTGCACACAACTGCCACTTGAGCGGATATCGGTGGATGGGACTGCGGTCTCCACTCACAGCAACCCAGCAGAAGAGCTGGCAACAGAGCCGAGTGCCACGGGCCTCTGCTCTCATCTAACAGAAGAGGGAGTTCCTGTGGTACTGGATGGGACTTCGGTCCTCACTGACACAACCCCAGAAAATGGTGTGACACTGGGACAGGAGGATGTCAGCCTTGCTTTGCAAGCACTGGGGGATTTTCACCTACCACAAGTGGATGGGACTTCAGTCTCCACTTGTATACCCCAGGGATGCTGGGCAGTCGACCCAGATCCCCAACAGCATGACGGACTGAGCCCAGTCACCCTGTCTTCTCTCCAGCGGCCGAAAGGACTCCAGGGAGAAGGGCCAGTCCAGGCCTCTCCCCAGCGGCGGATATATTCTCTGAGAGAGGCAGAGGTTGGCTGGGTAAGTAATGCTCTGTTTGGAGCAATTTATTTGGGGTACTGTGTGGATACCGGCATTAGAAGAAGGGACCTATGGACTAACTTCAGAGTCAACCCGTCTGGGGTCGCCTCCTGTGTTAGTCTCCTGCCGAAAGGGGAGAGATGTAACGGGAAGGCCCGGGGGACTCAGAATCGCTTAGAAAGTATGAGATACCCTTGCTTCAGCTCCCCCAATGGCTCTTATGTGTCAATCACCCTGTGTCTCTATTAGGGGCACAGGGTGAATGAAAACCCCAATATGGCCTATGATGGCCATATTCAAGCTGCACATACATTGTATCTAGATTGAATGTGTACTGTGAGGGGGGGGTGTAATCATTGCGGTGAGGTGTTAAGGTTATTTGCATTCTATTGTCTATTATGAATTAAGTCTGCTACTGTGACAATGTGGATTGGAGCTGGTAGACTGTCTGGCTCCATATTATGGGATGTTGAAGTGTCTTCTGTGAGGAGGAGGGGGGGAATCAACCCTCCTGCCTAAGACTGTTTATCAAAGGAGAAGTTTGAACACACCTGACCTGTATTACCATTGTCATTGGACAGTTTAACCCGCCCTGTTCCCCAAAGGATGGGAGGGGAGGGTTTTGAAGAGAAATGTTACCATGTGTTTTGAAAATAAAGTCATTCCCTGTTTTGGAACTTGAATACAGAGCGTTGTCTCGTATCTGGGGGGAGAACCATTCGTATGGGGTCTTATTCAGCTGGTTGGAGTGTCTGGTGGCTGTCGTGTGGTTGGAAAGGGAATATCCTAACGGTGTTAACCCCTTTCATACTTGGGGTGCCGTTACATCCCCCAACACCACTGCTCCAGGATCTGACTGGGGAGAACAACATGAGGGACACGTCTTGGAACCTCCGGACACCAATGATTCATAGAAGCAGCATAGGTCATAGAGTGTGGACCTGAAGACTGCTCCATGACAACACGAGGGACACATCTGAGGATAAGCCCCCCACACCGCTGCTCCATGACAACACGTGGGACACATCTGAGGATAAGCCCTCCCACACCGCTGCTCCATGACCAGATTTGGGGAACAACATGAGGGTCACATCTGGGGCCAGACACTGTTGCCCTATGGAAGATTTGAAGGACGTGTCTGGGGATAGACCCCCGACACCGCTGCTCCAGGACCTGACTGGGGCGACAACATGGGAAACGTGTCCTCAGATAGACCCCCCAACACCACTGCTCCAGGACTTGACTGGGGGGACAACATGGGAAACATGTCCTCAGATAGACCCCCCAACACCACTGCTCCAGGACCTGAATGGGGGGACAACATGGGAAACGTGTCATCAGATAGACCCCCCAACACCACTGCTCCAGGACCTGACTGGGGGGACAACATGAGGGACACGTCTTGGAACCTCGGACACCAATGATTCATAGAAGCAGCATAGGTCATAGAGTGTGGACCTGAAGACTGCTCCATGACAACATGAGGGACACATCTGAGGATAAGCCCCCCACACCGCTGCTCCATGACCAGATTTGGGGAACAACATGAGGGTCACATCTGGGGCCAGACACTGTTGCCCAATGGAAGATCTGAAAGACGTGTCAGGGGATAGACCCCTCGACACCGCTGCTCCAGGACCTGACTGGGGCGACAACATAGGAAACGTGTCCTCAGATAGACCCCCCAACACCACTGCTCCAGGACCTGACTGGGGTACAACATGGGAAATGTGTCATCAGATAGACCCCCCAACACCATTGCTCCAGGACCTGACTGGGGCAACAACATGGGAAATGTGTCATCAGATAGACCCCCCAACACCACTGCTCCAGGACCTGACTGGGGCGACAACATGGGAAACGTGTCCTCAGATAGACCCCCCAACACCACTGCTCCAGGATCTGACTGGGGGGACAACATGAGAAATGTGTCATCAGATAGATCCCCCAACACCACTGCTCCAGGACCTGACTGGGGGGACAACATGAGAATTGTGTCATCAGATAGATCCCCCAACACCACTGCTCCAGGACCTGACTGGGGGGACAACATGAGGGACACGTCTTGGAACCTCCGGACACCGATGATTCATAGAAGCAGCATGGGTCATAGAGTGTGGACCTGAAGACTGCTCCATGACAACACGAGGGACACATCTGAGGATAAGCCCTCCCACACCGCTGCTCCATGACCAGATTTGGGGAACAACATGAGGGTCACATCTGGGGCCAGACACTGTTGCCCAATGGAAGATTTGAAGGACGTGTCTGGGAATAGACCCCCCAACACCGCTGCTCCAGGACCTGACTGGGGCGACAACATGGGAAACATGTCCTCAGATAGACCCCCCAACACCACTGCTCCAGGACCTGACTGGGGGGGACAACATGGGAAACGTGTCATCAGATAGATCCCCCAACACCACTGCTCCAGGACCTGACTGGGGTGACAACATGGGAAACGTGTCATCAGATAGACCCCCAACACCACTGCTCCAGGACCTGACTGGGGCGACAACATGGGAAATGTGTCCTCAGATAGACCCCCCAACACCACTGCTCCAGGACCTGACTGGGGCGACAACATGGGAAATGTGTCTCCAGATAGACCCCCCAACACCACTGCTCCAGGACATGACTGGGGGGACAACATGGGGAACGTGTCTCCAGATAGAACCCGCAACACCACTGCTCCAAGACCTGACTGGGGGGACAACATGGGGAACGTGTCTCCAGATAGACCCCCCAACACCACTGCTCCAGGACCTGACTGGGGGGACAACATGGGGAACATGTCTCCAGATAGACCCCTCCAACACCACTGCTCCAAGACCTGACTGGGGGGACAACATGGGGAACGTGTCCTCAGATAGACCCCCCAACAACACTGCTCCAGGACTTGATTGGGGGGACAACATGGGAAATGTGTCATCAGATAGACCCCCCAACACCATTGCTCCAGGACCTGAATGGGGGGTCAACATGGGAAACGTGTCATCAGATAGACCCCCCAACACCACTTCTCCAGGACCTGACTGGGGGGACAACATGAGGGACACGTCTTGGAACCTCCGGACACCAATGATTCATAGAAGCAGCATAGGTTATAGAGTGTGGACCTGAAGACTGCTCCATGACAACATGAGGGACACATCTGAGGATAAGCCCCCCACACCGCTGCTCCATGACCAGATTTGGGGAACAACATGAGGGTCACATCTTTGGCCAGACACTGTTGCCCAATGGAAGAGTTGAAGGACGTGTCTGGGGATACACCCTCCGACACTGCTGCTCCAGGACCTGACTAGGGCGACAACATAGGAAACGTGTCCTCAGATAGACCCCCCAACACCACTGCTCCAGGACCTGACTGGGGGACAACATGGGAAATGTGTCATCAGATAGATCCCCCAACACCACTGCTCCAGGACCTGACTAGGGCAACAACATGGAAAATGTGTCATCAGATAGACCCCCCAACACCACTGCTCCAGGACCTGACTGGGGCGACAACATGGGAAACGTGTCTTCAGATAGACCCCCCCAACACCACTGCTCCAGGACCTGACTGGGGGGACAACATGACAAATGTGTCATCAGATAGATCCCCCAACACCACTGCTCCAGGACCTGACTGGGGGGACAACATGAGGGACACGTCTTGGAACCTCGGACACCAATGATTCATAGAAGCAGCATAGGTCATAGAGTGTGGACCTGAAGACTGCTCCATGACAACACGAGGGACACATCTGAGGATAAGCCCCCCACACCGCTGCTCCATGACCAGATTTGGGGAACAACATGAGGGTCACATCTGGGGCCAGACACTGTTGCCCAATGGAAGATTTGAAGGATGTGTCTGGGGATAGACCCCCCGACAACGCTGCTCCAGGACCTAAATGGGGCGACAACATGGGAAACGTGTCCTCAGATAGACCCCCCAACACCACTGCTCCAGGACCTGACTGGGGGGACAACATGGGAAACGTGTCATCAGATAGATCCCCCAACACCACTGCTCCAGGACATGACTGGGGCGACAACATGGGGAACGTGTCTCCAGATAGACCCCCCAACACCACTGCTCCAGGACATGACTGGGGGGACAACATGGGGAACATGTCTCCAGATAGACCCCGCAACACCACTGCTCCAAGACCTGACTTGGGGGAACAACATGGGGAACGTGTCTCCAGATAGACCCCCCAACACCACTGCTCCAGGACCTGACTGGGGCGACAACATGCGGAACGTGTCTCCAGATAGACCCCCCAACACCACTGCTCCAGGACCTGACTGGGGGGACAACATGGGGAACGTGTCCTCAGATAGACCCCCCAACAACACTGCTCCAGGACTTGACTGGGGGGACAACATGGGAAACGTGTCATCAGATAGACCCCCCAACACCACTGCTCCAGGACCTGAATGGGGGGACAACATGGGAAACGTGTCATCAGATAGACCCCCCAACACCACTGCTCCAGGACCTGACTGGGGGGACAACATGAGGGACACATCTTGGAACCTCCGGACACCAATGATTCATAGAAGCAGCATAGGTCATAGAGTGTGGACCTGAAGACTGCTCCATGACAACACGAGGGACACATCTGAGGATAAGCCCTCCCACACCGCTGCTCCATGACCAGATTTGGGGAACAACATGAGGGTCACATCTGGGGCCAGACACTGTTGCCCTATGGAAGATTTGAAGGACACATCTCCTCTCTCTTCTCTCTCCTCTCCTGTCTCCTCCTCTCTCTCTCTCTCCTCCTCTCTCTCCTCCTCTCTCTCCTCTCTCTCCTCTCCTCTCCTCTCTACTCTCCTCCCTCTCCTCTCTCTCCTCTCCTCTCCTCTCTCTCCTCTCCTCTCCTCTCTCTGCTCTCCTCTCTCTCCTCTCCCCTCCTCTCTCTCTCTTCTCTCCTCTCTCTCCTCTCCTCTCCTATCCTGTCCTCTCCTCTCCCCTCTTCTCTCTCCTCTCTCTCCTCTCTCTCCTCTCCTCTCTCTCCTCTCTCTCCTCTCCTCTCTCTCCTCTCTCTCCTCTCTCTCCTCTCCTCTCTCTCTCCTCTCCACTCTCCTCTCCTCTCTCTCCTCTCTACTCTCCTCTCCTCTCCTGTCCTCTCCTCTTCTCTCTCCTCTCTCTCCTCTTCTCTCCTCTTCCCTCCTCTCTCTCTCTCCTCTCCTGTACTTCTCTCTCCTCTTCTCTCCTCTCCTCTCCTGTCCTCTCCTCTCTCCTCTTCTCTCTCCTCTTCTCTCCTCTCCTCTCCTGTCCTCTCCTCTCTCCTCTCCTCTCTCCTCTTCTCTCCTCTTCCCTCCTCTCTCTCTCTCCTCTTCTGTACTTCTCTCTCCTCTCTCTCCTCTTCTCTCCTCTCCTGTCCTCTCTCCTCTTCTCTCTCCTCTTCTCTCCTCTCCTCTCTCCTCTTCTCTCCTCTCCTCTCTTGTCCTCTCCTCTCTCCTCTTCTCTCTCCTCTTCTCTCCTCTCCTCTTCTGTCCTCTCCTCTCTCCTCTCCTCTCTCCTCTTCTCTCCTCTTCCCTCCTCTCTCTCTCTCCTCTCCTGTACTTCTCTCTCCTCTCTCTCCTCTTCTCTCCTCTCCTGTCCTCTCTCCTCTTCTCTCTCCTCTTCTCTCCTCTCCTCTCTCCTCTTCTCTCCTCTCCTCTCTTGGCCTCTCCTCTCTCCTCTTCTCTCTCCTCTTCTCTCCTCTCCTCTCTCCTCTTCTCTCCTCTCCTCTCTTGTCCTCTCCTCTCTCCTCTCCTCTCTCCTCTTCTCTCCTCTTCCCTCCTCTCTCTCTCTCCTCTCCTGTACTTCTCTCTCCTCTCTCCTCTTCTCTCTCCTCTCTCTACTCTTCTCTCCTCTTCCCTCCTCTCTCTCCTCTTCTCTCCTCTTCCCTCCTCTCTCTCCTCTTCTCTCCTCTCCTCTCCTCTCTCCTCTTCTCTCTCCTCTTCTCTCCTCTCCTGTCCTCTCCTCTTCTCTCCTCTCCTCTCTCCTCTTCTCTCCTCTTCCCTCCTCTCTCTCTCTCTCTCTCTCCTCTCCTGTACTTCTCTCTCCTCTCCTCTCCTGTCCTCTTCTCTCCATTATTTCTTCCACAATGTCCCTTTCCCTGTACTCCCGATCACCATACATTGTAGGACTTCCTTGTATGACTCTCTGATAATCTTCTGTCCTCCTCCTGATCCCGGGAAAGGTCACCTGGAATAAGTCCTCAGGACGTCTTTTTTTTTACTTTGCAGCAGATCATCTTTAGATTCCCCTCCCCCCGTTGTGCGATTTGCGTTTCCCCGCGTAAGTGGCGTCATTTCTTGGCTCAGTGGTTCCATCGAACGAACGGACAAGACACTAATGACTGCGCGTGTCAACCAAATCCAGCAGATGACTCACGAGGGTGACAGCGCCCCGGCATTGTATTCACAAACAAATTATCATTCAGTCAATCACGTTGCTCCACAACACAAGGCGCTACGCGTTGCCCCGGAAACCATTGATGAATCGCGCCTTAAAAACACTGCGTGAATATTTAAGTAAAAGTCAAATGAAATCCGATGGGTGACAGGGGATATTTTTATACGCGGCGCGTCCTAATGGAGCGGACCGGGCGCATTCGCTGATCTCCATTTGTCAAACAAACCAACTGAAAAATAAAAGTCGCCATTGGATGGAGGGGCGGGGGATGGAGAATCGTCAAGGTCATCCTGCGGACAATGGGGGTTTCCAGGACCATAATCTAGCTGTGGGGGGCAGTAGGGATTCCTGGCCAAAGTCCTCAAGGTTGGTGTTCCCACTTTGTAGTGACGAAATGTACAGGGTCCGGGGGGGTGATGATATATTGGGGGCCAGAAACCGCCATTTTCTTCTACGTAATATAATGAATACGGCTAATAATAAAGCTGAGGTAGAAGTTGTGGACCCAACATGAAATTTGCCCAGTTGGCGGAACGTAGTGCAACTAAGATCTGAAGTCTTTTTCGGGCGCTAACAGAAGTCTACTATTGCATCTCATCCCGCTTCCAATAACACCAATAACACCCACTGCTCAAGCCCTGAGGAAGGGAAGGTCTTTTCCCTGAAACGCGTTGGTTGTATTTGGTGCTCTTGGCCAATAAACAATTAAAAAGACATCTGAGTGCTATGAATTTGTAGTAGGTGCTCCTCAATACCCACCTTTAGAGATAAGCATTGGAAATGAGAGTGTCAGTGGGTGCAAATGTGCTGAAGATCACTGGCTTGGTAAAGTCAACCTGTCCTTGGCTTAGAAAAAGAAAGCTCAGCTCTGGGAACAAGAAAAAAATACTATTGCAGTACCCCCCCCCACCCCCACCCCAACACACACACCGCAAGGGTTAAATGCTTGAAGTCTAGGCAGTGCCATCACTAGGGTTGGTGTCCCCTGGTGCGGTAAAACATGGTGTCACCTCCCGTCTATAGACCTCGTACTAATCTCTGATCAGTAAGTACTCCAGTATAAACCTATTTGTTAAGTACTTCAGAATAAGTACTCTAGTATAGTCCCAGTGACTTATTAATAAGTACTCTGGTGTACTCTTGGTAAGTACTCCAGTATGATGCTCCATCTAATATGGGGGGGGGGGTAGTGCCAGGTGGGGGAGGGGAACGGGACAGGACAAGGTACCCAGGAAGGCACCTTGCTGTGTCCGCTCCCGGTAGTGAAGTTGGTGGATGATGTGCAGCTTCCATCAGATCCCAGAATCTCCCCCACACAACATCCCTCCGACACACAACGCGGAGGAGGGGCCACATGTCACTAGCTGGGACGGGAGGGTGGAGCGGAGGGTGTAGGGGCGGAGGCTAAGGCTGGAGGAAACCTGGCCAGTGACAGGAGAGTGCAAAGGGGGGCGGTGACCCCAAACTGGCCCCTGTAAATGATGTGGTTGGTGCCGCCTCGTGGATCCCTGCGCTGTCACGGATGGGGGTGACACCCTATCACTTCCTACTTGATGGTGTCACCCCTCTGGCAGGTGTCCCCCGGGTGTGGCCCGCACCCCCTGCACCCCCATAGTGGCGCCATTGAGTCTAGGGAACGAGGAATAAGTTGAAAGACTTTCCCCATTCCTCGCTCTGGCAAGCTCTCTTTAACTGTGTGACCGGTCCCCCCAAAAACCTCTTCTAGGTGACCTGGCTGGTGGTCACACACTTACCGGATTGGACTGAACCAAAGACACCGTGAAAAAAGATAAATATCAAAGGTTTTCTTTCTAAAATAGTTGGGGGTGCTCTAGTAGGGGTAAGAGAATATCTGGGGGGGGGGGGGGGTTGGAGCCTGGCGTTGGGCCCATGTTGAGTGATTCTCTGGACAGGTAATGGCCTTCTATGTAAGATACAGGATATAACATTTCTTCCAGTAAGTGGATTCTTCATGCATACAAATGACATCATTACATACCACAGATACATCATAAACAGGCAATTTGTTTTAAATTTGGGGACTATAAAATGACCCCGACAGTCATTGGAGCGCATGAAGTAAGACTCCGATTTATGGACAGTGTCAGATATTTATTGCCTTCGAGGGAAGATCAAACTTTCCCAAGAAAAGCTCATCACACCATCTGTCACCGTCAGCCTTCCTGATATAATGTATATACGGCAGGAAATGTATACTTCCAAGGGCCCATAAATCTCTGAATACAGGAAACCATCGCTTCTAAGATGGAAAATGTCACCAAGCTTTTGTCATAATAGAATTCCCAAAGTTTATGAAGTAGAAACACAGAGACAGTGGGCTGGAAATAGAGAAAGGAACGATAAAGGGCGAGACGATCAACGACTGACCCTTCATGGTGCCTGAGGATGGTCTTCAAGAAGTCCCTGAAGGGCTCAACTTACAATGGAATCCCTTCTTCTGGAAGGTCCAAGGTTAGACCCCATTCTTGGAAACAGAGAGAGGAACGATAGAGAGTAGGGTGAGATGATCAATCATCCAACATGGTGCCCAAAGATGGTCTTCAAAATGTCAATAGAGGACTCAACTAAGAAAAAAATCCCTTCTTCTGGATAGTCCACTGTTGGACCCCTTTTTTGAACATACAGTAGAGAGATGAACTATAAAGAGTAGGGTGAGATGTTTAATGATTGATGTTTCATGGTGCTGGAAGGTGGTCTTTAGGAAGTCAGTAGAGGACTTGACTACAAATCGGGTTCCTTCTCCTTGAGTGGAAATCCAAGATTTGGTAAACTGACCATATAGACATAATTTCTTCTCAAGTCATTGGGGGTGGGGTGTTCCTAACCCCTGCACTAAACTACACACATGTAATGGTGGGAGAGGGCAGTTAGTATGAGTAGAGGTAAAGAAAACCTCCCCCTCTCGGCACGGCAGCCTATCACAATGAACAATATGTTGGGTTGTGTTGAAATAAAAGGGTCAGGTAGCATTTTCTGTCCATCAGAGTGAGTGAGTAACTTGTATAGCGCTACAAATGCGAACTAAATCGCCTCAAGTCGCTTTTTTGCATTCAGTGTCGTCCTGATCCTTCAGAAGAGGTGGGTCTTAAGTTTTTTCCTGAAGGCCCGATGGTTTTCTTCCATGCGGATGTTTATTGGTAGAGTGTTCCATAGCCGTGGTCCTTGGACGGCAAATCTTCGTTCTCCCTTCTATTTGTAGCGGGACTTGGGGATGTGGAGGAGGTTTTGGTTAGTTGATCGGAGAATGCGATTGGGGGTGTAGTGTTTTATTTTCTCGCATAAATATTGAGGAGCGTTTCCTTGTTTGCATTTGTGGGCGAGGCAGAGGGTCTTGAAAGTGACCCGATCCTTTACGGTTAGCCAATGGAGGGTCCTCAGGGACGGAGTGATGGATTCCCAGGGTTTTTTCCCCGTTACCAGCCTGGCTGCCGTGTTCTGGACGACTTGTAGGCGCGCCATCTGGTATTTAGGAAGTCATATGTAGAGGGAGTTTGCGTAGTCAAGTCGGGAATTGATGATCCAACTACTACTGCTGTCTACTCTTCCGGGATGAAGGGGATGAGTCTACGCAGCAGACGGAGAAGGTGGTGAGATCCGCTGACTACTGATCCTATTTGTGCGTCCATCGACATCTCCGAGTCAAAGATGACTCTGAGACTTTTGACTTTGGTGCTCGGGGTGATTATGTGTCCAAGGATGGAGGGTGGTATCCATGTGGTCCTAGAGTTTGTCTTTCGGTTTGCATGGAGAAGAAGTTTTTTTTTGTATCCATTAAGTTTGAGGGAGCTCTCAGTCATCCAATCATCGATCAGTGTGAGGCATTTTTCTAGTCCGTGATATTGGTCTTTTTTGTTGGTGACGCGAAAGTAAAGTTGCTCTGCCCATCTATTCAAAATCAAACTTGTTTGTTGAACACGGGGCATCATTTAAAGGGGGCCCAAGGTGCATGCCTGGAAAATCATGGAATGGACAGAGGTGTGTAAAGTTTGGGAAGGTCTTTGTAGTTTAGAACGGTGAACTTCAATGATTTTACACCAGTGTCCTTCCTTATAGACACTCATATATGTGTATTGCCTTCCACCAGGCAATGCTCCAATACACGCACCTACACTAGGGCTGGGAAAAAAATAGATTTGATTTAAAAATCGAGTTGTTAGGTCAAATCGATTCATATTATCCAAAAATCGTTTTTTTTAGATTTTTTTTCCCCCCAGAACAGGCGCTAAGAAGGGCCGCGAGGCCGGCCGATTGCGGACTAGGCAGAAGCCACGGTCTCGCCTAAAAAATTCTGCCCGCAGCTCGCCGCGATCCTGGGAAAATGCCGCAAGGCCGAACGCCGTGGACTAGGCCGAAGCCACGGCCTCGCCTAAAAAATCCTACCCGCAGCTCGCTGTGATCCTGGGAAAAGGGCGCAAGGCCAGACGCCGTGGACTAGACCGAAGCCGCAGCCTTGCCTAGGAACTCCTGCCCGTAGCTCCTCAGGACCGGCTTGGTGTCCATCATCGAGTTTCTTATAAAAAAAAATCGCCCAGCTCTAACCTACACACCAAATCCAGCCAAAGCAATTGGCCGTTGTCAATTTCACACTCCTACCCTCAGTCTGCATGACTTTGCATCAGAACTCGGACCGTCTCCTTGGATCCTGTCTTCTCTAATTCAAACTCATCTCCAGTTTGGATTTGTAACCTATAGTGACCATGGGTGGCCAAACTCCTAGACTGTGACTTCAGCAGGAGGACATGGGAACAGCTGAGTCCTGGCCAATGTACCAAGTCTCAAGGCAAAACTCCGGACATTTGGTTGGACAGAGTGGGGGAGGTTTTGGAATCTCTGTCAGGTTTTTATTTGCCATCTTTGTCTCTATTGGGGGATGTGTGGTCAATACTTGGAAAAAACAAGATAATCAATATGGAAGTGTAGCGCCCTGCTCCCAATGAGTTAAAATGATATCTGTCTGAGCAATAGTTTGGCTCAGAAGGATTGTGTTCAAATTATATTCTGTTTCAGTTCAGCTGGTTGCATGATTTTCCTCCTGACGGTGGGTGTCGCTGTCACCTGAAAGTGGGCTGCGGTCTCCGATCGAAGGGGGATTTCCTTCCAGGCGGTCTCCGATGAGAGGCTCACCTGTCACTGGCAATATGCTGCACCGGGTCTTCAAGCAAGTGTCTCCCCCCGGTCCATTACGCCTTCCGAATTCGGGTACCCACTCCCGGGGTTCCCTAGGATCTCCTTCCCTCGCGGAACTCAGTGGTGGGCACTGAGCTCCAGACCTCCATCCGAGTACCTCACCCCAGGCCAAAGGTGCCTGGGATGGAACACGACCTCCGAACGTCCTCCAGGCCTAGGCCGCCTAGGGGACCGACACGAACCACCGCCCTCAGGCTGAAGGTGCCCGGGACTCGAACCCGTGACAAAGATGGCCGGCCCCTTTATACCCTCTCCCAGCAAGCACGGCGGGTTCCCCGCCCCACCATACCGCTGCCGAGGGAGGACAAAAAGGGAGCACAGCACACAGCAATGGTTCAACCCCAGCCCAAGGCGACAGCGCCACCCGTGGGGCTGCAGGGAACTGCACATCACTGGTGTCTGCCAGTTTTAACACACAGAAAAGTGTATACCCGCTACACAAGCAAGCCACTTTATTCACAAGGGGACGGAGGGTGAGGCCGCTACATATATATATATAGAACTTTAATCCGGATCTAATCCCCAGCACTAAATTAGTCCCTAATGAAGCCAGAATATAATGAGCTCCATGAAATGTATTTCTCAGAAGAAGAATTTTTATGGCGTTCCATCTTCTTCCTCATTAGATTCGGGGACTGCACAGCGCTCAGATTCTTGTTGTTGTTATAATGGCGGATGAAGATTTCCTATATTTAGAAGTGTGTAGACGCTCCTCTATTAATAGAATGCGGTTTACCAGTTCACGTCTCTCGTTGTGTGAAGAGTTCACATTCCGATCTGTAAATATATCCCATAATATGAGAAGAGGAAGCGGAAACCTTTTATAGGCTGTTATTGTGTCCGAATGTCGGGAAGTGATGGAGGTCTAATGGCTCTCATCATGTATCCATATTCCGAGGCCTCCAGTTCCGCTCCTTCCTATTGATCTCTCAATGCTTCTGTAGCGGTACCCCCACAGGAGCCGCTGGTTTAGATTTGGGCCTGCCGTTACCTCGCTGTTCCGTGCGCTCGTCTCCGGGGTTCTCTTTGAAGAGTTGTCCAGAAGAAGTTTGCACAACACAAAGTCTCCTTCAAGGGTTTTATTGATTAAAGTTTCCAACAGAGGGGGGTGAAGGGACGGGAAGGACTCGGGTACCTTACTTGCGGATCACAGGAACTTTCTTAGGTCCAGAGGAACAACTGTCTCCACGCTGGACTCAGCAACCACCGGATAGGCCCAATCTCACCGGCCTAGCAACCGATGCGCAGCTCGATCACAGATAGTCTCTGCCACAGACTTGGTGTAGCCCCTCGCTGGGTTACCTTCTCATGAAAAAGAACACGGCTCTCAGTGCCAGGATCTTCCAGCCGTTCCGGCAGCACTGTGAGGTAGATTATGATCCGGATGCAACCTCCAATTGAGTCCTCAGTTGCTTGGTCCCCTCCAGCAGGTAAGGCGACACAGGATCATCCCTGGATCAGTAGGCCCCCAGTGACTCCTGGGCCTACATCTCAGTAACAGAGCCTCAGGCCAACGTGGCCCCGAGGCGGAAACTGCCAGCACTTCCCTGAGGCCATGAGGGCCCTCAGGTCGGGATCAGGCGGGTGGTGTCCACCACCAACAACCGACGACCCCCAACTCTCCAATTGACTCCTCTAATGGCGTCTGTCACTTAAGTACCCCCTCCCAGAATGCACAGCGGGTTGAGCACACCCCCCGAGCTGCTTCTGGGAAAGAGATACCCAATGCATTCAGCCTGTTGCCTTGGGGCACCTTTCATTGTAAGTCAATGGGAATGCATTGAAGGCGCATCCGTGTGAAAGGGCCCAAGATAGAAGCTTGGACCTCTAAAAGACCCAAAAATCCAACTCAAGGGAAGTAACTTGGTGAACAAAGTGCAGGGCAGTGAGGACTACAAAGACCTGGACTTTGGGAAGACGGGGCAACTTCCCAACAACCAAATGGCCCAACATAGGAGGGCAAATTCTACAGGTCAGAACTCGGAGGTCCCATCTTGGACTTCACGGGAGTCATGAAAGAGGCCACCTACCTCTACCTACCACAACCTACCTCAACCTACCTCTACCTACCTCAACCTAACTCCACCTACCTCAACCTACCTCCACCTACCTCTACCTACCACAACCTACCTCAACCTACCTCTACCTACCTCAACCTACCTCTACCCACCTCAACCTACCTCGACCTACCTCAACCTACCTCTACCTACCACAACCTACCTCAACCTACCTCTACCTACCTCAACCTAACTCCACCTACCTCAACCTACCTCGACCTACCTCAACCTACCTCAACCTGGAACAACCTTCACTGAACAGAAATGTGGACCCTCCACACCATCTGCTTTCCGCATATAATGCCCTTCTAACATCTCTACCCCCCCCCCCCCCCGGGATGTGACAACAACTCACACCTTCAGCAACCTCAATCCAATGATTACAAACTGTGCCGACTTTCTAGCACCAAGGATGAGATGATGGAACTAGAATAACAAGGGGGGGGTGGGGGTTCCACAACTTTCACACCTCCCATCCTTTTCTTGGACAATCAACATCATCATATTCCACGGTGATTGGGTGAAGGTGTTGGTCCTCTCTGTGTGGATATAAATGTTGGGGTACCATGACCTGTGTACCAAGGTTCTACTACTAAAATATCTCTAAGGATTGCCTTGTATTATTATTTCAGGGTTCGGCTCCCTCTGGTGTCCAGTTGATTTAGTGCATTAAAACTTTTGTTTGGGTTCGTTAAACCACGAAGCATTGCATGGTGGGTAATGTAGTGAAGGAGGAAGTGACTCTATTGGCTGGAGCAAAGGAAAGACTACAAGTACCCACAATGCCACCGTGTTACCAGGATGCAAGGAGAAATCGCACAGCCTGCTGGGGGAGGGAATAAAAGAGGAGGCGGGGCTGCTGCTCGCTCTCTCTGGACGCCATCTTTCAACATGCAAGAGGCCTGTGTGAGTAGGCCAAGGGCTGAGAGGGCCTAGATTTGAAGAGCAGATCGCCTGACAGAGGGATCCTTGTGGACAACCTGGCTGATCGAGCAGGCGGATCGGCCCGCGCTTCATAGCACTCTGGGAGGGGCCGCACTGTGAACCGGCGCCATCGCTCACCCCAGGGGCATCTGCCAGGGAGTTCCGGACGGAGCAAACCAGCGGGCTGAGACTCGTAGCGATGAGAAGGCACTCGCCTACTAAGTTTATAGAAGTGTTTCCTGTTACCCAGTACTGCGCTGGCTGCAGGGCCGACCTTCAGGAATTTTGGCATGGGCCCCCTAGAGCAGAGGAGAACCGGGGGGGGGTGCTGCCGCCGCAAATTGAGAAGCGGGGGGGGGGCAGCTGCGAATTGAAAAGCGGGGGGTGCCATTAACAAAAAAAAAAGAGGGGGTTGCCATCCGGGGCCTCTGGGGACCTCTGGGCCTCTTACAAAAATAAATAAAAATGAATAAAAAAATAAATAAAATATATATTTTTTTATTCTTATAAAAAAACACATAAAAAATGAGGGTTTTATAAAAATAAAAATATTTTTATAAAAAAAAAAAAAAAAAGGGGGGGGGTTGCCATCCGGGGCCCTGGGGACCTCTGGGCCCCTTACAAAAAAAAATTATAAAAAAATAAATAAAAATAAATTATTTTTATAAAAAAAAAGGGAGGGTTGCCATCGGGGGCCCTGGGGACCTCTGGGCCCCTTACAAAAAAAAAAAATTATAAAAAAAAAAAATAATAAAAAAAAAAATTTATTAAAAAAAACGGGAGGGTTGCCATCAGGGGCCCTGGGGACCTCCGGGTCTCTGGGCCCCTTACAAAAAAAATATTAAATTTCTTCTTTTTTTTAAATAAAAAATACATAAAAAAGGGGGGGTTAAAATCCGAGGCCCTGGGGCCCCTGGGGACCCCTGGGCCCCTTACAAAAAAAAGGGGGGTTGCCATCCGGGTCCCTGGGGACCTCTGGGCCCCTTACAGGTGTACTGCCTGCACCCCTCTGATGGCAGCCCTGGCTGGCTGACACCTGTAGTGCCACAGCTAAGAATCCATTATACCTGAGAGTGGTGCATCCGGAATCTGGATGCACCACTCTCAGGATGGACTGTGTAGCTGTTCTTTTGCAACCACAGTACATCTTTATAGTTGTTACTCTACTTCATCTTACTTGGATTACACATAAGGGCACCAACAAAGCTAGCTGAAGATAGATTGAATTTAAAGGAACAGTCGTTCTCAAAGCCTGTCACATAGGGATAATACAAGGTGGAACTGTCCTCCAGAGGGAGCCATTTAGCAGCATAGACTCTAAAGCAAAATTAAATAGTCAAACTCACCATAATGCAGGCTCTGTGGGCGGAAGTACGGCAGGGCTCTGTGGGCGGAAGTGCGGCAGGGCTCTGTGGGCGGAAGTACGGCGGGGCTCTGTGGGCGGAAGTGCGGCGGGGCTGTGTGGGCAGATGTGCGGCGGGGCTCTGTGGGCGGAAGTGCGGCGGGGCTGTGTGGACGGAAGTACGGCGGGGCTGTGTGGGCGGAATTGCGGCGGGGCTGTGTGGGCGGAAGTGCGGCGGGGCTGTGTGGGCGGAAGTGCGGCGGAGCTGTGTGGGCGGATGTGCGGCGGAGCTATGTGGGCGGAAGTGCGGTGGAGCTGTGTGGGCGGATGTGCGGCGGAGCTCTGTGGGCGGAAGTGCGGCGGGGCTGTGTGGGCGGAAGTGCGGCGGGGCTGTGTGGGCGGATGTGTGGCGGGGCTGTGTGGGCGGATGTGCGGCGGGGCTCTGTGGGCGGAAGTGCGGCGGGGCTGTGTGGGCGGAAGTGCGGCGGGGCTGTGTGGGCGGAAGTGCCCCGCTGCCGCTGCACCTCAGATAGTGCAGACTTCGCGGCCCGCCGGTAAACAGGCTGCGGCCCGGTAGTGGGCCACGGACCGGGGGTTGGAGACCCCTGCTCTAAAGTGATTGTAAACCCTCATATAGAACTCACACCTGAAGGTGATCCCACATTAAGACTTACCTGTAGGTGCGAGAAATATCTCCGAGATGGACTGACACCGCACAACATGGACTGACACTGCACATCATGGACTGACACCGCACATCATGGACTGACACCGCACATCATGGACTGACACCGCACGGCATGGACTGACACCGCACGGCATGGACTGACACCGCACATCATGGACTGACACCGCACATCATGGACTGACACCGCACGGCATGGACTGACACCGCACATCATGGACTGACACCGCACATCATGGACTGACACCGCACATCATGGACTGACACCGCACATCATGGACTGACACCGCACATCATGGACTGACACCGCACAACATGGACTGACACCGCACATCATGGACTGACACCGCACATCATGGACTGACACCGCACATCATGGACTGACACCGCACATCATGGACTGACACCGCACATCATGGACTGACACCGCACATCATGGACTGACATCGCACAACATGGACTGACACCGCACATCATGGACTGACACCGCACATCATGGACTGACACCGCACGTCATGGACTGACACCGCACGTCATGGACTGACACCGCACAACATGGACTGACACCGCACATCATGGACTGACACCGCACATCATGGACTGACACCGCACATCATGGACTGACACCGCACATCATGGACTGACACCGCACAACATGGACTGACACCGCCCGGCATGGACTGACACCGCACATCATGGACTGACACCGCACATCATGGACTGACACCGCACATCATGGACTGACACCGCACAACATGGACTGACACCGCACATCATGGACTGACACCGCACGTCATGGACTGACACCGCACATCATGGACTGACACCGCACAACATGGACTGACACCGCACATCATGGACTGACACCGCACAACATGGACTGACACTGCACGTCATGGACTGACACCGCACATCATGGACTGACACCGCACATCATGGACTGACACCGCACATCATGGACTGACACTGCACGGCATGGACTGACACCGCACATCATGGACTGACACCGCACATCATGGACTGACACTGCACGGCATGGACTGACACTGCACGGCATGGACTGACACCGCACATCATGGACTGACACCGCACATCATGGACTGACACCGCACATCATGGACTGACACTGCACGGCATGGACTGACACCGCACATCATGGACTGACACCGCCCGGCATGGACTGACACCGCCCGGCATGGACTGACACCGCACATCATGGACTGACACCGCACATCATGGACTGACACCGCACATCATGGACTGACACCGCACGTCATGGACTGACACCGCACATCATGGACTGACACCGCACATCATGGACTGACACCGCACAACATGGACTGACACCGCACATCATGGACTGACACCGCACATCATGGACTGACACCGCACAACATGGACTGACACCGCACATCATGGACTGACACCGTACATCATGGACTGACACTGCACGGCATGGACTGACACCGCACAACATGGACTGACACCGCACATCATGGACTGACACCGCACATCATGGACTGACACCGCACATCATGGACTGACACCGCCCGGCATGGACTGACACCGCACAACATGGACTGACACCGCACATCATGGACTGACACCGCACATCATGGACTGACACCGCACAACATGGACTGACACCGCACATCATGGACTGACACCGCACATCATGGACTGACACCGCACAGCATGGACTGACACCGCACATCATGGACTGACACCGCACATCATGGACTGACACCGCACATCATGGACTGACACCGCACATCATGGACTGACACCGCACAACATGGACTGACACCGCCCGGCATGGACTGACACCGCACAGCATGGACTGACACCGCACATCATGGACTGACACCGCACATCATGGACTGACACCGCACATCATGGACTGACACCGCACAGCATGGACTGACACCGCACATCATGGACTGACACCGCACAACATGGACTGACACCGCACATCATGGACTGACACCGCACATCATGGACTGACACCGCACAGCATGGACTGACACCGCACATCATGGACTGACACCGCACATCATGGACTGACACCGCACATCATGGACTGACACCGCACATCATGGACTGACACCGCACAACATGGACTGACACCGCCCGGCATGGACTGACACCGCACAGCATGGACTGACACCGCACATCATGGACTGACACCGCACATCATGGACTGACACCGCACATCATGGACTGACACCGCACAGCATGGACTGACACCGCACATCATGGACTGACACCGCACAACATGGACTGACACCGCACATCATGGACTGACACCGCACAACATGGACTGACACCGCACAACATGGACTGACACCGCACATCATGGACTGACACCGCACAGCATGGACTGACACCGCACATCATGGACTGACACCGCACATCATGGACTGACACCGCACATCATGGACTGACACCGCACAGCATGGACTGACACCGCACATCATGGACTGACACCGCACAACATGGACTGACACCGCACATCATGGACTGACACCGCACAACATGGACTGACACCGCACATCATGGACTGACACTGCACAACATGGACTGACACCGCACATCATGGACTGACACCGCACATCATGGACTGACACTGCACATCATGGACTGACACCGCACATCATGGACTGACACCGCACAACATGGACTGACACCGCACATCATGGACTGACACTGCACAACATGGACTGACACTGCACATCATGGACTGACACCGCACATCATGGACTGACACCGCACATCATGGACTGACACCGCACATCATGGACTGACACCGCACATCATGGACTGACACCGCACATCATGGACTGACACCGCACATCATGGACTGACACCGCACATCATGGACTGACACCGCACGGCATGGACTGACACCGCACATCATGGACTGACACCGCACATCATGGACTGACACCGCACAACATGGACTGACACCGCACATCATGGACTGACACCGTACATCATGGACTGACACCGCACATCATGGACTGACACCGCACATCATGGACTGACACCGCACATCATGGACTGACACCGCACAACATGGACTGACACCGCACATCATGGACTGACACCGCACATCATGGACTGACACCGCACATCATGGACTGACACCGCACATCATGGA
This sequence comes from Rana muscosa, assembly GCA_029206835.1. NCBI lineage: Eukaryota > Metazoa > Chordata > Amphibia > Anura > Ranidae > Rana > Rana muscosa. Next base: position 310,426,928 of record CM055121.1, on the reverse strand, counting down.
CTGACACCGCACATCATGGACTGACACCGCACATCATGGACTGACACCGCACGGCATGGACTGACACCGCACATCATGGACTGACACCGCACAACATGGACTGACACCGCACATCATGGACTGACACCGCACATCATGGACTGACACCGCACAACATGGACTGACACCGCACATCATGGACTGACACCGCACATCATGGACTGACACCGCACATCATGGACTGACACCGCACATCATGGACTGACACCGCCCGGCATGGACTGACACCGCCCGGCATGGACTGACACCGCACATCATGGACTGACACCGCACATCATGGACTGACACCGCCCGGCATGGACTGACACCGCACGGCATGGACTGACACCGCACATCATGGACTGACACCGCACATCATGGACTGACACCGCACGTCATGGACTGACACCGCACATCATGGACTGACACCGCACATCATGGACTGACACCGTACATCATGGACTGACACCGTACATCATGGACTGACACTGCACGGCATGGACTGACACCGCACAACATGGACTGACACCGCACATCATGGACTGACACCGCACATCATGGACTGACACCGCACATCATGGACTGACACCGCACATCATGGACTGACACCGCACATCATGGACTGACACCGCACAACATGGACTGACACCGCACATCATGGACTGACACTGCACATCATGGACTGACACCGCACATCATGGACTGACACCGCACAACATGGACTGACACCGCACATCATGGACTGACACCGCACAACATGGACTGACACCGCACAACATGGACTGACACTGCACATCATGGACTGACACCGCACATCATGGACTGACACCGCACGTCATGGACTGACACCGCACATCATGGACTGACACCGCACATCATGGACTGACACCGCACATCATGGACTGACACCGCACATCATGGACTGACACCGCACATCATGGACTGACACCGCACATCATGGACTGACACTGCACGTCATGGACTGACACCGCACATCATGGACTGACACCGCACATCATGGACTGACACCGCACAACATGGACTGACACCGCACATCATGGACTGACACCGCACAACATGGACTGACACCGCACATCATGGACTGACACCGCACAACATGGACTGACACTGCACATCATGGACTGACACCGCACATCATGGACTGACACCGCACATCATGGACTGACACCGCACATCATGGACTGACACCGCACATCATGGACTGACACCGCACATCATGGACTGACACCGCACATCATGGTCTGACACCGCCCATCATGGACTGACACCGCACGGCATGGACTGACACCGCACATCATGGACTGACACCGCACATCATGGACTGACACCGCACATCATGGACTGACACCGCACATCATGGACTGACACCGCACATCATGGTCTGACACCGCACATCATGGACTGACACCGCACATCATGGACTGACATCGCACGGCATGGACTGACACCGCACAACATGGACTGACACCGCACATCATGGACTGACACCGCACATCATGGACTGACACCGCACATCATGGACTGACACCGCACATCATGGACTGACACCGCACATCATGGACTGACATCGCACGGCATGGACTGACACCGCACAACATGGACTGACACCGCACATCATGGACTGACACCGCACATCATGGACTGACACCGCACAACATGGACTGACACCGCACATCATGGACTGACATCGCACGGCATGGACTGACACCGCACAACATGGACTGACACCGCACATCATGGACTGACACCGCACATCATGGACTGACACCGCACAACATGGACTGACACCGCACATCATGGACTGACATCGCACGGCATGGACTGACACCGCACAACATGGACTGACACCGCACATCATGGACTGACACCGCACATCATGGACTGACACCGCACATCATGGACTGACACCGCACAACATGGACTGACACCACACATCATGGACTGACACCGCACATCATGGACTGACACCGCACAACATGGACTGACACCGCACAACATGGACTGACACCGCACAACATGGACTGACACTGCACATCATGGACTGACACCGCACATCATGGACTGACACCGCACATCATGGACTGACACCGCACATCATGGACTGACACCGCACATCATGGACTGACACCGCACATCATGGACTGACACCGCCCGGCATGGACTGACACCGCCCGGCATGGACTGACACCGCACATCATGGACTGACACCGCACATCATGGACTGACACCGCACAACATGGACTGACACTGCACGTCATGGACTGACACCGCACATCATGGACTGACACTGCACATCATGGACTGACACCGCACATCATGGACTGACACCGCACATCATGGACTGACACCGCACATCATGGACTGACACCGCCCGGCATGGACTGACACCGCCCGGCATGGACTGACACCGCACATCATGGACTGACACCGCACATCATGGACTGACACCGTACATCATGGACTGACACTGCACGGCATGGACTGACACCGCACATCATGGACTGACACCGCACATCATGGACTGACACCGCACATCATGGACTGACACCGCACAACATGGACTGACACCGCACATCATGGACTGACACCGCACGGCATGGACTGACACCGCACATCATGGACTGACACCGCCCATCATGGACTGACACCGCACGGCATGGACTGACACCGCACATCATGGACTGACACCGCACAACATGGACTGACACCGCACATCATGGACTGACACCGCACAACATGGACTGACACCGCACGGCATGGACTGACACCGCACATCATGGACTGACACCGCACAACATGGACTGACACCGCACATCATGGACTGACACCGCACAACATGGACTGACACCGCCCGGCATGGACTGACACCGCACAGCATGGACTGACACCGCACATCATGGACTGACACCGCACATCATGGACTGACACCGCACGTCATGGACTGACACCGCACAACATGGACTGACACCGCACAACATGGACTGACACCGCACATCATGGACTGACACCGCACATCATGGACTGACACCGCACATCATGGACTGACACCGCACAACATGGACTGACACCGCACAACATGGACTGACACCGCACATCATGGACTGACACCGCACATCATGGACTGACACCGCACATCATGGACTGACACCGCACATCATGGACTGACACCGCACATCATGGACTGACACCGCACATCATGGACTGACACCGCACATCATGGACTGACACCGCACATCATGGACTGACACCGCACAACATGGACTGACACCGCACATCATGGACTGACACCGCACATCATGGACTGACACCGCACATCATGGACTGACACCGCACATCATGGACTGACACTGCACGGCATGGACTGACACCGCACGGCATGGACTGACACCGCACATCATGGACTGACACCGCACATCATGGACTGACACCGCACATCATGGACTGACACCGCACATCATGGACTGACACCGCCCGGCATGGACTGACACCGCCCGGCATGGACTGACACCGCACATCATGGACTGACACCGCACATCATGGACTGACACCGCACATCATGGACTGACACCGCACATCATGGACTGACACCGCCCGGCATGGACTGACACCGCACATCATGGACTGACACCGCACATCATGGACTGACACCGCACATCATGGACTGACACCGCACGGCATGGACTGACACCGCACATCATGGACTGACACCGCACATCATGGACTGACACCGCACATCATGGACTGACACCGCACAACATGGACTGACACCGCACATCATGGACTGACACCGCACGGCATGGACTGACACCGCACATCATGGACTGACACCGCACATCATGGACTGACACCGCACATCATGGACTGACACCGCACATCATGGACTGACACCGCACATCATGGACTGACACCGCACATCATGGACTGACACCGCACAACATGGACTGACACCGCACATCATGGACTGACACCGCACATCATGGACTGACACCGCACATCATGGACTGACACCGCACAACATGGACTGACACCGCCCGGCATGGACTGACACCGCACATCATGGACTGACACCGCACAACATGGACTGACACCGCACGGCATGGACTGACACCGCACATCATGGACTGACACCGCACATCATGGACTGACACCGCACAACATGGACTGACACCGCACATCATGGACTGACACGGCACATCATGGACTGACACCGCACATCATGGACTGACACCGCACATCATGGACTGACACCGCACATCATGGACTGACACCGCACAACATGGACTGACACCGCACAACATGGACTGACACCGCACAACATGGACTGACATCGCACATCATGGACTGACACCGCACGTCATGGACTGACACCGCACATCATGGACTGACACCGCACAGCATGGACTGACACCGCACATCATGGACTGACACCGCACATCATGGACTGACACGGCACATCATGGACTGACACCGCACATCATGGACTGACACCGCACGGCATGGACTGACACCGCACATCATGGACTGACACCGCCCGGCATGGACTGACACCGCACATCATGGACTGACACCGCACATCATGGACTGACACCGCCCGGCATGGACTGACACCGCACATCATGGACTGACACCGCACATCATGGACTGACACCGCCCGGCATGGACTGACACCGCACATCATGGACTGACACCGCACAACATGGACTGACACCGTACATCATGGACTGACACCGCACATCATGGACTGACACCGCACAACATGGACTGACACCGCACATCATGGACTGACACCGCACATCATGGACTGACACCGCACATCATGGACTGACACCGCACATCATGGACTGACACCGCACATCATGGACTGACACCGCCCGGCATGGACTGACACCGCACATCATGGACTGACACCGTACATCATGGACTGACACTGCACGGCATGGACTGACACCGCACATCATGGACTGACACCGCACATCATGGACTGACACCGCACATCATGGACTGACACCGCACAACATGGACTGACACCGCACATCATGGACTGACACCGCACGGCATGGACTGACACCGCACATCATGGACTGACACCGCCCATCATGGACTGACACCGCACGGCATGGACTGACACCGCACATCATGGACTGACACCGCACAACATGGACTGACACCGCACATCATGGACTGACACCGCACAACATGGACTGACACCGCACGGCATGGACTGACACCGCACATCATGGACTGACACCGCACAACATGGACTGACACCGCACATCATGGACTGACACCGCACAACATGGACTGACACCGCCCGGCATGGACTGACACCGCACAGCATGGACTGACACCGCACATCATGGACTGACACCGCACATCATGGACTGACACCGCACGTCATGGACTGACACCGCACAACATGGACTGACACCGCACAACATGGACTGACACCGCACATCATGGACTGACACCGCACATCATGGACTGACACCGCACATCATGGACTGACACCGCACAACATGGACTGACACCGCACAACATGGACTGACACCGCACATCATGGACTGACACCGCACATCATGGACTGACACCGCACATCATGGACTGACACCGCACATCATGGACTGACACCGCACATCATGGACTGACACCGCACATCATGGACTGACACCGCACATCATGGACTGACACCGCACATCATGGACTGACACCGCACATCATGGACTGACACCGCACAACATGGACTGACACCGCACATCATGGACTGACACCGCACATCATGGACTGACACCGCACATCATGGACTGACACCGCACATCATGGACTGACACTGCACGGCATGGACTGACACCGCACGGCATGGACTGACACCGCACATCATGGACTGACACCGCACATCATGGACTGACACCGCACATCATGGACTGACACCGCACATCATGGACTGACACCGCCCGGCATGGACTGACACCGCCCGGCATGGACTGACACCGCACATCATGGACTGACACCGCACATCATGGACTGACACCGCACATCATGGACTGACACCGCACATCATGGACTGACACCGCCCGGCATGGACTGACACCGCACATCATGGACTGACACCGCACATCATGGACTGACACCGCACATCATGGACTGACACCGCACGGCATGGACTGACACCGCACATCATGGACTGACACCGCACATCATGGACTGACACCGCACATCATGGACTGACACCGCACAACATGGACTGACACCGCACATCATGGACTGACACCGCACGGCATGGACTGACACCGCACATCATGGACTGACACCGCACATCATGGACTGACACCGCACATCATGGACTGACACCGCACATCATGGACTGACACCGCACATCATGGACTGACACCGCACATCATGGACTGACACCGCACAACATGGACTGACACCGCACATCATGGACTGACACCGCACATCATGGACTGACACCGCACATCATGGACTGACACCGCACAACATGGACTGACACCGCCCGGCATGGACTGACACCGCACATCATGGACTGACACCGCACAACATGGACTGACACCGCACGGCATGGACTGACACCGCACATCATGGACTGACACCGCACATCATGGACTGACACCGCACAACATGGACTGACACCGCACAACATGGACTGACACCGCACAACATGGACTGACATCGCACATCATGGACTGACACCGCACGTCATGGACTGACACCGCACATCATGGACTGACACCGCACAGCATGGACTGACACCGCACATCATGGACTGACACCGCACATCATGGACTGACACGGCACATCATGGACTGACACCGCACATCATGGACTGACACCGCACGGCATGGACTGACACCGCACATCATGGACTGACACCGCCCGGCATGGACTGACACCGCACATCATGGACTGACACCGCACATCATGGACTGACACCGCCCGGCATGGACTGACACCGCACATCATGGACTGACACCGCACATCATGGACTGACACCGCCCGGCATGGACTGACACCGCACATCATGGACTGACACCGCACAACATGGACTGACACCGTACATCATGGACTGACACCGCACATCATGGACTGACACCGCACAACATGGACTGACACCGCACATCATGGACTGACACCGCACATCATGGACTGACACCGCACATCATGGACTGACACCGCACATCATGGACTGACACCGCACATCATGGACTGACACCGCCCGGCATGGACTGACACCGCACATCATGGACTGACACCGCACATCATGGACTGACACCGCCCGGCATGGACTGACACCGCACATCATGGACTGACACTGCACGGCATGGACTGACACCGCCCGGCATGGACTGACACCGCACATCATGGACTGACACCGCACATCATGGACTGACACCGCACGTCATGGACTGACACCGCACATCATGGACTGACACCGCACATCATGGACTGACACCGCACATCATGGACTGACACCGCACATCATGGACTGACACCGCCCGGCATGGACTGACACCGCACATCATGGACTGACACCGCACATCATGGACTGACACCGCACATCATGGACTGACACCGCCCGGCATGGACTGACACCGCACATCATGGACTGACACCGCACAACATGGACTGACACCGTACATCATGGACTGACACCGCACATCATGGACTGACACCGCACAACATGGACTGACACCGCACATCATGGACTGACACCGCACATCATGGACTGACACCGCACATCATGGACTGACACCGCACAACATAGACTGACACCGCACATCATGGACTGACACCGCACGGCATGGACTGACACCGCACATCATGGACTGACACCGCCCATCATGGACTGACACCGCACGGCATGGACTGACACCGCACATCATGGACTGACACCGCACAACATGGACTGACACCGCACATCATGGACTGACACCGCACAACATGGACTGACACCGCACGGCATGGACTGACACCGCACATCATGGACTGACACCGCACAACATGGACTGACACCGCACATCATGGACTGACACCGCACAACATGGACTGACACCGCCCGGCATGGACTGACACCGCACAGCATGGACTGACACCGCACATCATGGACTGACACCGCACATCATGGACTGACACCGCACGTCATGGACTGACACCGCACAACATGGACTGACACCGCACAACATGGACTGACACCGCACATCATGGACTGACACCGCACATCATGGACTGACACCGCACATCATGGACTGACACCGCACAACATGGACTGACACCGCACAACATGGACTGACACCGCACATCATGGACTGACACCGCACATCATGGACTGACACCGCACATCATGGACTGACACCGCACATCATGGACTGACACCGCACATCATGGACTGACACCGCACATCATGGACTGACACCGCACATCATGGACTGACACCGCACATCATGGACTGACACCGCACATCATGGACTGACACCGCACAACATGGACTGACACCGCACATCATGGACTGACACCGCACATCATGGACTGACACCGCACATCATGGACTGACACCGCACATCATGGACTGACACTGCACGGCATGGACTGACACCGCACGGCATGGACTGACACCGCACATCATGGACTGACACCGCACATCATGGACTGACACCGCACATCATGGACTGACACCGCACATCATGGACTGACACCGCCCGGCATGGACTGACACCGCCCGGCATGGACTGACACCGCACATCATGGACTGACACCGCACATCATGGACTGACACCGCACATCATGGACTGACACCGCACATCATGGACTGACACCGCCCGGCATGGACTGACACCGCACATCATGGACTGACACCGCACATCATGGACTGACACCGCACATCATGGACTGACACCGCACGGCATGGACTGACACCGCACATCATGGACTGACACCGCACATCATGGACTGACACCGCACATCATGGACTGACACCGCACAACATGGACTGACACCGCACATCATGGACTGACACCGCACGGCATGGACTGACACCGCACATCATGGACTGACACCGCACATCATGGACTGACACCGCACATCATGGACTGACACCGCACATCATGGACTGACACCGCACATCATGGACTGACACCGCACATCATGGACTGACACCGCACAACATGGACTGACACCGCACATCATGGACTGACACCGCACATCATGGACTGACACCGCACATCATGGACTGACACCGCACAACATGGACTGACACCGCCCGGCATGGACTGACACCGCACATCATGGACTGACACCGCACAACATGGACTGACACCGCACGGCATGGACTGACACCGCACATCATGGACTGACACCGCACATCATGGACTGACACCGCACAACATGGACTGACACCGCACAACATGGACTGACACCGCACAACATGGACTGACATCGCACATCATGGACTGACACCGCACGTCATGGACTGACACCGCACATCATGGACTGACACCGCACAGCATGGACTGACACCGCACATCATGGACTGACACCGCACATCATGGACTGACACGGCACATCATGGACTGACACCGCACATCATGGACTGACACCGCACGGCATGGACTGACACCGCACATCATGGACTGACACCGCCCGGCATGGACTGACACCGCACATCATGGACTGACACCGCACATCATGGACTGACACCGCCCGGCATGGACTGACACCGCACATCATGGACTGACACCGCACATCATGGACTGACACCGCCCGGCATGGACTGACACCGCACATCATGGACTGACACCGCACAACATGGACTGACACCGTACATCATGGACTGACACCGCACATCATGGACTGACACCGCACAACATGGACTGACACCGCACATCATGGACTGACACCGCACATCATGGACTGACACCGCACATCATGGACTGACACCGCACATCATGGACTGACACCGCACATCATGGACTGACACCGCCCGGCATGGACTGACACCGCACATCATGGACTGACACCGCACATCATGGACTGACACCGCCCGGCATGGACTGACACCGCACATCATGGACTGACACTGCACGGCATGGACTGACACCGCCCGGCATGGACTGACACCGCACATCATGGACTGACACCGCACATCATGGACTGACACCGCACGTCATGGACTGACACCGCACATCATGGACTGACACCGCACATCATGGACTGACACCGCACATCATGGACTGACACCGCACATCATGGACTGACACCGCCCGGCATGGACTGACACCGCACATCATGGACTGACACCGCACATCATGGACTGACACCGCACATCATGGACTGACACCGCCCGGCATGGACTGACACCGCACATCATGGACTGACACCGCACATCATGGACTGACACCGCACAACATGGACTGACACCGCACATCATGGACTGACACCGCACATCATGGACTGACACCGCACATCATGGACTGACACCGCACATCATGGACTGACACCGCACATCATGGACTGACACCGCACATCATGGACTGACACCGCACATCATGGACTGACACCGCACATCATGGACTGACACCGCACAACATGGACTGACACCGCACATCATGGACTGACACCGCCCGGCATGGACTGACACCGCCCGGCATGGACTGACACCGCACAACATGGACTGACACCGCACATCATGGACTGACACCGCACATCATGGACTGACACCGCACATCATGGACTGACACCGCACATCATGGACTGACATCGCACATCATGGACTGACACTGCACATCATGGACTGACACCGCACAACATGGACTGACACCGCACATCATGGACTGACACCGCACATCATGGACTGACACCGCACAACATGGACTGACACCGCACATCATGGACTGACACCGCACATCATGGACTGACATCGCACATCATGGACTGACACTGCACATCATGGACTGACACCGCACATCATGGACTGACACCGCACATCATGGACTGACACTGCACATCATGGACTGACACCGCACAACATGGACTGACACCGCACATCATGGACTGACACCGCACATCATGGACTGACACCGCACATCATGGACTGACACCGCACATCATGGACTGACACCGCACATCATGGACTGACACCGCACGTCATGGACTGACACCGCACATCATGGACTGACACCGCACATCATGGACTGACACCGCACAACATGGACTGACACCGCACATCATGGACTGACACCGCACATCATGGACTGACACCGCACATCATGGACTGACACCGCACATCATGGACTGACACCGCACATCATGGACTGACACCGCACATCATGGACTGACACCGCACATCATGGACTGACACCGCCCGGCATGGACTGACACCGCACATCATGGACTGACACCGCACATCATGGACTGACACCGCACATCATGGACTGACACCGCCCGGCATGGACTGACACCGCACAACATGGACTGACACCGCACATCATGGACTGACACCGCACAACATGGACTGACACCGCACATCATGGACTGACACCGCACATCATGGACTGACACCGCACGGCATGGACTGACACCGCACATCATGGACTGACACCGCACATCATGGACTGACACCGCACATCATGGACTGACACCGCACATCATGGACTGACACCGCACATCATGGACTGACACCGCACATCATGGACTGACACCGCACAACATGGACTGACACCGCACATCATGGACTGACACCGCACAACATGGACTGACACCGCACATCATGGACTGACACCGCACATCATGGACTGACACCGCACATCATGGACTGACACCGCACATCATGGACTGACACCGCACATCATGGACTGACACCGCACATCATGGACTGACACCGCACATCATGGACTGACACCGCACATCATGGACTGACACCGCACATCATGGACTGACACCGCACATCATGGACTGACACCGCACATCATGGACTGACACCGCACAACATGGACTGACACCGCACAACATGGACTGACACCGCACATCATGGACTGACACCGCACATCATGGACTGACACCGCACAACATGGACTGACACCGCCCGGCATGGACTGACACCGCACATCATGGACTGACACCGCCCGGCATGCTGGAGTGCACAGAAATATCTTACAGCTCAATGATTATAGAAAATCTCACAATAATCTCCTGTGCCCTGCGTTGTCACCCTGTCACATGTGTCCCTGGTGATCCTGCCATGAGGGCCACTTCCTGTTATAAGGTGACAGCTCTGCCCCTGTGTTTTCTGTGTTGCATCCAAAAAAGTGTGAAAAATAAAATAGACACGAGGTTTTTCCTTTATTAATAAAATAATAAAACAATGTCCTCCGATGTAAATTGCCGCACCCCAAAAAACAGAGGCTCCGCCCACGACGAAGGCTCCCGCCGAACGCCTGCTCTGCTGTTTGACAGCTCTGAAATAGGTAAGGGGCGGAGCCACCTGGTGACGTTACCTGGTGACACCGCCCCCTGTGACGTCACCAACTCAGCATGCACCGGTCAGAATTTTTTCATTTTTATTGTTTCACTTTAAGCATCATAAAGATCACTGAAAAAACAATATTTTATAAAAAAATTATTCCATTGGTACCCCAGGGCAGTACCCGGACCCCCATACCCGGACCCCCATACCTTGACCCCCATACCCGGACCCCCATACCTGGACCCCCATACCTTGACCCCAATATCCGTATCCCAATACCCAGACCCCCATACCCAGACCCCCATACCCGGACCCCCATACCCAGAACCCCATACCCGAACCCCCATACCCAGACCCCCATACCTGGACCTCCCATACCCAGACCCCCATACCCGGACCCCATACATTGACCCCCAATACCCAGACCCCCATACCTTGACCCCATACCCTGACCCCCCATACCTGGACCCCCATACCTTGACCCCCATACCCAGACCCCCATACCCGGACCCACATACCTGGACCCCCCATACCCGGACCCCATACCTTGACACCCATACCCGGACCCCCCATACCTGGACCCCCATACCTTGACCCCCATACCCAGACCCCCATACCCAGACCCCCATACCCAGACCCCCCATACCTGGACCCCCATACCTTGACCCCCAGACCCCCATACCTGGACCCCAATACCCAGACCCCCATACCCAGAACCCCATACCCGGACCCCCATACCCAGACCCCCATACCTGGACCTCCCATACCTTGACCCCATACCCAGACCCCCATACCTGGACCCCAATACCCAGACCCCCATACCCGGACCCCCATACCCAGAACCCCATACCCGGACCCCCATACCCAGACCCCCATACCTGGACCTCCCATACCCGGACCCCATACCTTGACCCCAATACCCAGACCCCCATACCTTGACCCCCATACCCGGACCCCCCATACCCAGACCCCCATACCCGGACCCCCATACCTGGACCCCAATACCCAGAACCCCATACCCGGACCCCCATACCCAGACCCCCATACCTGGACCTCCCATACCCAGACCCCCATACCCGGACCCCATACATTGACCCCCATACCTTGACCCCATACCCGGACCCCCCATACGTGGACCCCCATACCTTGACCCCCATACCCAGACCCCCATACCCGGACCCCCATACCTGGACCCCAATACCCAGACCCCCAAACCCGGACCCCCATACCCAGACCCCCATACCTTGACCCCAATACCCAGACCCCCAAACCCGGACCCCCATACCTGTACCCCCATACTTTGACCCCCATACCCGGACCCCCATACCCAGACCCACATACCCAGACCCCCATACCCAGACCCCCTATACCTTGACCCCCATACCTTGACCCCAATACCCAGACCCCCAAACCCAGACCCCCATACCTGGACCCTCATACCTTGACCCCAATACCCGGACCCCCCATACCTGGACCCCCATACCTTGACCCCCATACCCAGACCCCCATACCCGGACCCCCATACCTTGACCCCAATACCCAGACCCCCAATCCCGGACCCCCATACCTGGACCCCCATACCTTGACCCTCATACCCAGACCCCCATACCCAGACCCCCAAACCCGGACCCCCATACCTGGACCCCCATACCTTGACCCCCATAGCCAGACCCCCATACCTGGACCCCCATACCCCCATTCCCGGACCCTCATACCTGGACCCCATAACCGGACCCCCCATACCTGGACCCCCATACCCGGACCCCCATACCTGGACCTCCATACCCCGACCCCCATACCCGGACCCCCATACCTGGACCCCCATACCTGGACCCCCATACCTGGACCCCAATACCACGACCCCCATACCTGGACCCCAATACCCAGATTCCATACCCAGACCCCCATACTCAGACCCCCATACCCGGACCCCCATACCTGGACCCCAATACCCAGACCCCCATACCTGGACCCCAATACCCAGACCCCCATACCTTGACCCAATTCCACGACCTCCATACCTGGACCCCAATACCAAGACCTACATACCCGGAACCCAATACCTTGACCCCAATACTCAGACCCCCATACCCAGACCCCCATACCTTGACCCCAATACCCAGACCCCCATACCTGGACCCCAATACCCAGACCCCCATACCCGGACCCCCATACCTTGACCCCAATACCCAGACCCCCATACCTGGACCTCAACACCCGGACCCCTATACCTGGACCCCAATACCCGGACCCCCATACCCGGACCCCCATACCCAGACCCCCATACCTTGACCCCAATACCCAGACCCCCATACCTGTACCCCAATACCCGGACCCCCATACCTTGACCCCAATACTCAGACCCCCATACCCGAACCCCCATACCTTGACCCCAATACCCAGACCCCCATACCTGGACCCCAATACCCAGACCCCCACACCTGGACCCCAATACCCAGACCCCCATACCTGGACCTCCACACCCGGACCCCTATACCCGGACCCCAATACCCGGACCCCATACCCAGACCCCCATACCTGGACCCCAATACCCAGACCCCCATACCTTGACCCCAATACCCAGACCCCAATACCTGGACCTCCACACCCGGACCCCTATACCTGGACCCCAATACCCGGACCCCCATACCCGGACCCCAATACCCGGACCCCCATACCTGGACCCCAATACCCAGACCCCCATACCTGGACCCCAATACCCAGACCCCCATACCTGGACCCCAATACCCTTTTATAGCCAATTATTTGCATATAAGCCTTTAAAATTGAGAGTTTCGATTTTTCTAATTTGGGTCCTATAGACCTCAATGGGGTTCGGGTCGGAACTTCTGCGATGAGAGTGGGGGATGGGGGGTGCTCAGCCCATCACAAGTCACCAGCAGGAAACTCGCCATGAGAAATGCCAGGCAGCCATTGCTGAGATACATAGATAGGAAGTGGCTGCTAAGAGGCTGCAGGAGATGACATGTACATCACATGATCAGACTCTGCTTCCTCCTGAGCTCTGCTGTACGGTGAGTTCTTAGGCCGGGTATCACACCTATGGAAAGGGCCAGGGAAGGGACTGTTTCCATCGGCCCGAAACCCGGACACTGAAGGGGATTCCTCCATCCACACATTGAGATCCAATGAGAAGCCCTCGGCGAGGTGCGTCCCGAGCGTTCTCCAATCCCGGACCCCGCGCTGTCCATCCTGTCCCCGTTATTGTACTGCGAACGGCGCCCGGGCGGGGAGAAATGATCCCCCATAATCCCTTTTCACATGAATGCGGGAGGATTGGAGGGAGCTGTGGAAAAAATTCCGCTCTATTTTCAGAAAGAGATAAAAGCGCGGAGATCACGCGTCTGAAAGGATGGAAAAACCCACGGCGTGGTGTCACTGCCCCTCCCCCCGCCCCTCCCCCCCCGCGCCTTTTCCTCCGACCCTCCCCCCGCGCCTTCTCCTCCGACCCTCCCCCCGCGCCTTCTCCTCCGGCCCTCCCCCGCGCCTTCTCCTCAGACCCGACCTCCGCGCCTTCTCCTCCGACCCTCCCCCGCGCCTTCTCCTCCGACCCGACCCCCGCGCCTTCTCCTCCGACCCGACCCCCGCGCCTTCTCCTCCGACCCTCCCCCGCGCCTTCTCCTCCGACCCTCCCCCGCGCCTTCTCCTCCGACCCGACCCCCGCGCCTTCTCCTCCGACCCGACCCCCGCGCCTTCTCCTCCGACCCGACCCCCGCGCATTCTCCTCCGACCCTCCCCCCGCGCCTTCTCCTCCGACCCGACCCCCGCGCCTTCTCCTCCGACCCGACCCCCGCGCCTTCTCCTCCGACCCGACCCCCGCGCCTTCTCCTCCGACCCTCCCCCGCGCCTTCTCCTCCGACCCTCCCCCGCGCCTTCTCCTCCGACCCGACCCCCGCGCCTTCTCCTCCGACCCGACCCCCGCGCATTCTCCTCCGACCCTCCCCCGCGCCTTCTCCTCCTACCCTCCCCCCGCGCCTTCTCCTCCGACCCTCCCCCGCGCCTTCTCCTCCGACCCTCCCCCCGCGCCTTCTCCTCCGACCCTCCCCCCGCGCCTTCGCCTCCGACCCTCCCCCCGCGCCTTCTCCTCCGACCCTCCCCCCGCGCCTTCTCCTCCGACCCGACCCCCGCGCCTTCTCCTCCGACCCTCCCCCGCGCCTTCTCCTCCGACCCTCCCCCCGCGCCTTCTCCTCCGACCCGACCCCCGCGCCTTCTCCTCCGACCCGACCCCCGCGCATTCTCCTCCGACCCTCCCCCGCGCCTTCTCCTCCGACCCGACCCCCGCGCCTTCTCCTCCGACCCGACCCCCGCGCCTTCTCCTCCGACCCTCCCCCGCGCCTTCTCCTCCGACCCGACCCCCGCGCCTTCTCCTCCGACCCTCCCCCCGCGCCTTCGCCTCCGACCCTCCCCCCGCGCCTTCTCCTCCGACCCTCACCCCGCGCCTTCTCCTCCGACCCTCCCCCCGCGCCTTCTCCTCCGACCCTCCCCCGCGCCTTCTCCTCCGACCCTCCCCCCGCGCCTTCTCCTCCGACCCGACCCCGCGCCTTCTCCTCCGACCCGACCCCGCGCCTTCTCCTCCGACCCTCCCCCCGCGCCTTCTCCTCCGACCCTCCCCCCGCGCCTTCTCCTCCGACCCGACCCCCGCGCCTTCTCCTCCGACCCTCCCCCGCGCCTTCTCCTCCGACCCTCCCCCCGCGCCTTCTCCTCCGACCCGACCCCGCGCCTTCTCCTCCGACCCGACCCCGCGCCTTCTCCTCCGACCCTCCCCCCGCGCCTTCTCCTCCGACCCTCCCCCCGCGCCTTCTCCTCCGACCCTCCCCCCGCGCCTTCTCCTCCGACCCTCCCCCGCGCCTTCTCCTCCGACCCGACCCCCGCGCCTTCTCCTCCGACCCGACCCCCGCGCCTTCTCCTCCGACCCGACCCCCGCGCCTTCTCCTCCGACCCTCCCCCGCGCCTTCTCCTCCGACCCTCCCCCCGCGCCTTCTCCTCCGACCCTCCCCCGCGCCTTCTCCTCCGACCCTCCCCCCGCGCCTTCTCCTCCGACCCTCCCCCCGCGCCTTCGCCTCCGACCCTCCCCCCGCGCCTTCTCCTCCGACCCTCCCCCCGCGCCTTCTCCTCCGACCCGACCCCCGCGCCTTCTCCTCCGACCCTCCCCCGCGCCTTCTCCTCCGACCCTCCCCCCGCGCCTTCTCCTCCGACCCTCCCCCCGCGCCTTCTCCTCCGACCCGACCCCCGCGCATTCTCCTCCGACCCTCCCCCGCGCCTTCTCCTCCGACCCGACCCCCGCGCCTTCTCCTCCGACCCGACCCCCGCGCCTTCTCCTCCGACCCTCCCCCGCGCCTTCTCCTCCGACCCGACCCCCGCGCCTTCTCCTCCGACCCTCCCCCCGCGCCTTCGCCTCCGACCCTCCCCCCGCGCCTTCTCCTCCGACCCTCCCCCCGCGCCTTCTCCTCCGACCCTCCCCCCGCGCCTTCTCCTCCGACCCTCCCCCGCGCCTTCTCCTCCGACCCTCCCCCCGCGCCTTCTCCTCCGACCCTCCCCCCGCGCCTTCTCCTCCGACCCGACCCCGCGCCTTCTCCTCCGACCCGACCCCGCGCCTTCTCCTCCGACCCGACCCCCGCGCCTTCTCCTCCGACCCGACCCCCGCGCCTTCTCCTCCGACCCGACCCCCGCGCCTTCTCCTCCGACCCTCCCCCCGCGCCTTCGCCTCCGACCCTCCCCCCGCGCCTTCTCCTCCGACAGTCCCCCCGCGCCTTCTCCTCCGACCCTCCCCCCGCGCCTTCTCCTCCGACCCTCCCCCGCGCCTTCTCCTCCGACCCTCCCCCCGCGCCTTCTCCTCCGACCCTCCCCCCGCGCCTTCTCCTCCGACCCGACCCCGCGCCTTCTCCTCCGACCCGACCCCCGCGCCTTCTCCTCCGACCCTCCCCCCGCGCCTTCTCCTCCGACCCTCCCCCCGCGCCTTCTCCTCCGACCCTCCCCCGCGCCTTCTCCTCCGACCCTCCCCCCGCGCCTTCTCCTCCGACCCTCCCCCCGCGCCTTCTCCTCCGACCCTCCCCCGCGCCTTCTCCTCCGACCCTCCCCCCGCGCCTTCTCCTCCGACCCTCCCCCCGCGCCTTCGCCTCCGACCCTCCCCCCGCGCCTTCTCCTCCGACCCTCCCCCGCGCCTTCTCCTCCGACCCGACCCCCGCGCCTTCTCCTCCGACCCTCCCCCGCGCCTTCTCCTCCGACCCTCCCCCCGCGCCTTCTCCTCCGACCCTCCCCCCGCGCCTTCTCCTCCGACCCGACCCCGCGCCTTCTCCTCCGACCCGACCCCCGCGCATTCTCCTCCGACCCTCCCCCGCGCCTTCTCCTCCGACCCGACCCCCGCGCCTTCTCCTCCGACCCGACCCCCGCGCCTTCTCCTCCGACCCTCCCCCGCGCCTTCTCCTCCGACCCGACCCCCGCGCCTTCTCCTCCGACCCTCCCCCCGCGCCTTCGCCTCCGACCCTCCCCCCGCGCCTTCTCCTCCGACCCTCCCCCCGCGCCTTCTCCTCCGACCCTCCCCCCGCGCCTTCTCCTCCGACCCTCCCCCGCGCCTTCTCCTCCGACCCTCCCCCCGCGCCTTCTCCTCCGACCCTCCCCCCGCGCCTTCTCCTCCGACCCGACCCCGCGCCTTCTCCTCCGACCCGACCCCCGCGCCTTCTCCTCCGACCCGACCCCCGCGCCTTCTCCTCCGACACGACCCCCGCGCCTTCTCCTCCGACCCTCCCCCGCGCCTTCTCCTCCGACACGACCCCCGCGCCTTCTCCTCCGACCCTCCCCCGCGCCTTCTCCTCCAACCCTCCCCCCGCGCCTTCTCCTCCGGCCCTCCCCCGCGCCTTCTCCTCCGACCCTCCCCCCGCGCCTTCTCCTCCGACCCTCCCCCCGCGCCTTCTCCTCCGACCCTCCCCCGCGCCTTCTCCTCCAACCCTCCCCCCGCGCCTTCTCCTCCGGCCCTCCCCCGCGCCTTCTCCTCCGACCCTCCCCGCGCCTTCTCCTCCGACCCTCCTCCGCGCCTTCTCCTCCGACCCGACCCCCGCGCCTTCTCCTCCGCCCCTCCCTCCGCGCCTTCTCCTCCGACCCTCCCCCCGCGCCTTCTCCTCCGGCCCTCCCCCGCGCCTTCTCCTCCGACCCTCCCTCTGCGCCTTCTCCTCCGACCCGACCCCCGCGCCTTCTCCTCCGACCCTCCCCCCGCGCCTTCTCCTCCGACCCTCCCCCCGCGCCTTCTCCTCCGACCCTCCCCCCGCGCCTTCTCCTCCGACCCTCCCTCCGCGCCTTCTCCTCCGACCCTCCCTCCACGCCTTCTCCTCCGACCCGACCCCCGCGCCTTCTCCTCCGACCCTCCCCCGCGCCTTCTCTTCCGACCCTCCCCCCGCGCCTTCTCCTCCGACCCTCTCCCCGCGCCTTCTCCTCCGACCCTCCCCCCGCGCCTTCTCCTCCGACCCTCCCCCCGCGCCTTCTCCTCCGACCCGACCCCCGCGCCTTCTCCTCCGACCCTCCCCCGCGCCTTCTCCTCCGACCCTCCCCCCGCGCCTTCTCCTCCGACCCTCCCCCCGCGCCTTCTCCTCCGGCCCTCCCCCGCGCCTTCTCCTCCGACCCTCCCCCCGCGCCTTCTCCTCCGACCCGACCCCCGCGCCTTCTCCTCCGACCCTCCCCGCGCCTTCTCCTCCGACCCTCCCCCCGCGCCTTCTCCTCCGACCCTCCCCCCGCGCCTTCTCCTCCGGCCCTCCCCCGCGCCTTCTCCTCCGACCCTCCCCCGCGCCTTCTCCTCCGACCCTCCTCCGCGCCTTCTCCTCCCACCCGACCCCCGCGCCTTCTCCTCCGCCCCTCCCTCCGCGCCTTCTCCTCCGACCCGACCCCCGCGCCTTCTCCTCCGACCCTCCCCCCGCGCCTTCTCCTCCGACCCTCCCCCGCGCCTTCTCCTCCGACCCTCCCCCGCGCCTTCTCCTCCGACCCGACCCCCGCGCCTTCTCCTCCGACCCGACCCCCGCGCCTTCTCCTCCGCCCCTCCCTCTGCGCCTTCTCCTCCGACCCTCCCCCCGCGCCTTCTCCTCCGACCCTCCCCCCGCGCCTTCTCCTCTGACCCTCCCCCGCGCCTTCTCCTCCGCCCCTCCCTCCGCGCCTTCTCCTCCGACCCGACCCCGCGCCTTCTCCTCCGACCCGACCCCCGCGCCTTCTCCTCCGACCCTCCCCCCGCGCCTTCTCCTCCGACCCTCCCCCCGCGCCTTCTCCTCCGACCCGACCCCCGCGCCTTCTCCTCCGACCCTCCCCCGCGCCTTCTCCTCCGACCCTCCCCCCGCGCCTTCTCCTCCGACCCGACCCCCGCGCCTTCTCCTCCGACCCTCCCCCGCGCCTTCTCCTCCGACCCTCCCCCCGCGCCTTCTCCTCCGACCCTCCCCCGCGCCTTCTCCTCCGACCCTCCCCCCGCGCCTTCTCCTCCGACCCTCCCCCCGCGCCTTCGCCTCCGACCCTCCCCCGCGCCTTCTCCTCCGACCCTCCCCCCGCGCCTTCTCCTCCGACCCTCCCCCCGCGCCTTCTCCTCCGACCCTCCCCCCGCGCCTTCGCCTCCGACCCTCCCCCCGCGCCTTCTCCTCCGACCCGACCCGACCCCTGCGCCTTCTCCTCCGACCCTCCCCCCGTGCCTTCTCCTCCGACCCTCCCCCAGCGCCTTCTCCTCCGACCCGACCCGACCCCCGCGCCTTCTCCTCCGACCCGACCCCCGCGCCTCCTCCTCCGACCCGACCCCCGCGCCTTCTCCTCCGACCCGACCCCCGCGCCTTCTCCTCCGACCCGACCCCCACGCCTTCTCCTCCGACCCTCCCCCAGCGTCTTCTCCTCCGACCCGACCCCCGCGCCTTCTCCTCCGACCCTCCCCCGCGCCTTCTCCTCCGACCCGACCCCCGCGCCTTCTCCTCCGACCCTCCCCCCGCGCCTTCTCCTCTGACCCTCCCCCCGCGCCTTCTCCTCCGACCCTCCCCCAGCGCCTTCTCCTCCGACCCGACCCGACCCCCGCGCCTTCTCCTCCGACCCGACCCCCGCGCCTTCTCCTCCGACCCTCCCCCGCGCCTTCTCCTCCGACCCGACCCCCGCGCCTTCTCCTCCGACCCGACCCCCGCGCCTTCTCCTCCGACCCGACCCCCGCGCCTTCTCCTCCGACCCTCCCCCCGCGCCTTCTCCTCCGACCCTCCCCCCGCGCCTTCTCCTCCGACCCTCCCCCGCGCCTTCTCCTCCGACCCTCCCCCCGCGCCTTCTCCTCCGACCCTCCCCCGCGCCTTCTCCTCCGACCCGACCCCCGCGCCTTCTCCTCCGACCCTCCCCCAGCGCCTTCTCCTCCGACCCGACCCCCGCGCCTTCTCCTCCAAACCCTCCCCCAGCGCCTTCTCCTCCGACCCGACCCCCGCGCCTTCTCCTCCGACCCTCCCCCCGCGCCTTCTCCTCCGACCCTCCCCCGCGCCTTCTCCTCCGACCCTCCCCCCGCGCCTTCTCCTCCGACCCTCCCCCCACGCCTTCGCCTCCGACCCTCCCCCCGCGCCTTCTCCTCCGACCCTCCCCCCGCGCCTTCTCCTCCGACCCTCCCCCCGCGCCTTCTCCTCCGACCCTCCCCCGCGCCTTCTCCTCCGACCCTCCCCCCGCGCCTTCTCCTCCGACCCTCCCCCCGCGCCTTCTCCTCCGACCCTCCCCCCGCGCCTTCTCCTCCGACCCTCCCCCGCGCCTTCTCCTCCGACCCTCCCCCCGCGCCTTCTCCTCCGACCCGACCCCCGCGCCTTCTCCTTGACCCGACCCCCGCGCCTTCTCCTCCGACCCTCCCCCCGCGCCTTCTCCTCCGACCCTCCCCCCGCGCCTTCTCCTCCGACCCGACCCCCGCGCCTTCTCCTCCGACCCGACCCCCGCGCCTTCTCCTCCGCCCCTCCCTCCGCGCCTTCTCCTCCGACCCGACCCCCGCGCCTTCTCCTCCGACCCGACCCTCGCGCCTTCTCCTCCGACCCTCCCCCGCGCCTTCTCCTCCGCCCCTCCCTCCGCGCCTTCTCCTCCGACCCGACCCCCGCGCCTTCTCCTCCGACCCGACCCCCGCGCCTTCTCCTCCGACCCTCCCCCGCGCCTTCTCCTCCGACCCTCCCCCCGCGCCTTCTCCTCCGACCCGACCCCCGCGCCTTCTCCTCCGACCCGACCCCCGCGCCTTCTCCTCCGACCCTCCCCCGCGCCTTCTCCTCCGACCCTCCCCCCGCGCCTTCTCCTCCGACCCTCCCCCCGCGCCTTCTCCTCCGACCCTCCCCCGCGCCTTCTCCTCCGACCCGACCCCCGCGCCTTCTCCTCCGACCCTCCCCCGCGCCTTCTCCTCCGACCCTCCCCCCGCGCCTTCTCATCCGACCCTCCCCCCGCGCCTTCTCCTCCTTCCCTCCCCCGCGCCTTCTCCTCCGACCCTCCCCCTGCGCCTTCTCCTCCGACCCTCCTCCGCGCCTTCTCCTCCGACCCGACCCCCGCGCCTTCTCCTCCGCCCCTCCCTCCGCGCCTTCTCCTCCGACCCGACCCCCGCGCCTTCTCCTCCGACCCGACCCCCGCGCCTTCTCCTCCGACCCGACCCCCGCGCCTTCTCCTCCGCCCCTCCCTCCGCGCCTTCTCCTCCGACCCGACCCCCCCGCCTTCTCCTCCGACCCTCCCCCCGCGCCTTCTCCTCCGACCCTCCCCCGCGCCTTCTCCTCCGCCCCTCCCTCCGCGCCTTCTCCTCCAACCCGACCCCCGCGCCTTCTCCTCCGACCCGACCCCCGCGCCTTCTCCTCCGACCCTCCCCCCGCGCCTTCTCCTCCGACCCTCCCCCCGCGCCTTCTCCTCCGACCCGACCCCCGCGCCTTCTCCTCCGACCCTCCCCCGCGCCTTCTCCTCCGACCCTCCCCCCGCGCCTTCTCCTCCGACCCGACCCCCGCGCCTTCTCCTCCGACCCTCCCCCCGCGCCTTCTCCTCCGACCCGACCCCCGCGCCTTCTCCTCCGACCCGACCCCCGCGCCTTCTCCTCCGCCCCTCCCTCCGCGCCTTCTCCTCCGACCCTCCCCCCGCGCCTTCTCCTCCGACCCGACCCTCGCGCCTTCTCCTCCGACCCTCCCCCGCGCCTTCTCCTCCGCCCCTCCCTCCGCGCCTTCTCCTCCGACCCGACCCCCGCGCCTTCTCCTCCGACCCGACCCCCGCGCCTTCTCCTCCGACCCTCCCCCGCGCCTTCTCCTCCGACCCTCCCCCCGCGCCTTCTCCTCCGACCCTCCCCCCGCGCCTTCTCCTCCGACCCGACCCCCGCGCCTTCTCCTCCGACCCTCCCCCGCGCCTTCTCCTCCGACCCTCCCCCCGCGCCTTCTCCTCCGACCCTCCCCCCGCGCCTTCTCCTCCGACCCTCCCCCGCGCCTTCTCCTCCGACCCGACCCCCGCGCCTTCTCCTCCGACCCTCCCCCGCGCCTTCTCCTCCGACCCTCCCCCCGCGCCTTCTCATCCGACCCTCCCCCCGCGCCTTCTCCTCCTTCCCTCCCCCGCGCCTTCTCCTCCGACCCTCCCCCTGCGCCTTCTCCTCCGACCCTCCTCCGCGCCTTCTCCTCCGACCCGACCCCCGCGCCTTCTCCTCCGCCCCTCCCTCCGCGCCTTCTCCTCCGACCCGACCCCCGCGCCTTCTCCTCCGACCCGACCCCCGCGCCTTCTCCTCCGCCCCTCCCTCCGCGCCTTCTCCTCCGACCCGACCCCCCGCGCCTTCTCCTCCGACCCGACCCCCGCGCCTTCTCCTCCGCCCCTCCCTCCGCGCCTTCTCCTCCGACCCGACCCCCCCGCCTTCTCCTCCGACCCTCCCCCCGCGCCTTCTCCTCCGACCCTCCCCCGCGCCTTCTCCTCCGCCCCTCCCTCCGCGCCTTCTCCTCCAACCCGACCCCCGCGCCTTCTCCTCCGACCCGACCCCCGCGCCTTCTCCTCCGACCCTCCCCCCGCGCCTTCTCCTCCGACCCTCCCCCCGCGCCTTCTCCTCCGACCCGACCCCCGCGCCTTCTCCTCCGACCCTCCCCCGCGCCTTCTCCTCCGACCCTCCCCCCGCGCCTTCTCCTCCGACCCGACCCCCGCGCCTTCTCCTCCGACCCTCCTCCGCGCCTTCTCCTCCGACCCGACCCCCGCGCCTTCTCCTCCGCCCCTCCCTCCGCGCCTTCTCCTCCGACCCGACCCCCGGGCCTTCTCCTCCGACCCGACCCCCGCGCCTTCTCCTCCGACCCGACCCCCGCGCCTTCTCCTCCGCCCCTCCCTCCGCGCCTTCTCCTCCGACCCGACCCCCCGCGCCTTCTCCTCCGACCCGACCCCCGCGCCTTCTCCTCCGCCCCTCCCTCCGCGCCTTCTCCTCCGACCCGACCCCCCCGCCTTCTCCTCCGACCCTCCCCCCGCGCCTTCTCCTCCGACCCTCCCCCGCGCCTTCTCCTCCGCCCCTCCCTCCGCGCCTTCTCCTCCAACCCGACCCCCGCGCCTTCTCCTCCGACCCGACCCCCGCGCCTTCTCCTCCGACCCTCCCCCCGCGCCTTCTCCTCCGACCCTCCCCCGCGCCTTCTCCTCCGACCCTCCCCCCGCGCCTTCTCCTCCGACCCGACCCCCGCGCCTTCTCCTCCGACCCTCCCCCCGCGCCTTCTCCTCCGACCCTCCCCCGCGCCTTCTCCTCCGACCCTCCCCCCGCGCCTTCTCCTCCGACCCTCCCCCCGCGCCTTCGCCTCCGACCCTCCCCCCGCGCCTTCTCTTCCGACCCTCCCCCCGCGCCTTCTCCTCCGACCCTCCCCCCGCGCCTTCTCCTCCTACCCTCCCCCGCGCCTTCTCCTCCGACCCTCCCCCCGCGCCTTCTCCTCCGACCCGACCCCCGCGCCTTCTCCTCCGACCCTCCCCCCGCGCCTTCTCCTCCGACCCTCCCCCCGCGCCTTCTCCTCCGACCCTCCCCCAGCGCCTTCTCCTCCGACCCGACCCGACCCCCGCGCCTTCTCCTCCGACCCGACCCCGCACCTTCTCCTCCGACCCGACCCCCGCGCCTTCTCCTCCGACCCGACCCCCGCGCCTTCTCCTCTGACCCGACCCCCGCGCCTTCTCCTCCGACCCGACCCCCGCGCCTTCTCCTCCGACCCTCCCCCAGCGTCTTCTCCTCCGACCCGACCCCCGCACCTTCTCCTCCGACCCTCCCCCGCGCCTTCTCCTCCGACCCGACCCCCGCGCCTTCTCCTCCGACCCGACCCCCGCGCCTTCTCCTCCGACCCTCCCCCCGCGCCTTCTCCTCCGACCCTCCCCCCGCGCCTTCTCCTCCGACCCTCCCCCAGCGCCTTCTCCTCCGACCCGACCCGACCCCCGCGCCTTCTCCTCCGACCCGACCCCCGCGCCTTCTCCTCCGACCCGACCCCCGCGCCTTCTCCTCCGACCCGACCCCCGCGCCTTCTCCTCCGACCCTCCCCCCGCGCCTTCTCCTCCGACCCTCCCCCGCGCCTTCTCCTCCGACCCTCCCCCCGCGCCTTCTCCTCCGACCCTCCCCCGCGCCTTCTCCTCCGACCCGACCCCCGCGCCTTCTCCTCCGACCCTCCCCCAGCGCCTTCTCCTCCAACCCGACCCCCGCGCCTTCTCCTCCGACCCGACCCCCGCGCCTTCTCCTCCGACCCTCCCCCCGCGCCTTCTCCTCCGACCCTCCCCTCGCGCCTTCTCCCCCGACCCTCCCCCGCGCCTTCTCCTCCGACCCGACCCCCGCGCCTTCTCCTCCGACCCGACCCCCGCGCCTTCTCCTCCGACCCGACCCCCGCGCCTTCTCCTCCGACCCGACCCCCGCGCCTTCTCCTCCGACCCGACCCCCGCGCCTTCTCCTCCGACCCGACCCCCGCGCCTTCTCCTCCGACCCGACCCCCGCGCCTTCTCCTCCGACCCGACCCCCGCGCCTTCTCCTCCGACCCGACCCCCGCGCCTTCTCCTCCGACCCTCCCTCCGCGCCTTCTCCTCCGACCCGACCCCCGCGCCTTCTCCTCCGACCCTCCCCTCGCGCCTTCTCCTCCGACCCGACCCCCGCGCCTTCTCCTCCGACCCGACCCCCGCGCCTTCTCCTCTGACCCGACCCCCGCGCCTTCTCCTCCGACCCAAGCCCCGCGCCTTCTCCTCCGACCCTCCCCCGCGCCTTCTCCTCCGACCCGACCCCCGCGCCTTCTCCTCCGACCCGACCCCCACGCCTTCTCCTCCGACCCGACCCCCGCGCCTTCTCCTCCGACCCTCCCCCGCGCCTTCTCCTCCGACCCTCCCCCAGCGCCTTCTCCTCCGACCCGACCCCCGCGCCTTCTCCTCCGACCCGACCCCCGCGCCTTCTCCTCCGACCCGACCCCCGCGCCTTCTCCTCCGACCCGACCCCCGCGCCTTCTCCTCCGACCCGACCCCCGCGCCTTCTCCTCCGACCCTCCCTCCGCGCCTTCTCCTCCGACCCTCCCCCCGCGCCTTCTCCTCCGACCCGACCCCCGCGCCTTCTCCTCCGACCCGACCCCCGCGCCTTCTCCTCCGACCCGACCCCCGCGCCTTCTCCTCCGACCCTCCCCCGCGCCTTCTCCTCCGACCCTCCCCCCGCGCCTTCTCCTCCGACCCTCCCACCGCGCCTTCTCCTCCGACCCGACCCCCGCGCCTTCTCCTCCGACCCGACCCCCGCGCCTTCTCCTCCGACCCGACCCCTGCGCCTTCTCCTCCGACCCGACCCCCGCGCCTTCTCCTCCGACCCTCCCCCCGCGCCTTCTCCTCCGACCCTCCCCCCGCGCCTTCTCCTCCGACCCTCCCCCCGCGCCTTCTCCTCCGACCCGACCCCCGCGCCTTCTCCTCCGACCCGACCCCCGCGCCTTCTCCTCCGACCCGACCCCTGCGCCTTCTCCTCCGACCCGACCCCCGCGCCTTCTCCTCCGACCCGACCCCCGCGCCTTCTCCTCCGACCCTCCCCCGCGCCTCCTCCTCCGACCCTCCCCCCGCGCCTTCTCCTCCGACCCTCCCACCGCGCCTTCTCCTCCGACCCGTCCACCAACATCTGTGAAATGTCACCGGCCTTCATCACTCAACATCTCCGGAAGGATCCGCGTCTTCCCGCCTCCGGCGCCCAACATCCCGACACTCAGGAAAACCTTCCGCGTCCAATGGAAAACATTTCTGTGATACTTTCTAACTCTCTCTCTTTCTCTATATATACTATATACTGTATACTGTATACTATATACTGTATACTATATACTGTATACTTTATACTATATACTATATACTGTATACTATATACTGTATACTATATACTGTATACTATATACTATATACTGTATACTATATACTATATACTGTATACTATATACTGTATACTATATACTATATACTGTATACTATATACTATATACTATATATTGTATACTATATACTGTATACTATATACTGTATACTATATACTATATACTGTATACTATATACTGTATACTATATACTGTATACTGTATACTATATACTGTATACTATATACTATATACTGTATACTATGTACTGTATACTATATACTATATACTGTATACTATATACTGTATACTATATACTATATACTGTATACTATATACTGTATACTATATACTATATACTGTATACTATATACTATATACTATATATTGTATACTATATACTGTATACTATATACTATATACTATATACTGTATACTATATACTGTATACTATATACTGTATACTGTATACTATATACTGTATACTATATACTATATACTGTATACTATATACTGTATACTATATACTATATACTGTATACTATATACTATATACTGTATACTATATACTGTATACTGTATACTGTATACTATATACTGTATACTATATACTATATACTGTATACTATATACTATATACTATATAGTTACATAGTTACATAGTTAGTCGAAAAAAGACAAAGTCCATCCAGTTCAACCATAAAAAATAATAATAATATCACACAATCCCATATACCCACAGGTGATCCAGAGGAAGGCAAAAAAACCCAGCAGAGCCGATCCAATTTGCTACAGCAGGGGAAAAAATTCCTTCCTGATCCCCCGAGAGGCAATCGGATATTCCCCGGATCAACTTTACCTATAAATGTCAGTACCCAGTTATATTCTGTACATTCAGGAAAGAATCCAGACCTTTCTTATAGAAATCTACTGAGCTGACCAGAACCACCTCTGCAGGGAGTCTATTCCACATTTTCACACCTCTTACTGTGAAGAAACCTTTCCGCATTTGGAGATGAAATCTCTTTTCCTCTAGACGCAAAGAGTGCCCCCTTGTCCTTTGTGATGACCGTAAAGTGAATAACTCAACACCAAGTTCACTATATGGACCCCTTATATATTTGTACATGTTGATCATATCCCCCCTTATTCTCCTCTTCTCAGGAGTAGTGATGAGCCGAACACCCCCGGGTTCGGTTCGCACCAGAACCCGCGAACGGACCGAAAGTTCGCACGAACATTAGAACCCTATTAAATACAATGGATGCGAACGTTCGAATTCTAAAGTGCTAATTATAACAACTATTATGCATGTTATTGTCCTAAAAAGGGTTTGGGAACCCGGGTTCTGCACCAGGGGACATGTATCACTGCAAAAAGAAGTTTTAAAAACGGTCGTTTTTCGGGAGCAGTCATTTTAATGATGCATAAAGTGAAAAAAAAAAAGTCAAATATTCCTTTAAATATCGTACCTGGGGGGTGTCTAAAGTATGCCTGTGAAGTGCCACGTGTTTCCCGTGTTTAGAACTGTCCCTGCACAAAATGACACTTCTAAAGGAAAAAAAAGCCATTTAAAACTGCTTGCGGCTTTAATGTAATGTCTGGTCCCGGTAATATGGATGAAAATCTTTAAGAAAAATGGCATAGCTACCCCATGACCCCCCCCCCCCACCCCAGCCCATTACCAGCCCCTTTGGGTCTTGTATGGATATTAAGGGGAACCCCACACATAAAATAAAAAAGGCCCTATATACTCTGAACAGCCGTATACAGGCGGTGCATACAAGACAGGGACTGTAGGTTTGTTCTTATGTAGAGTCTGTTTGTAATTTTGAACAGCTGCATTGTTTAAGTGTAGCTCCAGACCAAATTCCTTTTTTTTAGCTTTTTGGAAAACATAGGGAAGGGTTATCACCCCTGTCACATTTTTTTTGCTGTCTGTGCCCCTGTTCAGAACATTTCACCTCACTTTCCGTCCCAATGACAACTGTTTTTGAAATGTGGTGTTTTTCTTGAAACAAGGATTGCTGATAAAGCATCAGTACAGAGGAGACACCTTTCTCCCATATTTATTCTTACAGGAGAGAATTTTCCTTCCTAGTGGTAGATTTCCTCTCACTTCCTGTTGTCTTCTTGCGTTTGCAAGTAGGAGTCGTTTGTAAGTTGGATGTTTGAAAGTAGGGACCTGCCGTAGATACTCTGCAGAAATAGGCCCCTTAGTTGTTGGTGTTGGCACAACACTGTAAGCACTCACAGTTACTCTTGGTTGGTGCTGGAACGCCCTGCTGTCAACTATTATATCAGGAATTGTAATAACATATAATTGTTGAACAGTGGTAGTAAAAATTGGGCCTTTGATGGTGGTGCTGGTGCCACAACACTGTAAGCCCTGACAGTTACTCTTGGTGGGTGCAGCAATGGGCCCTGCTGTGAATTATTAGATCAATAATTATAATTACATGCCCCTGTTGAACAGGGGCTGAAAAATTGGGCCTTAGGCACTGGTGGCACAACACTGCAACCCCTCACAGATACTGTACTTGGAGCACAGCAATGAGCCCTGTTGCAAAGTATTGCATCAAAAATTGTAATTACACGCCCCTGTTAAACAGGGGCTGAAAAATTGGGCCTTAGCCACTGGTGGCGGCACCCATAAACCAAAATGATCTTCCAAGCTATCATCATTAATCGGATCATTGAGGAGGAGGAGGAGGATAGCCAGTCAACATAACAGCACAGGCACTCAGCATCAGCATCAGTCTTGAAGGGATGTGACATGTTAAAATCAATTAGTCTGTTATATCAGCATCAGGTGTGTGGTAGCTGGTGGTGATCCAAGACTGGTTCATCTTGATGAAAGTCAGTCAATCAACCGAGTCGGTGGACAGGCGCACCCTGTGATCCGTGACAAATCCTCCAGCAGCACTGAATGTGCGTTCCGAAAGAACGCTGGATGCAGGACAGGCCAGTAGCTCAATTGCATACTGTGCAAGCTCTGGCCAGTGATCCATCCTCAAGACCCAGTAAGCCAGAGGATTTTCGGTGGGGAAGGTGTCCAAGTCTGACCTTGCCCCTAGGTATTCCTGGACCATGTATATCAGACGCTGGCGATGGTTGCTGGAACCGATCATACTTTGGGGCTGCGGACTAAAGAATTGTCTGAACGCATCGGTCAGACGGCCACCTTCCCCACCGCTCCTTCTTTGACTGGCCGAAGCCTCAGCAACTCGTTGTCCAGGACCAGGAGTTTGTAACCTCCCAGTTTCTGGGAACGCATTGCACAGACCTTTCTGCAAGGCCTCCCGGAGTTGTCTCATCCTCTGCTCCCTCTGCGACGGTAAGATAAGGTCCGCAACCTTACCCTTGTACCGTGGATCAAGGAGAGTGGCCAGCCAGTAATGGTCCCTCTCCTTGATCCGAAGAATACGAGGATCCTTCCGCAGACTTTGCAGGATCAGGGAGGCCATGCAGCGTAGGTTAGCTGAGGCATTCGGTCCGGAGTCCTCTGGGTCACTAAGGACGACATGATCCGCAGCCACCTCCTCCCAGCCACGTACAAGTCCACTGGTTTCTTGGGACTGTAAATCATCCCTAAAAGACTGCTGCTGATGATGCTGAGTGCCAGCCTCCACCTCCATGCTGACACAATCCTCCTCCTCCTCCTCTTCCTGTGCGATGGGTGGGACAGAAGGAACACTGTCTGGGTAAAGGGGGCCTTGAGAGGCAAGGAAGTCCTCCTCTTCCTGCCTCTGTTCTGCCTCAAGTGCCCTGTCCATTATTCCACGCAGCGTATGTTCCAACAGGTGGACAAGAGGTACAGTGTCACTGATGCATGCACTGTCACTGCTCACCATCCTCGTGGCCTCCTCAAATGGTGCCAGGACAGTGCATGCATCCCTGATCATGCCCCACTGGCGTGGTGAAAAAAACCCGAGCTCCCCTGACCCTGTCCTGGTGCCGTAGTCGCACAGGTACTCATTGATGGCCCTCTGCTGCGTGTGCAGCCGCTGCAGCATGGCCAACGTTGAGTTCCACCTGGTGGGCATGTCACATATAAGGCGGTTCTTGGGCAGGTTCAACTCCTTTTGCAGCTCAGCCAGGCGAGCACTGGCATTATAAGATCTGCGGAAATGCACACAGACTTTCCTGGCCTGCCTCAGGACATCCTGTAAGCCTGGGTACCTGCCCAAGAACCGCTGCACCACCAGGTTAAGGACGTGAGCCACACAGGGCACATGGGTCAGTTGTCCCTGACGGAGGGCGGAGAGGAGGTTGGTGCCATTGTCGCAAACCACCATTCCTGGCTTAAGCTGGCGTGGCGTCAACCACCTCTCGGCCTGCCCCTGCAGAGCAGACAGGACCTCTGCCCCAGTGTGGCTCCTGTCCCCCAAACACAACAGCGCAAGCACGGCATGGCATCTTTTTGCCTGCGTACTTGCGTAGCCCCTTGAACGCCTACGGAGCACCGCTGGTTCCGACGACAAAGCACAGGAAGAGGCCATGGAGGAAGAAGAAGAGGAGGGGGTGGAGGAGAGAGGTGTGTCACAACCAGTAGTAGCATTTTGGAGGCGTGGCGGTGGAACAACCTCCAACACTACTGCACCTTGTCCTGCATCCTTCCCAGCTGCCAAAAGAGTGACCCAATGGGCCGTGAAAGAAAGGTAACGTCCCTGTCCATGCCTGCTGGACCATGAGTCAGCGGTAATATGCACCTTACCGCTGACCGCCCTGTCCAGCGAGGCCAAGACATTGCCTTCCACATGCCGGTAGAGAGCCGGAATAGCCTTCCGTGAGAAAAAGTGGCGTTTGGGAACCTGCCACTGAGGAACCGCACATTGCACAAACTCACGGAAGGGGGCCGAGTCTACCAACTGAAAAGGCAGCAGTTGAAGCGCTAGCAATTTAGCCAAGCTAGCATTCAACCGCTGGGCATGTGGATGGCTGGGAGTGAACTTCTTTTGACGGTCCAGCAGCTGGGGCAGGGAAATTTGCCTGCTAGAATCGGACGTCGGTGTACTGCTAGCAGAGTGGCCGCAAGTACTTGGCTGTGACACACCTAATTCTACACCTTCATTCCTCTCAGTGCAGGTTTCAGAGAGGACTGAAGTTATAGTGGGGTTGGAGATCCCAGCTGATGCGGTGCAAGAAGAGGTCAGCTTTGTTCTTTGGTGTGGGTCTTTGAGGTAGGCTTGCCAACGAGCTGCATGGCAGGTCAACATATGTCTGGTCAGGCATGTGGTACCCAAGCGGCTGATGTTTTGGCCACGCGATATACGCTTGAGACATATGTTGCAAACAGCAGCTGTGCGATCTGATGCACTAGCCTCAAAAAAGGCCCACACCAAAGAACTTTTTGAATGACGGGCAGAGGCAGCGCCCTGCACAGGCGGAGCTCTGCGGTGTGATTCCGTCGGTGTACTGCCCTTACGCTGGCCACCAAAGGGCATCCTGCCTCGTTGGAGATGTGCCTCCTCCTCATCCTCCTCCTCCTCTTTCCTATTAGGCACCCACGTGGAGTCAGTGACCTCATCATCCCCTCCCTCCTCATCACTGGAGCCAATCTGGCAGTATGCTGCAGCTGCTGGAGCATGACTGCCAGATTGGTGTCCTTCTTGAGCATCCCCTCTCTCTGCTCTCACGCTACTGCCTTCCTCTATCTGGGTATCATCATCAGATCCTTCGAAACGCTGGGCATCCTCCTGGAGCATGTACCCAACACTGTGCTCAAACAGTTCGGGGGACTCCTCAGGAGGAGGACATGGTGGGTCTAGGGAAGGAGTGACTAATGATGACATTGATACCAGAGAAGAGGACGCTTTGGCAGCTGCTTTGCCAGTACCCTGAGCCTGGGTGAGAGAGGATGAGGAGGATGAGGTGGGCTTGGTCATCCACTCTACCAAGTCTTCGGCATGATGTGGCTCAACATGTCCAGCTGCCGAAAAGAAGGACAAGCGTGTCCCATGGCCATGTGCTGATGACAATGCACCGCGTCCACGACCAGCACTGTTGCCCCCAGACACAGAGCCTGCTTGCCCTCTTTTTTTGCCTCCTGACTGTCTGCCTCTCCTTGTTTGCCTTCCAGACATTCTAATAGATGGCCTGCAGGGAGATGAGAAAAAAGCAATAAGGGCTACCTTCAGGTGTATACTGTGCAGGAGGCTTAGCAACAATGACACTGACACTGTCCCCTGCCTATCCTTCTCTGTCCCTAAACACAAGGATTTGCAATATGCTTCAGATTGGTTTAGCACAGAATAGCACACTGTCAGTTTCACTCACTGTACCTCTCTGTCCCTACAAACAAGGATTAGCACAGAATAGCACACTGACACTTTCCCTCACTGTACCTCTCTGTCCCTACAAACAAGGATTAGCACAGAATAGCACACTGTCACTGACACTCTCCCTACCTATCCTTATCTGTCCCTAAACACAAGGAATCCAGGATTATGTAAAGGAAAAATAATGTCACTGTCCCTGCCTATGCTTCTCTTTCCCTGCTCTGGAACACACTACACAAGGCCGCCGCGCTGGCGGCCTTTTATAGTGTGGGGCGTGTACTAAACCCCCTCAGCAATAATTGGCCACAGGCATCCTGCCTGTGGCCAATCATTGCTCTCCTCGCTGCCGGCGCTGTGATTGGCCAAGCATGCGGGGTCACAGTGCATGCTTGGCCAATCACAGCGCCTGGATGACACTGCGATGGCGTAGTGCATTGTGGGCCGTTCGCGTCACTCGAATTTGGCGCGAACGGCCCAAATCATTCGATCTTCGTCGAACGATTGAACAGCCGATGTTCGAGTCGAACGTATGTTCGACTCGAACACGAAGCTCATCCCTACTCAGGAGAGAATAAATTCAGTTCCTCTAATCTTTCTTCATAGCTGAGCTCCTCCATGCCTCTTATCAGTTTGGTTGCCCTTCTCTGCGCTTTCTTCAGTTCCCTGATATCCTTTTTGAGAACTGGAGCCCAAAACTGAACTGCATATTCCAGGTGAGGTCTTACTAATGATTTGTACAGATGATGTCTCTCTCTGGAGTCCATACCTCTCTTATACAAGAAAGGACTTTCCTCGCTTTGGAGACCGCAGCTTGGCATTGCATGTTATTATTGAGCTTATGATCTACCAAAACCCCCAGATCCTTCTCCACTACGGATCCCCCCCAGATCCTTCTCCACTACGGATCCCCCAGAACCTTCTCCACTACGGATCCCCCCAGATCCTTCTCCACTACGGATCCTTCTCCACTACGGATCCCCCCAGATCCTTCTCCACTACGGACCCCCCCAGATCCTTCTCCACTACGGATCCCCCCAGCTCCTTCTCCACTACGGATCCCCCCCAGATCCTTCTCCACTACGGATCCCCCCCAGATCCTTCTCCACTACGGATCCCCCCAGATCCTTCTCCACTACGGATCCCCCCAGATCCTTCTCCACTACGGACCCCCCCAGATCCTTCTCCACTACGGATCCCCCCAGAACCTTCTCCACTACGGATCCCCCCAGATCCTTCTCCACTACGGATCCCCCCAGATCCTTCTCCACTACGAATCCCCCCAGATCCTTCTCCACTACGGATCCCCCCCAGATCCTTCTCCACTACGGATCCCCCCCAGATCCTTCTCCACTACGGATCCCCCCAGATCCTTCTCCACTACGGATCCCCCCAGATCCTTCTCCACTACGGACCCCCCCAGATCCTTCTCCACTACGGATCCCCCCCAGATCCTTCTCCACTACGGATCCCCCCAGATCCTTCTCCACTACGGATCCCCCCCAGATCCTTCTCCACTACGGATCCCCCCAGATCCTTCTCCACTACGGACCCCCCCAGATCCTTCTCCACTACAGATCCCCCCAGATCCTTCTCCACTACGGACCCCCCCAGATCCTTCTCCACTACGGATCCTCCCAGATCCTTCTCCACTACGGATCCTCCCAGATCCTTCTCCACTACGGATCCCCCCAGATCCTTCTCCACTACGGATCCCCCCAGATCCTTCTCCACTACGGACCCCCCCAGATCCTTCTCCACTACGGATCCCCCAGATCCTTCTCCACTACGGATCCCCCCAGATCCTTCTCCACTACGGATCCCCCCAGATCCTCCTCCACTACGGATCCCCCCAGATCCTTCTCCACTACGGATCCCCCCCAGATCCTTCTCCACTACAGATCCCCCCAGATCCTTCTCCACTACGGATCCCCCCAGATCCTTCTCCACTACGGATCCCCCCCAGATCCTTCTCCACTACGGATCCCCCCAGATCCTTCTCCACTACGGATCCCCCCAGATCCTTCTCCACTACGGATCCCCCCAGATCCTTCTCCACTACGGATCCCCCCAGATCCTTCTCCACTACGGATCCCCCCAGATCCTCCTCCACTACGGATCCCCCAGATCCTTCTCCACTACGGATCCCCCCAGATCCTCCTCCACTACGGATCCCCCCAGATCCTTCTCCACTACGGATCCCCCCCAGATCCTTCTCCACTACAGATCCCCCCAGATCCTTCTCCACTACGGATCCCCCCAGATCCTCCTCCACTACGGATCCCCCAGATCCTTCTCCACTACGGATCCCCCCGATCCTTCTCCACTACGGATCCCGCCACCCCTCTGTCCAAGTATACCACGTCCACCGCCACCCCTCTGTCCAAGTATACCACGTCCACAGCCACCCCTCTGTCCAAGTATACCACGTCCACCGCCACCCCTCTGTCCAAGTATACCACGTCCACCGCCACCCCTCTGTCCAAGTATACCACGTCCACAGCCACGCCTCTGTCCAAGTATACCACATCCCCAGCCACCCCTCTGTCCAAGTATACCACGTCCACCGCCACCCCTCTGTCCAAGTATACCACGTCCACCGCCACCCCTCTGTCCAAGTATACCACGTCCACCGCCACCCCTCTGTCCAAGTATACCACATCCACAGCCACCGCTCTGTCCAAGTATACCACGTCCACCGCCACCCCTCTGTCCAAGTATACCACGTCCACAGCCACCCCTCTGTCCAAGTATACCATGTCCACCGCCACCCCTCTGTCCAAGTATACCACGTCCACCGCCACCCCTCTGTCCAAGTATACCACGTCCACAGCCACCCCTCTGTCCAAGTATACCACGTCCACAGCCACCCCTTTGTCCAAGTATACCACGTCCACCGCCACCCCTCTGTCCAAGTATACCACGTCCACCGCCACCCCTCTGTCCAAGTATACCACGTCCACAGCCACCCCTTTGTCCAAGGTTTTACTTACCTCTTCATAAAAAGAAATCAGGTTTGTCTGACAACTTCTGTCTTTCATGACTCCATGCTGTTTCTTGCATAAATAGTTTTTTTCCAGCAAGAACTCTATGTGTCTTTTATTAATCTCTCCAGTATCTTCCCAACTATGGAAGTTACACTAACAGGTCTATAGTTACTTGGTAAAGACTTTGTTCCCTTTTTAAATATAGGCACCACATTGGCCCTGCGCCAATCCAGTGGTACTATTCCTGTCATTAATGAGTCCCTAAAAATTAAATACAATGGCTTTGAAATTACAGAGCTCAATTCTTTTAGGATCCGTGGGTGTATGCCATCTGGTCCAGGTGCTTTATCCACCTTTATTCTGTCTAAATATTTCTGGACCATATCACTTTTGAGCCATTGTGGATTTGGGGCTGTGTCACTACCACCCCCATTATGGACATGAGCTCCCCCATGCTCCTTTGTATACACAGAGCTGAAGAAAGTATTTAATAAATTAGCCTTCTCTTTGTCCCCAGTCACCCACTCTAGATTATTTTGTAAAGGGCCTACATGCTCAGACTTGACCTTTTTACTATTAATATATTTGAAGAATTTTTTGGGGTTTGTCCTACTATCTTTTGCAATCTGTCGTTCATTTTGAATTTTTGCATCCTTGATTTCCTTTTTACATATTCTGTTATATTCTTTGTAACATTTAAATGACACTAGTGTTCCCTCATTTTTATATTTTTAAAAAGCTCTTTTCTTATAGTTTATAGCTTTTTTAACTTTGGCAGTGAGCCACATAGGTTTTATTTTTAGCCTTTTAAACTTATTGCCCATGGGAATATACTTTGCAGTGAGTTCACAAACAGTCTTTTTGAAGAATTCCCATTTCTGTTCTGTGCCCATTGATGCCAATATTCCCTCCCAGTCTAAGTCCTGGAGATTTTTGCTTACAACTAACATCAAATGAAATCATGTTATGGTCACTGCTACCCAGGTGTTCCTTTATCTGAACATTAGTAATACGCTCTGCATGGTTTGAGATTACCAGGTCCAACAGAGCATCATTCCTAGTTGGGGCCTCAATAAACTGGACCATAAAATTGTCCTGCAATAGGTTTATAAATTTTTGCCCTTTAACTGTCCCAGCAGTGCCATTACTCCAGTCAATTTCTGGGTAGTTAAAATCCCCCATTATTATCACCGTCCCAGCCCTTGC
Source organism: Rana muscosa (assembly GCA_029206835.1). Lineage (NCBI taxonomy): Eukaryota > Metazoa > Chordata > Amphibia > Anura > Ranidae > Rana > Rana muscosa. The sequence goes on along the minus strand of CM055121.1, from coordinate 310,388,662 downwards.
AGCCCTTTCTATCTGTGCAAGGAGCTGAGTCTCCACCTCTTCATTAACATTGGGTGGTCTATAACAAACTCCAATGATTAACTTTGAACTACGCACATCTGTATGCAGTTCCACCCATAATGCTTCAGACTCATCACACTCTCCATCCACCAGGTCCTCTTTCACACTCGCTTTGAGATCACTTCTCACATAGAGACAGACCCCTCCACCCTTCCTTTTTACCCTGTCTTTCCGAAAGAGTGCATAGCCAGGAATATTAATAGCCCAGTCATGTGAGGAATGAAGCCAAGTTTCAGCAATACCGATTACATCATAGCTCTCCTCATGCACCAGAGCTTCCAACTCACCTATTTTGCTTGGCAGACTTCTGGCGTTGGTGAACAAACACATTAATGTATTACATTTTTCTCTGGTGTTTTTCATATAATTTTTAGTAGTACAAATGGCACTATAGTTTCCAATGGCTGTTTGCAACATGGGAACTTTCTTGTCATCTGCCATAACCCTCCCCCCATCTATCCCCATTCCACTCTCCATTAATGTCTGACCCCTAACTGACCTGTGTGCCCAATGTAATTCTAGTTCACCCTGTATACTGCATACTATATACTATATACTGTACACTGTATACTATATACTATATACTAGACTTGTGCACAACGGAAAAATTCGTTCCGTTTCGGTTCGTTTCTTTCCGGTCCTGTTGATTCGTAATCATTCGTAATTTTGCTAGACGGGATTTTTCGTGTTCGGACTCATTCGTATTTTTGCAAGCGACATTTTTCGTTGAATTTTTTGTTGCTTTATAATTCATACTTTCGGTAGAGTACGTTGTTTTTCGTTGATTCTGGACACAACTCCTACTTTCGTAACTTTTTTTGGGTTCGTACTTTCGGTAGAGTACGTTGTTTTTCGTTGATTCTGGACACAACTCCTACTTTCGTAACTTTTTTTGGGTTCGTTGATTCGTAATTTTCCGTGTCTCTCTCACAACGACGCTGCCTATTATGCCTAATGTGCTTCGAATGGATTTGTACTTTTCTAAATACATTGCGGTTATTTGTAACGATTCGAAATCTCGTATTTTACTTTCGTTTTTAACATGCGGCTATAGGCTCTGCCCCTGTACACCATTTTGAGAGGGAGTTCAGCATGGTGAGGGAGAAGCAGAGAGCAGAGTGAGTGTTATTGTGCTTCGAATGGATTCGTACATTCGTAACTTTTTTCATAACGAATTATGCCGAAGACCTTCGGGCATTCGCTATTTTGCGGTATAATTTATTTCGGATTCGGTTTTATTCGTAATTGCTCTGTTCGGAAATTCGAATGCTTCCGAATGTCCGAAAGTTGCTAAATTCGGACGAATTTCGATTCGTTACGAAACGAATTGCACAAGCCTACTATATACTGTATACTATATACTATATACTGTATACTATATACTGTATACTGTATACTGTATACTGTATACTGTATACTATATACTGTATACTGTATACTGTATACTATATACTGTATACTGTATACTATATACTGTATACTGTATACTGTATACTATATACTGTATACTGTATTCTATATACTATATACTGTATACTGTATACTATATACTGTATACTGTATACTATATACTGTATACTGTATACTGTATACTGTATACTCTATACTGCATACTGTATACTATATACTGTATACTGTATACTGTATACTATATACTATATACTATATACTATATACTCTATACTGTATACTATATACTATATACTGTATACTGTATACTCTATACTATATACTCTATACTGTATACTGTATACTATATACTATATCATTCATCCCGCGGCACTGCGCCATTCCTAATCATTCATCCCGCAGCTCTGCCGGCGCACCGTGTCCTTCCTAATCATTCATTCCGCGGCTCAGCCGGCGCACCGCGTCATTCCTAATCATTCATCCCGCGGCACCGCTGGCGCACCGCGTCCTTCCTAATCATTCATCCCGCAGCTCCGCCGGCGCACCGCGTCATTCCTAATCATTCATCCCGTGGCTCCGCCGGCGCACCGATTCCTTCCTAATCATTCATCCTGCGGCTCCGCCGGCGCACCGCGTCCTTCCTAATCATTCATCCCGCGGCTCCCCCAACGCAACGCGTCCTTCCTAATCATTCATCCCGCGGCTCCGCCGGCGCACCGCGTCCTTCCTAATCATTCATCCCGCGGCTCCGCCAGCGCAACGCGTCCTTCCTAATCATTCATCCCGCGGCTCTGCCAGCGCACAGCGTCATTCCTAATCATTCATCCCGCGGCTCCGCCGACGCACCACGTCCTTCCTAATCATTCATCCCGCAGCTCCGCCGGCGCACCGCGTCATTCCTAATCATTGATCCCGCGGCACCGCCGGCACACCGCGTCATTCCTAATCATTCATCCCGCGGCACCGCCGGTGCACCGCGTCCTTCCTAATCATTCATCCCGCGGCTCCGTCGGCGCACAGCGTCCTTCCTAATCATTCATCCCGCACCTCTGCCGGCGCACCGTGTCATTCCTAATCATTCATCCCGTGGCTCCGCCGGCGCACCAATTCCTTCCTAATCATTCATCCCGCGGCTCCGCCGGCGCACCGTGTCCTTCCTAATCATTCATCCCGCAGCTCCGCCGGCGCACCACGTCCTTCCTAATCATTCATCCCGCAGCTCCGCCGGCGCACCGCGTCATTCCTAATCATTCATCCCGTGGCACCGCCGGCGCACCGCGTCATTCCTAATCATTCATCCCGCGGCACCGCCGGCGCACCGCGTCATTCCTAATCATTCATCCCGCGGCTCCGCCGGCGCACCGCGTCATTCCTAATCATTCATCCCGTGGCTCCGCCGGCGCACCGATTCCTTCCTAATCATTCATCCTGCGGCTCTGCCAGTGCACCGCGTCCTTCCTAATCATTCATCCCGCGGCTTCGCCGGCGCACCGCGTCCTTCCTAATCATTCATCCTGCGACTCTGCCAGTGCACCGCGTCCTTCCTAATCATTCATCCCGCGGCACCGCCGGCGCACAGCGTCCTTCCTAATCATTCATCCCGCGGCTCCGCCAGCGCACCGCGTCCTTCCTAATCATTCATCCCGCGGCTCCGCCAGCGCACCGCGTCCTTCCTAATCATTCATCCCGCGGCTCCGCCGGCGCACAGCGTCCTTCCTAATCATTCATCCCGCAGCTCCGCCGGCGCACCACGTCCTTCCTAATCATTCATCCCGCGGCTCCGTCGGCGCACAGCGTCCTTCCTAATCATTCATCCCGCACCTCTGCCGGCGCACCGTGTCATTCCTAATCATTCATCCCGTGGCTCCGCCGGCGCACCAATTCCTTCCTAATCATTCATCCCGCGGCTCCGCCGGCGCACCGTGTCCTTCCTAATCATTCATCCCGCAGCTCCGCCGGCGCACCACGTCCTTCCTAATCATTCATCCCGCAGCTCCGCCGGCGCACCGCGTCATTCCTAATCATTCATCCCGCGGCACCGCCGGCGCACCGCGTCATTCCTAATCATTCATCCCGCGGCTCCGCCGGCGCACCGCGTCCTTCCTAATCATTCATCCCGCAGCTCCGCCGGCGCACCGCGTCATTCCTAATCATTCATCCCGTGGCTCCGCCGGCGCACCGATTCCTTCCTAATCATTCATCCTGCGGCTCTGCCAGTGCACCGCGTCCTTCCTAATCATTCATCCCGCGGCTTCGCCGGCGCACCGCGTCCTTCCTAATCATTCATCCTGCGACTCTGCCAGTGCACCGCGTCCTTCCTAATCATTCATCCCGCGGCTCCGCCGGCGCACAGCGTCCTTCCTAATCATTCATCCCGCAGCTCCGCCGGCGCACCGCGTCATTCCTAATCATTCATCCCGCGGCACCGCCGGCGCACAGCGTCCTTCCTAATCATTCATCCCGTGGCTCCGCCGGCGCACCGATTCCTTCCTAATCATTCATCCTGCGGCTCCGCTGGCGCACCGCGTCATTCCTAATCATTCATCCTGCGGCTCCGCCGGCGCACCGCGTCCTTCCTAATCATTCATCCCGCGGCTCCCCCAACGCACCGCGTCCTTCCTAATCATTCATCCCGCGGCTCCGCCGGCGCACAGCGTCCTTCCTAATCATTCATCCCGCAGCTCCGCCGGCGCACCGCGTCATTCCTAATCATTCATCCCGCGGCACTGCGCCATTCCTAATCATTCATCCCGCAGCTCTGCCGGCGCACCGTGTCCTTCCTAATCATTCATTCCGCGGCTCAGCCGGCGCACCGCGTCATTCCTAATCATTCATCCCGCGGCACCGCTGGCGCACCGCGTCCTTCCTAATCATTCATCCCGCGGCACCGCCGGCGCACAGCGTCCTTCCTAATCATTCATCCCGTGGCTCCGCCGGCGCACCGATTCCTTCCTAATCATTCATCCTGCGGCTCCGCTGGCGCACCGCGTCATTCCTAATCATTCATCCTGCGGCTCCGCCGGCGCACCGCGTCCTTCCTAATCATTCATCCCGCGGCTCCCCCAACGCACCGCGTCATTCCTAATCATTCATCCCGCGACTCTGCCAGTGCACCGCGTCATTCCTAATCATTCATCCCGCGGCTCCGCCGGCGCACCGCGTCCTTCCTAATCATTTATCCCGCGGCTCCGCCAGCGCACCGCGTCATTCCTAATCATTCATCCCGCGGCACCGCCGGTGCACCGCGTCCTTCCTAATCATTCATCCCGCAGCTCCGCCGGCGCACCGCGTCATTCCTAATCATTCATCCCGTGGCTCCGCCGGCGCACCGATTCCTTCCTAATCATTCATCCTGCGGCTCCGCCGGCGCACCGCGTCCTTCCTAATCATTCATCCCGCGGCTCCCCCAACGCAACGCGTCCTTCCTAATCATTCATCCCGCACCTCTGCCGGCGCACCGTGTCATTCCTAATCATTCATCCCGCGGCACCGCCGGTGCACCGCGTCCTTCCTAATCATTCATCCCGCGGCTCCGTCGGCGCACAGCGTCCTTCCTAATCATTCATCCCGCACCTCTGCCGGCGCACCGTGTCATTCCTAATCATTCATCCCGTGGCTCCGCCGGCGCACCAATTCCTTCCTAATCATTCATCCCGCGGCTCCGCCGGCGCACCGTGTCCTTCCTAATCATTCATCCCGCAGCTCCGCCGGCGCACCACGTCCTTCCTAATCATTCATCCCGCAGCTCCGCCGGCGCACCGCGTCATTCCTAATCATTCATCCCGTGGCACCGCCGGCGCACCGCGTCATTCCTAATCATTCATCCCGCGGCACCGCCAGTGCACCGCGTCCTTCCTAACCATTCATCCCGCGGCTTCGCCGGCGCGCCGCGTCCTTCCTAATCATTCATCCTGCGGCTCCGCCGGCGCACCGCGTCCTTCCTAATCATTCATCCCGCGGCTCCGCCGGCGCACAGCGTCCTTCCTAATCATTCATCACGCGGATCTGCCAGCGCACCGCGTCCTTCCTAATCATTCATCCCGCGGCTCCGCCGGCGCACCGCGTCATTCCTAATCATTCATCCCGTGGCTCCGCCGGCGCACCGATTCCTTCCTAATCATTCATCCTGCGGCTCTGCCAGTGCACCGCGTCCTTCCTAATCATTCATCCCGCGGCTTCGCCGGCGCACCGCGTCCTTCCTAATCATTCATCCTGCGACTCTGCCAGTGCACCGCGTCCTTCCTAATCATTCATCCCGCGGCACCGCCGGCGCACAGCGTCCTTCCTAATCATTCATCCCGCGGCTCCGCCAGCGCACCGCGTCCTTCCTAATCATTCATCCCGCGGCTCCGCCAGCGCACCGCGTCCTTCCTAATCATTCATCCCGCGGCTCCGCCGGCGCACAGCGTCCTTCCTAATCATTCATCCCGCAGCTCCGCCGGCGCACCGCGTCCTTCCTAATCATTCATCCCGCGGCTCCGTCGGCGCACAGCGTCCTTCCTAATCATTCATCCCGCACCTCTGCCGGCGCACCGTGTCATTCCTAATCATTCATCCCGTGGCTCCGCCGGCGCACCAATTCCTTCCTAATCATTCATCCCGCGGCTCCGCCGGCGCACCGTGTCCTTCCTAATCATTCATCCCGCAGCTCCGCCGGCGCACCACGTCCTTCCTAATCATTCATCCCGCAGCTCCGCCGGCGCACCGCGTCATTCCTAATCATTCATCCCGTGGCACCGCCGGCGCACCGCGTCATTCCTAATCATTCATCCCGCGGCACCGCCGGCGCACCGCGTCATTCCTAATCATTCATCCCGTGGCTCCGCCGGCGCACCGATTCCTTCCTAATCATTCATCCTGCGGCTCCGCCGGCGCACCGCGTCCTTCCTAATCATTCATCACGCGGATCTGCCAGCGCACCGCGTCATTCCTAATCATTCATCCCGCGACTCTGCCAGTGCACCGCGTCCTTCCTAACCATTCATCCCGCGGCTTCGCCGGCGCGCCGCGTCCTTCCTAATCATTCATCCTGCGGCTCCGCCGGCGCACCGCGTCCTTCCTAATCATTCATCCCGCGGCTCCGCCGGCGCACAGCGTCCTTCCTAATCATTCATCACGCGGATCTGCCAGCGCACCGCGTCCTTCCTAATCATTCATCCCGCGGCTCCGCCGGCGCACCGCGTCATTCCTAATCATTCATCCCGTGGCTCCGCCGGCGCACCGATTCCTTCCTAATCATTCATCCTGCGGCTCTGCCAGTGCACCGCGTCCTTCCTAATCATTCATCCCGCGGCTTCGCCGGCGCACCGCGTCCTTCCTAATCATTCATCCTGCGACTCTGCCAGTGCACCGCGTCCTTCCTAATCATTCATCCCGCGACTCTGCCAGTGCACCGCGTCCTTCCTAACCATTCATCCCGCGGCTTCGCCGGCGCGCCGCGTCCTTCCTAATCATTCATCCTGCGGCTCCGCCGGCGCACAGCGTCCTTCCTAATCATTCATCACGCGGATCTGCCAGCGCACCGCGTCATTCCTAATCATTCATCCCGTGGCACCGCCGGCGCACCGCGTCATTCCTAATCATTCATCCCGCGGCTCCGTCGGCGCACAGCGTCCTTCCTAATCATTCATCCCGCACCTCTGCCGGCGCACCGTGTCATTCCTAATCATTCATCCCGTGGCTCCGCCGGCGCACCAATTCCTTCCTAATCATTCATCCCGCGGCTCCGCCGGCGCACCGTGTCCTTCCTAATCATTCATCCCGCAGCTCCGCCGGCGCACCACGTCCTTCCTAATCATTCATCCCGCAGCTCCGCCGGCGCACCGCGTCATTCCTAATCATTCATCCCGTGGCACCGCCGGCGCACCGCGTCATTCCTAATCATTCATCCCGCGGCACCGCCGGCGCACCGCGTCATTCCTAATCATTCATCCCGTGGCTCCGCCGGCGCACCGATTCCTTCCTAATCATTCATCCTGCGGCTCCGCCGGCGCACCGCGTCCTTCCTAATCATTCATCACGCGGATCTGCCAGCGCACCGCGTCATTCCTAATCATTCATCCCGCGACTCTGCCAGTGCACCGCGTCCTTCCTAACCATTCATCCCGCGGCTTCGCCGGCGCGCCGCGTCCTTCCTAATCATTCATCCTGCGGCTCCGCCGGCGCACCGCGTCCTTCCTAATCATTCATCCCGCGGCTCCGCCGGCGCACAGCGTCCTTCCTAATCATTCATCACGCGGATCTGCCAGCGCACCGCGTCCTTCCTAATCATTCATCCCGCGGCTCCGCCGGCGCACCGCGTCATTCCTAATCATTCATCCCGTGGCTCCGCCGGCGCACCGATTCCTTCCTAATCATTCATCCTGCGGCTCTGCCAGTGCACCGCGTCCTTCCTAATCATTCATCCCGCGGCTTCGCCGGCGCACCGCGTCCTTCCTAATCATTCATCCTGCGACTCTGCCAGTGCACCGCGTCCTTCCTAATCATTCATCCCGCGACTCTGCCAGTGCACCGCGTCCTTCCTAACCATTCATCCCGCGGCTTCGCCGGCGCGCCGCGTCCTTCCTAATCATTCATCCTGCGGCTCCGCCGGCGCACAGCGTCCTTCCTAATCATTCATCACGCGGATCTGCCAGCGCACCGCGTCATTCCTAATCATTCATCCCGTGGCACCGCCGGCGCACCGCGTCATTCCTAATCATTCATCCCGCGGCACCGCCGGCGCACCGCGTCATTCCTAATCATTCATCCCGTGGCTCCGCCGGCGCACCGATTCCTTCCTAATCATTCATCCTGCGGCTCCGCCGGCGCACCGCGTCCTTCCTAATCATTCATCATGCGGATCTGCCAGCGCACCGCGTCATTCCTAATCATTCATCCCGCGACTCTGCCAGTGCACCGCGTCCTTCCTAACCATTCATCCCGCGGCTTCGCCGGCGCGCCGCGTCCTTCCTAATCATTCATCCTGCGGCTCCGCCGGCGCACCGCGTCCTTCCTAATCATTCATCCCGCGGCTCCGCCGGCGCACAGCGTCCTTCCTAATCATTCATCACGCGGATCTGCCAGCGCACCGCGTCCTTCCTAATCATTCATCCCGCGGCTCCGCCGGCGCACCGCGTCATTCCTAATCATTCATCCCGTGGCTCCGCCGGCGCACCGATTCCTTCCTAATCATTCATCCTGCGGCTCTGCCAGTGCACCGCGTCCTTCCTAATCATTCATCCCGCGGCTTCGCCGGCGCACCGCGTCCTTCCTAATCATTCATTCCGCGGCTCAGCCGGCGCACCGCGTCATTCCTAATCATTCATCCCGCGGCACCGCTGGCGCACCGCGTCCTTCCTAATCATTCATCCCGCGGCACCGCCGGCGCACAGCGTCCTTCCTAATCATTCATCCCGTGGCTCCGCCGGCGCACCGATTCCTTCCTAATCATTCATCCCGCGGCACTGCGCCATTCCTAATCATTCATCCCGCAGCTCTGCCGGCGCACCGTGTCCTTCCTAATCATTCATTCCGCGGCTCAGCCGGCGCACCGCGTCATTCCTAATCATTCATCCCGCGGCACCGCTGGCGCACCGCGTCCTTCCTAATCATTCATCCCGCGGCACCGCCGGCGCACAGCGTCCTTCCTAATCATTCATCCCGTGGCTCCGCCGGCGCACCGATTCCTTCCTAATCATTCATCCTGCGGCTCCGCTGGCGCACCGCGTCATTCCTAATCATTCATCCCGCGGCTCCGTCGGCGCACAGCGTCCTTCCTAATCATTCATCCCGCACCTCTGCCGGCGCACCGTGTCATTCCTAATCATTCATCCCGTGGCTCCGCCGGCGCACCAATTCCTTCCTAATCATTCATCCCGCGACTCTGCCAGTGCACCGCGTCCTTCCTAACCATTCATCCCGCGGCTTCGCCGGCGCGCCGCGTCCTTCCTAATCATTCATCCTGCGGCTCCGCCGGCGCACCGCGTCCTTCCTAATCATTCATCCCGCGGCTCCGCCGGCGCACAGCGTCCTTCCTAATCATTCATCACGCGGATCTGCCAGCGCACCGCGTCCTTCCTAATCATTCATCCCGCGGCTCCGCCGGCGCACCGCGTCATTCCTAATCATTCATCCCGTGGCTCCGCCGGCGCACCGATTCCTTCCTAATCATTCATCCTGCGGCTCTGCCAGTGCACCGCGTCCTTCCTAATCATTCATCCCGCGGCTTCGCCGGCGCACCGCGTCCTTCCTAATCATTCATCCCGCAGCTCCGCCGGCGCACCGCGTCATTCCTAATCATTCATCCCGCGGCTCCGCCAGCGCACCGCGTCCTTCCTAATCATTCATCCCGCGACTCTGCCAGTGCACCGCGTCCTTCCTAACCATTCATCCCGCGGCTTCGCCGGCGCGCCGCGTCCTTCCTAATCATTCATCCTGCGGCTCCGCCGGCGCACAGCGTCCTTCCTAATCATTCATCACGCGGATCTGCCAGCGCACCGCGTCATTCCTAATCATTCATCCCGTGGCACCGCCGGCGCACCGCGTCATTCCTAATCATTCATCCCGCGGCTCCGTCGGCGCACAGCGTCCTTCCTAATCATTCATCCCGCACCTCTGCCGGCGCACCGTGTCATTCCTAATCATTCATCCCGTGGCTCCGCCGGCGCACCAATTCCTTCCTAATCATTCATCCCGCGGCTCCGCCGGCGCACCGTGTCCTTCCTAATCATTCATCCCGCAGCTCCGCCGGCGCACCACGTCCTTCCTAATCATTCATCCCGCAGCTCCGCCGGCGCACCGCGTCATTCCTAATCATTCATCCCGTGGCACCGCCGGCGCACCGCGTCATTCCTAATCATTCATCCCGCGGCACCGCCGGCGCACCGCGTCATTCCTAATCATTCATCCCGTGGCTCCGCCGGCGCACCGATTCCTTCCTAATCATTCATCCTGCGGCTCCGCCGGCGCACCGCGTCCTTCCTAATCATTCATCACGCGGATCTGCCAGCGCACCGCGTCATTCCTAATCATTCATCCCGCGACTCTGCCAGTGCACCGCGTCCTTCCTAACCATTCATCCCGCGGCTTCGCCGGCGCGCCGCGTCCTTCCTAATCATTCATCCTGCGGCTCCGCCGGCGCACCGCGTCCTTCCTAATCATTCATCCCGCGGCTCCGCCGGCGCACAGCGTCCTTCCTAATCATTCATCACGCGGATCTGCCAGCGCACCGCGTCCTTCCTAATCATTCATCCCGCGGCTCCGCCGGCGCACCGCGTCATTCCTAATCATTCATCCCGTGGCTCCGCCGGCGCACCGATTCCTTCCTAATCATTCATCCTGCGGCTCTGCCAGTGCACCGCGTCCTTCCTAATCATTCATCCCGCGGCTTCGCCGGCGCACCGCGTCCTTCCTAATCATTCATCCTGCGACTCTGCCAGTGCACCGCGTCCTTCCTAATCATTCATCCCGCGACTCTGCCAGTGCACCGCGTCCTTCCTAACCATTCATCCCGCGGCTTCGCCGACGCGCCGCGTCCTTCCTAATCATTCATCCTGCGGCTCCGCCGGCGCACAGCGTCCTTCCTAATCATTCATCACGCGGATCTGCCAGCGCACCGCGTCATTCCTAATCATTCATCCCGTGGCACCGCCGGCGCACCGCGTCATTCCTAATCATTCATCCCGCGGCACCGCCGGCGCACCGCGTCATTCCTAATCATTCATCCCGTGGCTCCGCCGGCGCACCGATTCCTTCCTAATCATTCATCCTGCGGCTCCGCCGGCGCACCGCGTCCTTCCTAATCATTCATCACGCGGATCTGCCAGCGCACCGCGTCATTCCTAATCATTCATCCCGCGACTCTGCCAGTGCACCGCGTCCTTCCTAACCATTCATCCCGCGGCTTCGCCGGCGCGCCGCGTCCTTCCTAATCATTCATCCTGCGGCTCCGCCGGCGCACCACGTCCTTCCTAATCATTCATCCCGCAGCTCCGCCGGCGCACCGCGTCATTCCTAATCATTCATCCCGTGGCACCGCCGGCGCACCGCGTCATTCCTAATCATTCATCCCGCGGCACCGCCGGCGCACCGCGTCATTCCTAATCATTCATCCCGTGGCTCCGCCGGCGCACCGATTCCTTCCTAATCATTCATCCTGCGGCTCCGCCGGCGCACCGCGTCCTTCCTAATCATTCATCACGCGGATCTGCCAGCGCACCGCGTCATTCCTAATCATTCATCCCGCGACTCTGCCAGTGCACCGCGTCCTTCCTAACCATTCATCCCGCGGCTTCGCCGGCGCGCCGCGTCCTTCCTAATCATTCATCCTGCGGCTCCGCCGGCGCACCGCGTCCTTCCTAATCATTCATCCCGCGGCTCCGCCGGCGCACAGCGTCCTTCCTAATCATTCATCACGCGGATCTGCCAGCGCACCGCGTCCTTCCTAATCATTCATCCCGCGGCTCCGCCGGCGCACCGCGTCATTCCTAATCATTCATCCCGTGGCTCCGCCGGCGCACCGATTCCTTCCTAATCATTCATCCTGCGGCTCTGCCAGTGCACCGCGTCCTTCCTAATCATTCATCCCGCGGCTTCGCCGGCGCACCGCGTCCTTCCTAATCATTCATCCTGCGACTCTGCCAGTGCACCGCGTCCTTCCTAATCATTCATCCCGCGACTCTGCCAGTGCACCGCGTCCTTCCTAACCATTCATCCCGCGGCTTCGCCGACGCGCCGCGTCCTTCCTAATCATTCATCCTGCGGCTCCGCCGGCGCACAGCGTCCTTCCTAATCATTCATCACGCGGATCTGCCAGCGCACCGCGTCATTCCTAATCATTCATCCCGTGGCACCGCCGGCGCACCGCGTCATTCCTAATCATTCATCCCGCGGCACCGCCGGCGCACCGCGTCATTCCTAATCATTCATCCCGTGGCTCCGCCGGCGCACCGATTCCTTCCTAATCATTCATCCTGCGGCTCCGCCGGCGCACCGCGTCCTTCCTAATCATTCATCACGCGGATCTGCCAGCGCACCGCGTCATTCCTAATCATTCATCCCGCGACTCTGCCAGTGCACCGCGTCCTTCCTAACCATTCATCCCGCGGCTTCGCCGGCGCGCCGCGTCCTTCCTAATCATTCATCCTGCGGCTCCGCCGGCGCACCGCGTCCTTCCTAATCATTCATCCCGCGGCTCCGCCGGCGCACAGCGTCCTTCCTAATCATTCATCACGCGGATCTGCCAGCGCACCGCGTCCTTCCTAATCATTCATCCCGCGGCTCCGCCGGCGCACCGCGTCATTCCTAATCATTCATCCCGTGGCTCCGCCGGCGCACCGATTCCTTCCTAATCATTCATCCTGCGGCTCTGCCAGTGCACCGCGTCCTTCCTAATCATTCATCCCGCGGCTTCGCCGGCGCACCGCGTCCTTCCTAATCATTCATCCTGCGACTCTGCCAGTGCACCGCGTCCTTCCTAATCATTCATCCCGCGGCACCGCCGGCGCACAGCGTCCTTCCTAATCATTCATCCCGCGGCTCCGCCAGCGCACCGCGTCCTTCCTAATCATTCATCCCGCGGCTCCGCCAGCGCACCGCGTCCTTCCTAATCATTCATCCTGCGGCTCCGCCGGCGCACCGCGTCCTTCCTAATCATTCATCCCGCGGCTCCGCCGGCGCACAGCGTCCTTCCTAATCATTCATCACGCGGATCTGCCAGCGCACCGCGTCCTTCCTAATCATTCATCCCGCGGCTCCGCCGGCGCACCGCGTCATTCCTAATCATTCATCCCGTGGCTCCGCCGGCGCACCGATTCCTTCCTAATCATTCATCCTGCGGCTCTGCCAGTGCACCGCGTCCTTCCTAATCATTCATCCCGCGGCTTCGCCGGCGCACCGCGTCATTCCTAATCATTCATCCCGTGGCTCCGCTGGTGCACCGCGTCCTTCCTAATCATTCATCCCGCGGCACCGCTGGTGCACCGCGTCCTTCCTAATCATTCATCCCGCGGCTCCGCCAGCGCACAGCGTCCTTCCTAATCATTCATCCCGCGGCTCCGCCAGCGCACCGCGTCCTTCCTAATCATTCATCCCGCGGCTCCGCCAGCGCACCGCGTCCTTCCTAATCATTCATCCTGCGGCTCCGCCGGCGCACCGCGTCCTTCCTAATCATTCATCCCGCGGCTCCGCCGGCGCACAGCGTCCTTCCTAATCATTCATCACGCGGATCTGCCAGCGCACCGCGTCCTTCCTAATCATTCATCCCGCGGCTCCGCCGGCGCACCGCGTCATTCCTAATCATTCATCCCGTGGCTCCGCCGGCGCACCGATTCCTTCCTAATCATTCATCCTGCGGCTCTGCCAGTGCACCGCGTCCTTCCTAATCATTCATCCCGCGGCTTCGCCGGCGCACCGCGTCATTCCTAATCATTCATCCCGTGGCTCCGCTGGTGCACCGCGTCCTTCCTAATCATTCATCCCGCGGCACCGCTGGTGCACCGCGTCCTTCCTAATCATTCATCCCGCGGCTCCGCCAGCGCACCGCGTCCTTCCTAATCATTCATCCCGCGGCTCCGCCAGCGCACCGCGTCCTTCCTAATCATTCATCCCGCGGCTCCGCCAGCGCACCGCGTCCTTCCTAATCATTCATCCCGCGGCTCCGCCGGCGCACAGCGTCCTTCCTAATCATTCATCCCGCAGCTCCGCCGGCGCACCGCGTCCTTCCTAATCATTCATCCCGCGGCACCGCCGGCGCACCGCGTCATTCCTAATCATTCATCCCGTGGCTCCGCCGGCGCACCGATTCCTTCCTAATCATTCATCCCGCGGCTCCGCCAGCGCACCGCGTCCTTCCTAATCATTCATCCCGCGGCTCCGCCAGCGCACCGCGTCCTTCCTAATCATTCATCCCGCGGCTCCGCCGGCGCACCACGTCCTTCCTAATCATTCATCCCGCAGCTCCGCCGGCGCACCGCGTCATTCCTAATCATTCATCCCGTGGCACCGCCGGCGCACCGCGTCATTCCTAATCATTCATCCCGCGGCTCCGCCAGCGCACCGCGTCCTTCCTAATCATTCATCCCGCGGCTCCGCCAGCGCACCGCGTCCTTCCTAATCATTCATCCCGCGGCTCCGCCAGCGCACCGCGTCCTTCCTAATCATTCATCCCGCGGCTCCGCCAGCGCACCGCGTCCTTCCTAATCATTCATCCTGCGGCTCCGCCGGCGCACCGCGTCCTTCCTAATCATTCATCCCGCGGCTCCGCCGGCGCACAGCGTCCTTCCTAATCATTCATCACGCGGATCTGCCAGCGCACCGCGTCCTTCCTAATCATTCATCCCGCGGCTCCGCCGGCGCACCGCGTCATTCCTAATCATTCATCCCGTGGCTCCGCCGGCGCACCGATTCCTTCCTAATCATTCATCCTGCGGCTCTGCCAGTGCACCGCGTCCTTCCTAATCATTCATCCCGCGGCTTCGCCGGCGCACCGCGTCATTCCTAATCATTCATCCCGTGGCTCCGCTGGTGCACCGCGTCCTTCCTAATCATTCATCCCGCGGCACCGCTGGTGCACCGCGTCCTTCCTAATCATTCATCCCGCGGCTCCGCCAGCGCACCGCGTCCTTCCTAATCATTCATCCCGCGGCTCCGCCAGCGCACCGCGTCCTTCCTAATCATTCATCCCGCGGCTCCGCCAGCGCACCGCGTCCTTCCTAATCATTCATCCCGCGGCTCCGCCAGCGCACCGCGTCCTTCCTAATCATTCATCCCGCGGCTCCGCCGGCGCACAGCGTCCTTCCTAATCATTCATCCCGCAGCTCCGCCGGCGCACCGCGTCCTTCCTAATCATTCATCCCGCGGCTCCGTCGGCGCACAGCGTCCTTCCTAATCATTCATCCCGCACCTCTGCCGGCGCACCGTGTCATTCCTAATCATTCATCCCGTGGCTCCGCCGGCGCACCAATTCCTTCCTAATCATTCATCCCGCGGCTCCGCCGGCGCACCGTGTCCTTCCTAATCATTCATCCCGCAGCTCCGCCGGCGCACCACGTCCTTCCTAATCATTCATCCCGCAGCTCCGCCGGCGCACCGCGTCATTCCTAATCATTCATCCCGTGGCTCCGCTGGTGCACCGCGTCCTTCCTAATCATTCATCCCGCGGCACCGCTGGTGCACCGCGTCCTTCCTAATCATTCATCCCGCGGCTCCGCCAGCGCACCGCGTCCTTCCTAATCATTCATCCCGCGGCTCCGCCAGCGCACCGCGTCCTTCCTAATCATTCATCCCGCGGCTCCGCCAGCGCACCGCGTCCTTCCTAATCATTCATCCCGCGGCTCCGCCAGCGCACCGCGTCCTTCCTAATCATTCATCCCGCGGCTCCGCCGGCGCACAGCGTCCTTCCTAATCATTCATCCCGCAGCTCCGCCGGCGCACCGCGTCCTTCCTAATCATTCATCCCGCGGCTCCGTCGGCGCACAGCGTCCTTCCTAATCATTCATCCCGCACCTCTGCCGGCGCACCGTGTCATTCCTAATCATTCATCCCGTGGCTCCGCCGGCGCACCAATTCCTTCCTAATCATTCATCCCGCGGCTCCGCCGGCGCACCGTGTCCTTCCTAATCATTCATCCCGCAGCTCCGTCGACGCACCACGTCCTTCCTAATCATTCATCCCGCAGCTCCGCCGGCGCACCGCGTCATTCCTAATCATTCATCCCGTGGCACCGCCGGCGCACCGCGTCATTCCTAATCATTCATCCCGCGGCACCGCCGGCGCACCGCGTCATTCCTAATCATTCATCCCGTGGCTCCGCCGGCGCACCGATTCCTTCCTAATCATTCATCCCGCGGCTCCGCCGGCGCACAGCGTCCTTCCTAATCATTCATCCCGCAGCTCCGCCGGCGCACCGCGTCATTCCTAATCATTCATCCCGCGGCTCCGCCAGCGCACAGCGTCCTTCCTAATCATTCATCCCGCAGCTCCGCCGGCGCACCGCGTCATTCCTAATCATTCATCCCGTGGCTCCGCTGGTGCACCGCGTCCTTCCTAATCATTCATCCCGCGGCACCGCTGGTGCACCGCGTCCTTCCTAATCATTCATCCCGCGGCTCCGCCAGCGCACCGCGTCCTTCCTAATCATTCATCCCGCGGCACCGCTGGTGCACCGCGTCCTTCCTAATCATTCATCCCGCGGCTCCGCCAGCGCACCGCGTCCTTCCTAATCATTCATCCCGCGGCTCCGCCAGCGCACCGCGTCCTTCCTAATCATTCATCCCGCGGCTCCGCCAGCGCACCGCGTCCTTCCTAATCATTCATCCCGCGGCTCCGCCAGCGCACCGCGTCCTTCCTAATCATTCATCCCGCGGCTCCGCCGGCGCACAGCGTCCTTCCTAATCATTCATCCCGCAGCTCCGCCGGCGCACCGCGTCCTTCCTAATCATTCATCCCGCGGCTCCGTCGGCGCACAGCGTCCTTCCTAATCATTCATCCCGCACCTCTGCCGGCGCACCGTGTCATTCCTAATCATTCATCCCGTGGCTCCGCCGGTGCACCAATTCCTTCCTAATCATTCATCCCGCAGCTCCGCCGGCGCACCGCGTCATTCCTAATCATTCATCCCGTGGCACCGCCGGCGCACCGCGTCATTCCTAATCATTCATCCCGCGGCACCGCCGGCGCACCGCGTCATTCCTAATCATTCATCCCGTGGCTCCGCCGGCGCACCGATTCCTTCCTAATCATTCATCCCGCGGCACCGCTGGTGCACCGCGTCCTTCCTAATCATTCATCCCGCGGCTCCGCCAGCGCACCGCGTCCTTCCTAATCATTCATCCCGCGGCTCCGCCAGCGCACCGCGTCCTTCCTAATCATTCATCCCGCGGCTCCGCCAGCGCACCGCGTCCTTCCTAATCATTCATCCCGCGGCTCCGCCAGCGCACCGCGTCCTTCCTAATCATTCATCCCGCGGCTCCGCCGGCGCACAGCGTCCTTCCTAATCATTCATCCCGCAGCTCCGCCGGCGCACCGCGTCCTTCCTAATCATTCATCCCGCGGCTCCGTCGGCGCACAGCGTCCTTCCTAATCATTCATCCCGCACCTCTGCCGGCGCACCGTGTCATTCCTAATCATTCATCCCGTGGCTCCGCCGGCGCACCAATTCCTTCCTAATCATTCATCCCGCGGCTCCGCCGGCGCACCGTGTCCTTCCTAATCATTCATCCCGCAGCTCCGCCGGCGCACCACGTCCTTCCTAATCATTCATCCCGCAGCTCCGCCGGCGCACCGCGTCATTCCTAATCATTCATCCCGTGGCACCGCCGGCGCACCGCGTCATTCCTAATCATTCATCCCGCGGCACCGCCGGCGCACCGCGTCATTCCTAATCATTCATCCCGTGGCTCCGCCGGCGCACCGATTCCTTCCTAATCATTCATCCCGCGGCTCCGCCAGCGCACCGCGTCCTTCCTAATCATTCATCCCGCGGCTCCGCCAGCGCACCGCGTCCTTCCTAATCATTCATCCCGCGGCTCCGCCGGCGCACCACGTCCTTCCTAATCATTCATCCCGCAGCTCCGCCGGCGCACCGCGTCATTCCTAATCATTCATCCCGTGGCACCGCCGGCGCACCGCGTCATTCCTAATCATTCATCCCGCGGCACCGCCGGCGCACCGCGTCATTCCTAATCATTCATCCCGTGGCTCCGCCGGCGCACCGATTCCTTCCTAATCATTCATCCTGCGGCTCCGCCGGCGCACCGCGTCCTTCCTAATCATTCATCACGCGGATCTGCCAGCGCACCGCGTCATTCCTAATCATTCATCCCGCGACTCTGCCAGTGCACCGCGTCCTTCCTAACCATTCATCCCGCGGCTTCGCCGGCGCGCCGCGTCCTTCCTAATCATTCATCCTGCGGCTCCGCCGGCGCACCGCGTCCTTCCTAATCATTCATCCCGCGGCTCCGCCGGCGCACAGCGTCCTTCCTAATCATTCATCACGCGGATCTGCCAGCGCACCGCGTCCTTCCTAATCATTCATCCCGCGGCTCCGCCGGCGCACCGCGTCATTCCTAATCATTCATCCCGTGGCTCCGCCGGCGCACCGATTCCTTCCTAATCATTCATCCTGCGGCTCTGCCAGTGCACCGCGTCCTTCCTAATCATTCATCCCGCGGCTTCGCCGGCGCACCGCGTCCTTCCTAATCATTCATCCTGCGACTCTGCCAGTGCACCGCGTCCTTCCTAATCATTCATCCCGCGGCTCTGCCAGCGCAACGCGTCCTTCCTAATCATTCATCCCGCGGCTCCGCCGACGCACCACGTCCTTCCTAATCATTCATCCCGCGGCACCGCCGGGGCACCGCGTCCTTCCTAATCATTCATCCCGCGGCTCCGTCGGCGCACAGCGTCCTTCCTAATCATTCATCCCGCGGCTCCGCCGGCGCACCGTGTCCTTCCTAATCATTCATCCCGCAGCTCCGCCGGCGCACCACGTCCTTCCTAATCATTCATCCCGCAGCTCCGCCGGCGCACCGCGTCATTCCTAATCATTCATCCCGCGGCACCGCCGGCGCACCGCGTCATTCCTAATCATTCATCCCGTGGCTCCGCCGGCGCACCGATTCCTTCCTAATCATTCATCACGCGGATCTGCCAGCGCACCGCGTCATTCCTAATCATTCATCCCGTGGCTCCGCCGGCGCACCGATTCCTTCCTAATCATTCATCCCGCGGCTCTGCCAGTGCACCGCGTCATTCCTAATCATTCATCCCGCGACTCTGCCAGTGCACCGCGTCCTTCCTAATCATTCATCCCGCGGCTTCGCCGGCGCACCGCGTCCTTCCTAATCATTCATCCCGCGGCTCCGCCGGCGCACAGCGTCCTTCCTAATCATTCATCACACGGATCTGCCAGCGCACTGCGTCCTTCCTAATCATTCATCCCGCGGCTCCGCCGGCGCACCGCGTCTTTCCTAATCATTCATCCCGCGGCTCCGCCAGCGCACCGCGTCCTTCCTAATCATTCATCCCGCGGCTCCGCCGGCGCACAGCGTCCTTCCTAATCATTCATCCCGCAGCTCCGCCGGCGCACCGCGTCATTCCTAATCATTCATCCCGCGGCACTGCGCCATTCCTAATCATTCATCCCGCAGCTCCGCCGGCGCACCGCGTCATTCCTAATCATTCATCCCGTGGCTCCGCCGGCGCACCGATTCCTTCCTAATCATTCATCCCGTGGCTCCGCCGGTGCACCGCGTCCTTCCTAATCATTCATCCCGCGGCTCCCCCAACGCACTGCGTCCTTCCTAATCATTCATCCCGCAGCTCCGCCGGCGCACCGCATCATTCCTAATCATTCATCCCGTGGCTCCGCCGGCGCACCGATTCCTTCCTAATCATTCATCCTGCGGCTCTGCCAGTGCACCGCGTCCTTCCTAATCATTCATCCCGCGGCTTCGCCGGCGCACCGCGTCCTTCCTAATCATTCATCCCGCGACTCTGCCAGTGCACCGCGTCCTTCCTAATCATTCATCCCGCGGCTCCGCCGGCGCACAGCGTCCTTCCTAATCATTCATCCCGCAGCTCCGCCGGCGCACCGCGTCATTCCTAATCATTCATCCCGCGGCACTGCGCCATTCCTAATCATTCATCCCACAGCTCTGCCGGCGCACCGTGTCCTTCCTAATCATTCATCCCGCGGCTCAGCCGGCGCACCGCGTCATTCATAATCATTCATCCCGCGGCACCGCCGGCGCACCGCGTCCTTCCTAATCATTCATCCCGCGGCTCCCCCAACGCACCGCGTCATTCCTAATCATTCATCCCGCGACTCTGCCAGTGCACCGCGTCATTCCTAATCATTCATCCCGCGGCTCCGCCGGCGCACCGCGTCCTTCCTAATCATTCATCCCGCGGCTCCGCAGGCGCACCGCGTCCTTCCTAATCATTCATCCTGCGGCTCCGCCGGCACACTGCGTCCTTCCTAATCATTCATCCCGCGGCACCGCCGGCGCACCGCGTCCTTCCTAATCATTCATCCCGCGGCACCGCCGGTGCACAGCGTCCTTCCTAATCATTCATCCCGCAGCTCCGCCGGCGCACCGCGTCATTCCTAATCATTCATCCCGTGGCTCCGCCGGCGCACCGATTCCTTCCTAATCATTCATCCCGCAGCTCCGCCGACGCACAGCGTCCTTCCTAATCATTCATCCCGCAGCTCCGCCGGCGCACCGCGTCCTTCCTAATCATTCATCCCGCGGCTCAGCCGGCGCACCGCGTCATTCCTAATCATTCATCCCGCGGCACCGCCGGCGCACAGCGTCCTTCCTAATCATTCATCCTGCAGCTCCGCCGGCGCACCGCGTCATTCCTAATCATTCATCCCGCGGCTCCGCCGGCGCACCGCGTCTTTCCTAATCATTCATCCCGCAGCTCCGCCGGCGCACTGCGTCCTTCCTAATCATTCATCCCGCGGCTCCGCCGGCGCACCGATTCCTTCCTAATCATTCATCCTGCGGCTCCGCCAACGCACCGCGTCATTCCTAATCATTCATCCCGCGACTCTGCCAGTGCACCGCGTCATTCCTAATCATTCATCCCGCGGCTCCGCCGGCGCACCGCGTCTTTCCTAATCATTCATCCCGCGGCTCCGCCGGCGCACCGCGTCCTTCCTAATCATTCATCCCGCGGCTCCGCCGGCGCACAGCGTCCTTCCTAATCATTCATCCCGCAGCTCCGCCGGCGCACCGCGTCATTCCTAATCATTCATCCCGCGGCACTGCGCCATTCCTAATCATTCATCCCGCAGCTCTGCCGGCGCACCGTGTCCTTCCTAATCATTCATCCCGCGGCTCAGCCGGCGCACCGCGTCATTCCTAATCATTCATCCCGCGGCACCGCCGGCGCACAGCGTCCTTCCTAATCATTCATCCCGCAGCTCCGCCGGCGCACCGCGTCATTCCTAATCATTCATCCCGCGGCTCCGCCGGCGCACCGCGTCTTTCCTAATCATTCATCCCGCAGCTCCGCCGGCGCACTGCGTCCTTCCTAATCATTCATCCCGCGGCTCCGCCGGCGCACCGATTCCTTCCTAATCATTCATCCTGCGGCTCCGCCAACGCACCGCGTCATTCCTAATCATTCATCCCGCGACTCTGCCAGTGCACCGCGTCATTCCTAATCATTCATCCCGCGGCTCCGCCGGCGCACCGCGTCCTTCCTAATCATTCATCCCGCGGCTCCGCCGGTGCACCGCGTCCTTCCTAATCATTCATCCCGCGGCTCCGCCGGCGCACCGCGTCCTTCCTAATCATTCATCCCGCGGCTCTGCCAGCGCACCGCGTCCTTCCTAATCATTCATCACGCGGATCTGCCAGCGCACCGCATCCTTCCTAATCATTCATCCCACGGCTCCGCCGGCGCACCGCGTCCTTCCTAATCATTCATCCCGCGGCTCCGCCGGCGCACCGCGTCCTTCCTAATCATTCATCCCGCGGCTCCGCCGGCGCACCGCGTCCTTCCTAATCATTCATCCCGCGGCTCTGCCAGCGCACCGCGTCCTTCCTAATCATTCATCACGCGGATCTGCCAGCGCACCGCATCCTTCCTAATCATTCATCCCACGGCTCCGCCGGCGCACCGCGTCCTTCCTAATCATTCATCCCGCGGCTCCGCCGGCGCACCGCGTCCTTCCTAATCATTCATCCTGCGGCTCCGCCGGCGCAACGCGTCCTTCCTAATCATTCATCCCGCGGCTCCGCCGGCGCACCGCGTCTTTCCTAATCATTCATCCCGCAGCTCTGCCAGCGCACCGCGTCCTTCCAAGTCATTCATCCCGCGGCCCCGCCGGCGCATCGCGTACTTCCTAATTATTCATCCTGCGGCTCCTTTCTGGGGTAGGTGGGTGATGGTCGCTGTGACGTTTGTCCCGGGAATCTCGTCTTCCAATGAAGGATTGAGGTCAGCGAGGTCAGCGAGACAGCGACCGGCGGGCGACAAGACAGCGACCGGCGGGCGACAAGACAGCGACCGGCGGGAGACAAGACAGCGACCGGCGGGCGACATGACAGCGACCGGCGGGCGACAAGACAGAGACCGCCGGGCGACAAGACAGCGGCCGCAGGGCGACAAGACAGCGACCGCCGAGCGACAAGACAGCGACCGCCGAGCGACAAGATAGCGACTGCCGAGCGACAAGACAGCGACCGCCGAGCGACAAGACAGCGACCGCCGAGCGACAAGACAGCGACCGGCGGGAGACAAGACAGCGACCGCAGGGGGACAAGACAGCGACCGCAGGGGGACAAGACAGCGACCGGCGGGCGACAAGACAGCGGCCGCAGGGTGAGAAGACAGCGACCGCAGGGCGACAAGACAGCGACTGCCGAGCGACAAGACAGCGACCGTAGGGTGACAAGACAGCGACCGGCGGGCGACAAGACAGCGACCGCAGGGCGACAAGACAGCGACCGCAGGGCGACAAGACAGCGACCGCAGGGGGGCTTTTTGGAATCTGGAAGCCCCCTTCAACAAGGGGGCCTCCCAAATCCTGCCCCCCCATGTGTATGAGTACCCCTACATGTCCCCCAAAGAAAGAAAATCTAGAATCACTCATGATGAATGCCGCCACTGCTGACCCGACGCTGGCCCCCACCACTACATAACCTAATGGGCAGGGCCACCCAGTGACATCATCGGTTCACCCCGCTCCCTTTGTGACATCATCATAAAATAAACTTAAAGTTCTGACAAACCCCCCCCCAAAAAAAAGACACCCCTAGACTGTTCCTTCCAGCCAATGGAAGAAAATGTTGTGTGCCTGGCTGTGTGTGTATTGATAAAGGGAAAGGAAAATGTTTTTTTTTGGGGGGTGCACTAGGAGGAGATCAACATACCCCAATCACATTGTACGGTGTATGGTGGGGATACAATGTATCCATTATCTCAGATTTCTGGTTGTCCTCAGTCCTTGTCCCCCCAGTCCTTGTCCCCCCTCTCAGTCCTTGTCCCCCCTCAGTCCTTGTCCCCCCCCCTCAGTCCTTGTCCCTCCCAGTCCTTGTCCCCCCTCAGTCCTTGTCCCCCTCAGTCCTTGTCCCCCCCAGTCCTTGTCTTCCCCCTCAGTCCTTGTCCCCCCCTCAGTCCTTGTCCCCCCTCAGTCATTGTCCCCCAGTCCTTGTCCCCCCTCAGTCCTTGTCCTCCCTCTCAGTCCTTCCCCCCCCAGTCCTTGCCCCCCCTCAGTCCTTGTCCCCCCTCAGTCCTTGTCCCCCCCTCAGTCATTGTCCCCCCTCAGTCATTGTCCCCCCAGTCCTTGTCCCCCCTCAGTCCTTGTCCCCCCTCAGTCCTTGTCCTCCCTCTCAGTCCTTCCCCCCTCAGTCCTTGTCCCCCCTCTTCAGTCCTTGTCCCCCCTCTCAGACCTTGTCCCCCTCAGTCCTTGTCCCCCCTCAGTCCTTGTCCTCCCTCTCAGTCCTTCCCCCCTCAGTCCTTGTCCCCCCTCTTCAGTCCTTGTCCTCCCCCCAGTCCTTGTCCCCCCTCTCAGACCTTGTCCCCCCTCAGTCCTTGTCCCCCCTCAGTCCTTGTCCCCCCCTCAGTCCTTGTCCTCCCCCTCAGTCCTTTTCCCCCCCTCAGGCCTTGTCCTCCCCCTCAGTCCTTGTCCCCCCCTCAGGCCTTGGCCCCCCCTCAGTCCTTGCCCCCCCAGTCCTTGTCCCCCCCAGTCCTTGTCCCCCTCAGTCCTTGCGCCCCCACAGTCCTCCCCCTCAGTCCTTGTCCCCCTCAGTCCTTGTCCCCCCAGTCCTTGTCTTCCCCCTCAGTCCTTGTCCCCCCCAGTCCTTGTCCCCCCAGTCCTTGCGCCCCCACAGTCTTCCCCCTCAGTCCTTGTCCCCCCTCTCAGTCCTTGTCCCCCCTCTCAGTCCTTGTCCCCCCTCAGTCCTTGTCCCCCCTCTCAGTCCTTGTCCCCCTCAGTCCTTGTCCCCCCCAGTCCTTGTCCCCCCAGTCCTTTCCCCCCCAGTCCTTGGCCCCCCTCAGTCCTTGCCCCCCCAGTCCTTGTCCCCCCCAGTCCTTGTCCCCCTCAGTCCTTGTCCCCCTCAGTCCTTGTCCCCCTCAGTCCTTGTCCCCCCCAGTCCTTGTCCCCCCAGTCCTTGTCCCCCCAGTCCTTGTCCCCCTCAGTCCTTGCGCCCCCACAGTCTTCCCCCTCAGTCCTTGTCCCCCCTCTCAGTCCTTGTCCCCCCTCTCAGTCCTTGTCCCCCCTCAGTCCTTGTCCCCCCCAGTCCTTGTCCCCCTCAGTCCTTGTCCCCCCAGTCCTTGCTCCCCAGTCACTGTCCCCCCCCAGTCCTTGGCCCCCCCTCAGTCCTTGCCCCCCCAGTCCTTGTCCCCCTCAGTCCTTGTCCCCCTCAGTCCTTGCCCCCCCCAGTCCTTGTCCCCCCCAGTCCTTGTCCCCCTCAGTCCTTGTCCCCCTCAGTCCTTGTCCCCCTCAGTCCTTGTCCCCCCCAGTCCTTGTCCCCCCAGTCCTTGTCCCCCCAGTCCTTGTCCCCCTCAGTCCTTGCGCCCCCACAGTCTTCCCCCTCAGTCCTTGTCCCCCCTCTCAGTCCTTGTCCCCCCCTCTCAGTCCTTGTCCCCCCTCAGTCCTTGTCCCCCCCAGTCCTTGTCCCCCTCAGTCCTTGTCCCCCCAGTCCTTGCTCCCCAGTCCTTGTCCCCCCCCAGTCCTTGGCCCCCCCTCAGTCCTTGCCCCCCCAGTCCTTGTCCCCCTCAGTCCTTGTCCCCCTCAGTCCTTGTCCCCCCCAGTCCTTGTCCCCCCAGTCCTTGTCCCCCTCAGTCTTTGCGCCCCCACAGTCCTCCCCCTCAGTCCTTGTCCCCCCCCCCAGTCCTTGTCTTCCCCCTCAGTCCTTGTCCCCCTCAGTCCTTGTCCCCCCCTCAGTCCTTGTCCCCCCCCTCAGTCATTGCCCCCCCTCAGTCATTGTCCTCCCCCTCAGTCCTTCTCCCCCTCAGTCCTTGTCCCCCTCAGTCCTTGTCCCCCCTCAGTCCTTGTCCCCCCCAGTCCTTGTACCCCCTCAGTCCTTGTCCTCCCCTCAGTTCTTGTCCCCCTCAGTCCTTGTCCCCCCTCAGTCCTTCCCCCCCTCAGTCCTTGTCCCCCCCAGTCCTTGTCCCCCCTCAGTCCTTGTCCCCCTCAGTCCTTCCCCCCCCTCAGTCCTTGTCCCCCCTCAGTCCTTGCAGTCCTTGTCCCCCCTCTCAGTCCTTGTCCCCCCCCCAGTCCTTGTCCCCCCCCCCCCCCGGGATGAATTCTTCTTTCCTCGGATACAGAGTGAAGGTGAATTCCGGGGATCGGATGTTTTTCCCGCACAGAACGTTCAATGGAAACTTTCCTTTCCTTCTTTAAGTTGAATTTTCCTCTTTTTTTCCATGAAAAGCAAAACAAAGTCCCCGAGCCGGGAATGTGGTCTGCCAGAACCGGTTCAGTCCGGATCCAGCGAGAACTCCGGGAAAATGTTATTATATCCCAGCAGGAAGCCGAATAACAAAGTCAGAGGAGCTCCAGAGCGAATTCATAGAATATCATATCAGCAGGTCCTTTCACACTGCCTCTGGCACAATGTGCAACCTCCCACTCATGCTCCACTCATATGTCATTGGAGCGAAGGTGGGGAGATATTACAATACGGAACCTGCCCCATTCCCCAAGCTCCGCCTAACTCAACTGGTGGGACCAATAGGGAACTTAGGAGCAAAATTCCCAAAAACCAAGAGAACCTCCCAAACCTGCTCCATGGGGTATCCGGCCTCTAAAGGGGAACTCCGGACTGCAGTCCTCTCTACAGATTGATGGATTCCGGTTGGACGCACACAGAACAGTTACAGAAACTCGCCATTTTACCGCACACTGTTGTCAGTAGCAGGATTCGGAGTGTCCCTTTAAGACTCACCTGAGAGGCACTTACCTGGGGAAAGACAGTGATTGGCCAGATTGTTACTCATTACCTGTCTGTGTGTGATAGAGGATGATACTATGTGTGCTCTTCACCTATGACCCGGCTTTGTAGTCCTATGGAAGTCCTATGGAAGGTCTATGAAGGTCTATGGAAGTTCTATGGAAGGTCTATGAAGGTCTATGGAAGTTCTATGGAAGGTCTATGGAAGTCCTATGGACGTTCTATGGAAGTCCTATGGAAGTTCTATGGAAGTCCTATGGAAGGTCTATGGAAATTCTATGGAAGGTCTATGGAAGTTCTATGGAAGTCCTATGGAAGGTCTATGGAAGTTCTATGGAAGTCCTATGGAAGGTCTATGAAGGTCTATGGAAGGTCTATGGAAGGTCTATGGAAGGTCTATGGAAGGTCTATGAAGGTCTATGGAAGTCCTATGGAAGGTCTATGGAAGTCCTATGGAAGTTCTATGGAAGTCCTATGGAAGTTCTATGGAAGTTCTATGGAAGTCCTATGGAAAGTCTATGGAAGGTCTATGGAAGTCCTATGGAAGTCTTATGGAAGTCCTATGGAAGGTCTATGGAAGTCCTATGGAAGGTCTATGGAAGTCCTATGGAAGGTCTATGGAAGGTCTATGGAAGTCCTATGGAAGGTCTATGGAAGTCTTATGGAAGTCCTATGGAAGGTCTATGGAAGGTCTATGGAAGTCCTATGGAAGTTCTATGGAAGTCTTATGGAAGTTCTATGGAAGTCCTATGGAAGGTCTATGAAGGTCTATGGAACTCCTATGGAAGTCCTATGGAAGTCCTATGGAAGGTCTATGGAAGTCCTATGGAAGTCTTATGGAAGTCTTATGGAAGTCCTATGGAAGTCCTATGGAAGGTCTATGGAAGTCCTATGGAAGGTCTATGGAAGTCCTATGGAAGTCCTATGGAAGGTCTATGGAAGTCCTATGGAAGTTCTATGGAAGTCCTATGGAAGGTCTATGGAAGTCCTATGGAAGTTCTATGGAAGTCCTATGGAAGGTCTATGTAAGTCCTATGGAAGGTCTATGGAAGTCCTATGGAAGGTCTATGGAAGTCCTATGGAAGGTCTATGTAAGTCCTATGGAAGTCCTATGGAAGGTCTATGTAAGTCCTATGGAAGGTCTATGGAAGTCCTATGGAAGTTCTATGGAAGTCCTATGGAAGGTCTATGTAAGTCCTATGGAAGGTCTATGGAAGTCCTATGGAAGTTCTATGGAAGTCCTATGGAAGTTCTATGGAAGTCCTATGGAAGGTCTATGTAAGTCCTATGTAAGTCCTATGGAAGGTCTATGGAAGTCCTATGGAAGTTCTATGTAAGTCCTATGGAAGGTCTATGTAAGTCCTATGGAAGGTCTATGGAAGTCCTATGGAAGTTCTATGGAAGTCCTATGGAAGGTCTATGTAAGTCCTATGGAAGGTCTATGGAAGGTCTATGTAAGTCCTATGGAAGTCCTATGGAAGGTCTACGTAAGTCCTATGGAAGGTCTATGGAAGTCCTATGGAAGGTCTATGGAAGTCCTATGGAAGGTCTATGGAAGTCCTATGGAAGGTCTATGGAAGTCCTATGGAAGTCTTATGGAAGTTCTTTGGAAATCCTATGGAAGGTCTATGGAAGTCCTATGGAAGGTCTATGGAAGTCTTATGGAAGTCTTATGGAAGTCTTATGGAAGTCCTATGGAAGTCCTATGGAAGGTCTATGGAAGTCCTATGGAAGTCCTATGGAAGTCCTATGGAAGGTCTATGGAAGTCCTATGGAAGGTCTATGGAAGTCCTATGGAAGGTCTATGGAAGTCCTATGGAAGTCTTATGGAAGTTCTTTGGAAATCCTATGGAAGGTCTATGGAAGTCCTATGGAAGTCCTATGGAAGTCTTATGGAAGTTCTTTGGAAATCCTATGGAAGGTCTATGGAAGTCCTATGGAAGGTCTATGGAAGTCTTATGGAAGTCTTATGGAAGTCTTATGGAAGTCCTATGGAAGTCCTATGGAAGGTCTATGGAAGTCCTATGGAAGTCCTATGGAAGGTCTATGTAAGTCCTATGGAAGGTCTATGGAAGTCCTATGGAAGTTCTATGGAAGTCCTATGGAAGGTCTATGGAAGTCCTATGGAAGTCCTATGGAAGGTCTATGTAAGTCCTATGGAAGGTCTATGGAAGTCCTATGGAAGGTCTATGGAAGTCCTATGGAAGGTCTATGTAAGTCCTATGTAAGTCCTATGGAAGGTCTATGGAAGTCCTATGGAAGTTCTATGGAAGTCCTATGGAAGGTCTATGTAAGTCCTATGGAAGGTCTATGGAAGTCCTATGGAAGTTCTATGGAAGTCCTATGGAAGGTCTATGTAAGTCCTATGGAAGGTCTATGTAAGTCCTATGGAAGTCCTATGGAAGGTCTATGTAAGTCCTATGGAAGGTCTATGGAAGTCCTATGGAAGGTCTATGTAAGGTCTATGGAAGTTCTATGGAAGTCCTATGGAAGTTCTATGGAAGTTCTATGGAAGTTCTATGGAAGTGCATTTCTGATTTGTAAAAACATTTAACAATTAATAGAACACGATGGGGACCCTTATTATATGACTCCATTGCAATCTCTTAAAGGGCCACACACCCATACATGTTGCTCTACGCCATCTAAAGCGGCAATGGGAGGAGCAGAGCAGAGAGCGGTGACTGCCAGTCCCTCCCTCCCCCTCCACTGCCCAGCGCTCCAGTGAGCACTGGAGGGGCAGAGCAGAGAGTGGTGACTGACAGTCCCTCCCTCCCCCTTCACAGCCTGGCACTCAGTGAGCACTGGAGGGGCAGAGCAGAGAGCGGTGACTGCCGGTCCCTCCTGCCCCCTCCACTGCCCAGCGCTTCAGTTAGCGCTGGAGGGGCAGAGCAAAGAGGGGTGACTGTCAGTCCCTCCCCCCTCCACAGCCCGGACCTCCAGTTTTTCTTAGTTTCTGTTGTACAATTTTGCAAATAAGTAATTTTTCTCCTTCACTGATAATCAGGAGAGGAAGTGTCGCTAACCGCCATTTGTTTACATGTGGTCAGCTGTGATTGGACACAGCTGACCAAAGAGCCTACATCATTGGCTCTTTTCCCTGATTGGGGATGTGCCGTGTCCAATCACAGCTTACCAATGATCGCCCCCGGGGGAGCGTAACGAGTGACGTGACCGGGAGGACATCACATGACATCCACCTGGAAGGAGGCGTGTCCTGCCCGGCTATCAATCTGCTAAAGGCTGGACGGGAACTGGTTAAAAAAAAGGGGGAGGGAGGAGTGTATGGTGCCCCCCCCCCCTGTGAGGTCTCTGAAACCTCCCGATTGGTGGATTCCTATCATCCGATCTTCTCCCCGCTCTGCACACCAATCAGAACTCAGTATATAAAACGCGCCCCGTCCGCTAATCATCTGATCCTCCCTCTGCCCCCCCCTTCGTAGGATTTATATATTACTATTATTATTATACAGGATTTATATATTATTATTATTATACAGAATTTATATATTATTATTATTATTATACAGGATTTATATATTATTATTATACAGGATTTATATATTATTATTATTATTATTATACAGGATTTATATATTATTATTATTATTATTATTATTATTATACAGGATTTATATATTATTATTATTATTATTATTATACAGGATTTATATATTATTATCATACAGGATGTATATATTATTATTATTATTATTATTATTATTATTATTATTATACAGGATTTATATATTATTATTATACAGGATTTATATTATTATTATTATTATTATTATTATTATTATACAGGATTTATATATTATTATTATTATTATACAGGATTTATATATTATTATTATTATTATTATACAGGATTTATATATTATTATTATTATTATTATTATTATTATACAGGATTTATATATTATTATTATTATTATTATTATACAGGATTTATATATTATTATTATTATTATTATAATACAGGATTTATATATTATTATTATACAGGATTTCTATGGCGCCAGCAGTTTGCTCAGCGCTGTGCACCACGAGGGGAGACATTACAAGAGGTCGCTGATCCCGGGAGCTGACAATCTAAGAGATATAACAATCATATTGGATACAATTCATCCCTCATAATAATATTCCAAAGTCTTCTAATAATCACCTCCTAGACTCCGCCCCATCTTCCTATTGGTTGTATCTTCTAGATATATCCCAGGGAGCGTATACGGGAATCTGCTGATTGGCCAATCTTCCGGCGCAGCTTCTGAGATCGAAGGTCGCCTTCATCATCATCATCTGATCTCCATACCCTTCTATGGGATAAGACACGGGGGGAGGGGCTGAGGGGTCCTAACAGGGCGGAGCCAAACCAAAACGTTTGTTTATTTTTGTTTAATTTGTTACATTTCTTTTTTTTCTACAAAATTGGAGTTCCCCTTTAAATCTGCAGTTCCCTGGGAGCCCCAGCTGGGCCGTCACTTCCCTCAGACAAACGCCTGAACAGCCAGAATCCGGGCTGAACTTCGATCGCCTCTCCGCTACAGACGGCGTGCGTTCCATTGGGAGGTGAGTGCGCTTCATCCTGAGATATCATACTGGGGGGGGGAGGGGGCCTCGGTGTTATCTCCGCCCACAGATGTCATTCCCCAAACGTTGCGTCCCTCCACCATCCGATCTGCAGCTGCGCTCCTTCCAGCCGATCGGCGGCGGTAACGGGGATCAGACGTGCGTTTTCATTTCAGATTCGAATTTCTAGGAATCCTGGAAAGGACATCGGAATGAATCCGAGAAAAGTTCCAATAAAAGAACGCCTTTGCGTCATTCCGATGACATCACAGGATGGGATGAGTTCCGGACAATCGGGAAAACAATTCCCTTTTCAAATTTGTTCGATAATTCGGACAACGAATGGATCTGAATTTCTTTCCATTCGATGATTCGGATGCACATGACGCCAGTAGGTATCGTCCAATCAGCTCGTGCCGTTTCTCTAGCGTCTGAAATTACCGAATCCCTCCGATTCCAATCCATCCAATTCCATAATATATCGGAAAATATCGCAATCTTCCAGGAAAAACGCAAAATTTTCATGTCAACCGAATGAATCCGAGGAAACGGAATCCTTCGAGGAATGAACGCATCCGAATCGAAGCGAACATTTCCGGCATGCGCATTTCTAATGATCAGAGAAGATCAGCAATGAGACCCGAAACACAGACCATGGAGGACCAATCACAGTCACTTCACCGCAACCTGTCCTCAATATCCAACAAGGCTCCTCCTCTCTGAGGTCTCCTGGCTCCTCCTCTTCTCTAAAGGCTCCTCCTCCCTGAGGTCTCCTAGCCCCTCCTCTTCTCTAAAGGCTCCTCCTCCCTGAGGTCTCCTAGCCTCTCCTCTTCTCTAAAGGCTCCTCCTCCCTGAGGTCTCCTAGCCCCTCCTCTTCTCTAAAGGCTCCTCCTCCCTGAGGTCGCCTGGTCCCTCCTCTTCTCTAAAGGCTCCTCCTCCCTGAGGTCTCCTAGCCCCTCCTCTTCTCTAAAGGCTCCTCCTCCCTGAGGTCGCCTGGTCCCTCCTCTTCTCTAAAGGCTCCTCCTCCCTGAGGTCTCCTGGCCCCTCCTCTTCTCTCAAGGCTCCTCCTCACTAAGGTCTCCTAGCCCCTCCTCTTCTCTAAAGGCTCCTCCTCTTCTTCTAAGGCTCCTCCTCTCTGAGGTCTCCTAGCCCCTCCTCTTCTCTAAAGGCTCCTCCTCCCTGAGGTCTCCTAGCCCCTCCTCTAAAGGCTCCTCCTCTCTGAGGTCTCCTGGCCCCTCCTCTTCTCTAAAGGCTCCTCCTCACTGAGGTCTCCTAGCCCCTCCTCTTCTCTAAAGGCTCCTCCTCACTGAGGTCTCCTGGCCCCTCCTCTTCTCTCAAGGCTCCTCCTCACTAAGGTCTCCTAGCCCCTCCTCTTCTCTAAAGGCTCCTCCTCTTCTTCTAAGGCTCCTCCTCTCTGAGGTCTCCTAGCCCCTCCTCTTCTCTAAAGGCTCCTCCTCCCTGAGGTCTCCTAGCCCCTCCTCTAAAGGCTCCTCCTCTCTGAGGTCTCCTGGCTCCTCCTCTTCTCTAAAGGCTCCTCCTCTCTGAGGTCTCCTAGCCCCTCCTCTTCTCTAAAGGCTCCTCCTCTCTGAGGTCTCCTAGCCCCTCCTCTTCTCTAAAGGCTCCTCCTCACTGAGGTCTCCTGGCCCCTCCTCTTCTCTAAAGGCTCCTCCTCTTCTTCTAAGGCTCCTCCTCTCTGAGGTCTCCTAGCCCCTCCTCTTCTCTAAAGGCTCCTCCTCCCTGAGGTCTCCTAGCCCCTCCTCTAAAGGCTCCTCCTCTCTGAGGTCTCCTGGCCCCTCCTCTTCTCTAAAGGCTCCTCCTCACTGAGGTCTCCTAGCCCCTCCTCTTCTCTAAAGGCTCCTCCTCACTGAGGTCTCCTGGCCCCTCCTCTTCTCTCAAGGCTCCTCCTCACTAAGGTCTCCTAGCCCCTCCTCTTCTCTAAAGGCTCCTCCTCTTCTTCTAAGGCTCCTCCTCTCTGAGGTCTCCTAGCCCCTCCTCTTCTCTAAAGGCTCCTCCTCCCTGAGGTCTCCTAGCCCCTCCTCTAAAGGCTCCTCCTCTCTGAGGTCTCCTGGCTCCTCCTCTTCTCTAAAGGCTCCTCCTCTCTGAGGTCTCCTAGCCCCTCCTCTTCTCTAAAGGCTCCTCCTCTCTGAGGTCTCCTAGCCCCTCCTCTTCTCTAAAGGCTCCTCCTCACTGAGGTCTCCTAGCCCCTCCTCTTTTCTAAAGGCTCCTCCTCACTGAGGTCTCCTAGCCCCTCCTCTTCTCTAAAGGCTCCTCCTCACTGAGGTCTCCTAGCCCCTCCTCTTCTCTAAAGGCTCCTCCTCACTGAGGTCTCCTAGCCCCTCCTCTTCTCTAAAGGCTCCTCCTCTCTGAGGTCTCCTACCCCTCCTCTTCTCTAAAAGCTCCTCCTCTCTGAGGTCTCCTAGCCCCTCCTCTTCTCTAAAGGCTCCTCCTCTCTGAGGTCTCCTGGCCCCTCCTCTTCTCTAAAGGCTCCTCCTCACTGAGGTCTCCTGGCTCCTCCTCTTCTCTAAAGGCTCCTCCTCACTGAGGTCTCCTAGCCCCTCCTCTTCTTTAGAGGCTCCTCCTCACTGAGGTCTCCTGGCCCCTCCTCTTCTCTAAAGGCTCCTCCTCTTCTAAGGCTCCTCCTCTCTGAGGCCTCCTAGCTCCTCCTCTTCTTCTAAGGCTCCTCCTCTCTGAGGTCTCCTGGCTCCTCCTCTTCTTTAATGGCTCCTCCTCTCTGAGGTCTCCTGGCTCCTCCTCTTCTCTAAAGGCTCCTCCTCTTCTTTAATGGCTCCTCCTCTCTGAGGACTCCTGGCTCTTCTCTCTTAACTCCTCCCCTCTCAGTGATGGGAATAACTGGATTGGTCTGGGATGTGGTGGGGGAGGGGATTGCAGGGTACACTGCGCGTACACATAGGGCGGGGTCACAGGCAGCTTACAGGAGCGCGCACATCTCACATACCCCGCCCCCTCCCGTTAGCTCTCCGCCGGGCCCCGCCCACATCGTACATCACCTTCCCGCGCCGGGTGACGTCATCTCTCCGGGCGGCGGATGGCAGAGAAGTGAGTGGCGGACCGCGAGGAGAGCAGGGACCTGATTAACCCTTCCTGAGCCGGGGAGGGGCGGAGCTCCATATGGGGGCAGAAGAGGAGGAGGGGCGACACCGGCAGGTGAGACTCCGAAATCTATCTCCTCCCCTCCCCCCCATATCTACCCCTCCTCCATATCTACCCCTCCCCTCCCCCACATCTACCCCTCCCCCACATATCTACCCCTCCCCTCACATTCCCCCCATATCTACCCCTCCCCCACATCTACCCCTCCCCCACATCCCCCCCCATATCTACCCCTCCTCCTCCACATCTACCCCTCCCCCCATATCTACCCCTCCCCTCCCCCCACATCTACCCCTCCCCTCCCCCACATCTACCCCTCCTCCACATCCCCCCCTATCTACCCCTCCCCCACATCTACCCCTCCCCTCCCCCACATCCCCCCCTATCTACCCCTCCCCCACATCTACCCCTCCCCTCCCCCACATCTACCCCTCCTCCATATCTACCCCTCCCCTCCCCCACATCTACCCCTCCTCCATATCTACCCCTCCCCTCCCCCACATCCCCCCTATCTACCCCTCCCCCACATCTACCCCTCCCCTCCCCCACATCTACCCCTCCTCCATATCTACCCCTCCCCTCCCCCACATCCCCCCTATCTACCCCTCCTCCATATCTACCCCTCCCCTCACATTCCTCCCATATCTACCCCTCCCCCACATCCCCCCCATATCTACCCCTCCTCCCCCACATCTACCCCTCCCCCACATATCTACCCCTCCCCTCACATTCCCCCCATATCTACCCCTCCCCCACATCTACCCCTCCCCCACATCCCCCCCATATCTACCCCTCCTCCTCCACATCTACCCCTCCCCCCATATCTACCCCTCCCCTCCCCCCACATCCCCCCCTATCTACCCCTCCCCCACATCTACCCCTCCCCTCCCCCACATCTACCCCTATCTACCCCTCCCCCACATCTACCCCTCCCCTCCCCCACATCTACCCCTCCTCCATATCTACCCCTACCCTCCCCCACATCTACCCCTCCCCTCACATTCCTCCCATATCTACCCCTCCCCCCATATCTACCCCTCCCCCACATCCCCCCCCATATCTACCCCTCCTCCTCCACATCTACCCCTCCCCCCATATCTACCCCTCCCCTCCCCCCACATCCCCCCCTATCTACCCCTCCCCCACATCTACCCCTCCCCTCCCCCACATCTACCCCTATCTACCCCTCCCCCACATCTACCCCTCCCCTCCCCCACATCTACCCCTCCTCCATATCTACCCCTCCCCCACATCTACCCCTCCTCCATATCTACCCCTCCCCTCCCCCACATCCCCCCCTATCTACCCCTCCCCCACATCTACCCCTCCCCTCCCCCACATCTACCCCTCCTCCATATCTACCCCTCCCCCACATCTACCCCTCCCCTCACATTCCTCCCATATCTACCCCTCCCCCCATATCTACCCCTCTCCCACAACCCCCCCATATCTACCCCTCCTCCCCCACATCTACCCCTCCCCTCACATTCCTCCCATATCTACCCCTCCCCCCATATCTACCCCTCCCCCACAACCCCCCCATATCTACCCCTCCTCCCCCACATCTACCCCTCCCCCACATATCTACCCCTCCCCTCACATTCCCCCCATATCTACCCCTCCCCCACATCTACCCCTCCCCCACATCCCCCCCATATCTACCCCTCCTCCTCCACATCTACCCCTCCCCCCATATCTACCCCTCCCCTCCCCCCACATCTACCCCTCCCCTCCCCCACATCTACCCCTCCTCCATATCTACCCCTCCCCTCCCCCACATCTACCCCTCCCCTCACATTCCTCCCATATCTACCCCTCCCCCCATATCTACCCCTCCCCCACATCCCCCCCCATATCTACCCCTCCTCCTCCACATCTACCCCTCCCCCCATATCTACCCCTCCCCTCCCCCCACATCCCCCCTATCTACCCCTCCCCCACATCTACCCCTCCCCTCCCCCACATCTACCCCTATCTACCCCTCCCCCACATCTACCCCTCCCCTCCCCCACATCTACCCCTCCTCCATATCTACTCCTCCCCCACATCTACCCCTCCTCCATATCTACCCCTCCCCTCCCCCACATCCCCCCCTATCTACCCCTCCCCCACATCTACCCCTCCCCTCCCCCACATCTACCCCTCCTCCATATACCCCTCCCCTCCCCCACATCTACCCCTCCCCCACATCCCCCCCCATATCTACCCCTCCCCCCATATCTACCCCTCCCCTCCCCCCACATCTACCCCTCCCCCACATCTACCCCTCCCCTCCCCCACATCTACCCCTCCTCCATATCTACCCCTCCCCTCCCCCACATCCCCCCTATCTACCCCTCCCCCACATCTACCCCTCCCCTCCCCCACATCTACCCCTCCTCCATATCTACCCCTCCCCTCCCCCACATCTACCCCTCCCCTCACATTCCTCCCATATCTACCCCTCCCCCCATATCTACCCCTCCCCCACATCCCCCCCCATATCTACCCCTCCTCCTCCATATCTACCCCTCCCCTCCCCCCAACATCCCCCCCTATCTACCCCTCCCCCACATCTACCCCTCCCCTCCCCCACATCTACCCCTCCTCCATATCTACCCCTCCCCCACATCCCCCCTATCTACCCCTCCCCCACATCTACCCCTCCCCTCCTCCATATCTACCCCTCCCCTCCCCCACATCTACCCCTCCCCTCACATTCCCCCCATATCTACCCCTCCCCTACATCTACCCCTCCCCCCATATCTACCCCTCCCCCACATCCCCCCCATATCTACCCCTCCCCCACATCCACCCCTCCACCACATATCTACCCCTCCCCCCATATCCCCCCCACATCTACCCATCCCCTCACATATCTACCCCTCCGCCCCCCACATTCCCCCGCCCAACATCTACCCCTCCCCCATATCTGGTGTCATGGAGGGCGGTCATGTGACACGTCTAATAACCCCTCCCCTCCCCCCGTGTCCTCTTCTCTTGCAGAGTCATGGTGTCATGGAGGGCGGTCATGTGACACGTCTAATAACCCCTCCCCTCCCCCGTGTCCTCTTCTCTTGCAGAGTCATGGTGTCATGGAGGGGGATTTACTTTGTCTGCACTCTGTTCCTGGGAAGTTTCTTTGGCAGCGTCTTCATGTTGGGGCCCTTCCTGCCCCTGATGTTGGTGTCCCCCGGCTGGTATCGGTGGCTGACGGACCGGATTGTAGCCACGTGGCTGACGCTCCCCGTGGTGAGTTCTCTATGACGGGGTCCTAATGTGAGGCTCCAAGCTTCTTATTTACATAACTCCGCCCACTGCTTGCATCATAGAAGAAGGGGGAAGTACTAAGGTAGGGTCCTGTGAGGAAGTCCTCAGTCCTGATGAAGGCAGTGGGCGGGGTTTTGGGAGGAGTTCTGCAAATATGAAACATACCTTAGGGGGTGGGTGTCGGCCTGGAGGAGTGGGTGTTCCGAAGCCAGCCGTATTTGCATGGTGACGCCCCCCTGTGATGCTGAACCTCTGTGATTGGAAGCCATGAATGGGGAAAACGAGGTTCAGTGCTAGATCCGCCTCTCTCAACTTGGGGTGCAGCCTGAGAGGTCCTCAGGGGGGCCACGGTCCCCCTGGTATAGAAAGGCTGCCAGATCCGACCAAACATCAGCACTGCGGGGGAGGGGGGATAGAAGTGAGCAGAGAGGGGGGTCTGGGGTGACAAGGTGAGTAGAGGGTGGTTTTGGGGTACAGAGGTAAGCAGACAGACAGGTTTCGGGTGAGCAGAGGGGGGGGATTGCGGTGTGATTTTGCAGCCTGATCATTTGTATGGGCCGGAATCACACGGTACACAGAGAAAGTAGTGCATGCAGAACTTTTAAAAAACATGTGGTACTGCACTGCACGGCATGGCACGGCACTGCACGGTACGGCATGGCGCTGCACGGTACGGCATGGCGCTGCACGGTACGGCATGGCGCTGCACGGTACGGCATGGCGCTGCACTGTACGGCACTGCACGGTACTGCACGGCATGGTACTGCACGGTACGGCATGGCACTGCACTGTACAACACTGCACGGTACGGCACGGCACTGCACGGTACAGCATGGCACTGCACTGTACAACACTGCACGGTACGGCACGGCACTGCACGGTACAGCATGGCGCTGCACGGTACGGCATGGCGCTGCACTGTACGGCACTGCACGGTACTGCACGGCATGGTACTGCACGGTACGGCATGGCACTGCACTGTACAACACTGCACGGTACGGCACGGCACTGCACGGTACAGCATGGCACTGCACGGTACGGCATGGTACTGCACTGTACGACACAGCACGGTACGGCATGGCACTGCACGGTACGGCATGGTACTGCACTGTACGGCACTGCACGGTACGGCACTGCACGGTACGGCATGGTACTGCACTGTACGGCACTGCACGGTACGGCACTGCACGGTACGGCATGGTACTGCACTGTACGGCACTGCACGGTACGGCATGGTACTGCACTGTACGGCACTGCACGGTACGACACTGCACTGTACGGTACGGTACTGCACGGTACGGCATGGTACTGTACGGTACGGCACTGCATGGCATGGTACTACACGGCACGGTACGACACTGCACTGTACGGTACGGCACTGCACAGTACGGCATGGTACTGCACTGTACGGCACTGCACGGCATGGTACTACACGGCACGGTACGACACTGCACTGCACGGTATGGCACTGCATGGTTACGGTACTGCGGTATTGTGCTATTCGGTGCCTTCAAAGACACTGCATGTGTGATCTGTGTTTGGGGAGCCGTTAGGAAATAAGGTACATTGTCGGCTTCAATAAAGTTATTTAAAGATTGACCTGAAATGAAATCCTCTCTGTTTATTAGAAAGGTTTCTGATTTGTCCGCTGTGTGTGATGTCATAGAATTAGAATTGGATTGGATGGTGGGATCACCCCGTGTATAGCCAGTGATTGATTCATTGATCGCCCCGTATATGGTCAGTGATTGATTCATTGATCGCCCCGTATATGGTCAGTGATTGATTCATTGATCGCCCCGTATATGGTCAGTGATTGATTCATTGATCGCCCCGTATATGGTCAGTGATTGATTCATTGATCGCCCCGTATATGGTCAGTGATTGATTCATTGATCGCCCCGTATATGGTCAGTGATTGATTCATTGATCGCCTCGTATATGGTCAGTGATTGATTCATTGATCGCCCCGTATATGGTCAGTGATTGATTCATTGATCGCCCCGTATATGGTCAGTGATTGATTCATTGATCGCCTCGTATATGGTCAGTGATTGATTCATTGATCGCCTCGTATATGGTCAGTGATTGATTCATTGATCGCCTCGTATGTGGTCAGTGATTGATTTATTGATCGCCCCGTATATGGTCAGTGATTGATTCATTGATCGCCTCATATGTGGTCAGTGATTGATTTATTGATCGCCCCGTATATGGTCAGTGATTGATTTATTGATCGCCCCGTATATGGTCAGTGATTGATTCATTGATCGCCTCATATGTGGTCAGTGAGTGATTTATTGATCGCCCCGTATATGGTCAGTGATTGATTCATTGATCGCCTCGTATATGGTCAGTGAGTGATTTATTGATCGCCTCATATGTGGTCAGTGATTGATTTATTGATCGCCCCGTATATGGTCAGTGATTGATTTATTGATCGCCCCGTATATGGTCAGTGATTGATTCATTGATCGCCTCGTATATGGTCAGTGAGTGATTTATTGATCGCCCCGTATATGGTCAGTGATTGATTCATTGATCGCCTCGTATATGGTCAGTGATTGATTCATTGATCGCCTCATATGTGGTCAGTGATTGATTTATTGATCGCCCCGTATATGGTCAGTGATTGATTTATTGATCGCCCCGTATATGGTCAGTGATTGATTCATTGATCGCCTCATATGTGGTCAGTGATTGATTTATTGATCGCCCCGTATATGGTCAGTGATTGATTTATTGATCGCCCCGTATATGGTCAGTGATTGATTCATTGATCGCCTCGTATATGGTCAGTGAGTGATTTGTTGATCGCCTCGTATATGGTCAGTGATTGATTCATTGATCGCCTCGTATATGGTCAGTGATTGATTCATTGATCGCCTCGTATATGGTCAGTGATTGATTCATTGATCGCCTCATATGTGGTCAGTGATTGATTTATTGATCGCCCCGTATATGGTCAGTGATTGATTCATTGATCGCCTCATATGTGGTCAGTGATTGATTTATTGATCGCCCCGTATATGGTCAGTGATTGATTTATTGATCGCCCCGTATATGGTCAGTGATTGATTCATTGATCGCCTCGTATATGGTCAGTGATTGATTTATTGATCGCCCCGTATATGGTCAGTGATTGATTTATTGATCGCCCCGTATATGGTCAGTGATTGATTCATTGATCGCCTCATATGTGGTCAGTGAGTGATTTATTGATCGCCCCGTATATGGTCAGTGATTGATTTATTGATCGCCTCGTATATGGTCAGTGATTGATTTATTGATCGTCTCGTATATGGTCAGTGATTGATTTATTGATCGCCTCGTATATGGTCAGTGATTGATCCTTCTGTTTTCTGTCCCCGCCAGGCATTGTTGGAGTTGGTGTTCCGCGCTAAAGTAGTCATCACGGGGGATGGGTTCATCCCCGGAGAACGCAGCGTCATCATCATGAACCATCGCACCCGGCTGGACTGGATGTTCCTGTGGAACTGTTTACTGAGATACAGCTACCTCAGGCTGGAGAAGATCTGCCTCAAATCCAGCCTCAAGTCCGTCCCGGGATTCGGTGTGTATAAATTCTTCAGCTTCGGATCTCGCCGCTTTGATAAAAGAGAACCGGTCATGTTTGGAGTAGAACTTTCTGGCCGGCTACTTGGTGTCCTCCGTAAAATAAAAGTCTTCATTGGCTTTGTGGTAAAACGCGTTTTGGCGATAGCAGCCTTCTCATAGGATGGTGTGTGTCACCATGAAGCCAATAAAGACGTGTATTTCTTGGATGACACCGAGTGTCCAGCTTGATCTCCCCTCCCCCCCCTCTCCTTGCTCCATTCATTCCTATGTGTGACAGATGGACGGTCCGGTTCACACTCTGCAATATGCGGCATTCAACGCGTTTGTAACTCTGAATGCCAATCAAAGCTCCTCCCACTAAATGAAAGGGTTCCTTCCAGTGACGGTCACATGTTGTGTTTGCTTTATACATGATCCCCCGTGTCGCTTTCTTGGTGATTCAAAGCGTCTCCAAAACCTTCATAGAAGTCTATGAGAACCAAAGCCTCCATAGAAGTCTATGACAACCAAAACTTCCAATGAAATCTATGGCAACCAAAGCCTCCATAGAAGTCTATGACAAGCAATCCCTCCATAGAAGTCTATGACAAGCAATCCCCCCATAGAAGTCTATGACAAGCAATCCCTCCATAGAAGTCTATGACAAGCAATCCCCCCATAGAAGTCTATGACAAGCAATCCCCCCATAGAAGTCTATGACTAGCAATCCCCCCATAGAAGTCTATGACAAGCAATCCCCCCATAGAAGTCTAT
This sequence comes from Rana muscosa, assembly GCA_029206835.1. NCBI lineage: Eukaryota > Metazoa > Chordata > Amphibia > Anura > Ranidae > Rana > Rana muscosa. Next base: position 310,347,035 of record CM055121.1, on the reverse strand, counting down.
GACAAGCAATCCCCCCATAGAAGTCTATGACAAGCAATCCCCCCATAGAAGTCTATGACAAGCAATCCCCCCATAGAAGTCTATGACAAGCAATCCCCCCATAGAAGTCTATGACAAGCAATCCCCCCATAGAAGTCTATGACAAGCAATCCCCCCATAGAAGTCTATGACAAGAAGCAATCCCTCCATAGAAGTCTATGACAAGCAATCCCCCCATAGAAGTCTATGACAAGCAATCCCCCCATAGAAGTCTATGACAAGCAATCCCCCCATAGAAGTCTATGACAAGCAATCCCCCCATAGAAGTCTATGACAAGCAATCCCCCCATAGAAGTCTATGACAAGCAATCCCCCCATAGAAGTCTATGACAAGCAATCCCCCCATAGAAGTCTATGACAAGCAATCCCCCCTTCGTGGTCTCGCCCTCTCCTTCGTGGTCTCGCCCTCTCCTTCGTGGTCTCGCCCTCTCCTTCGTGGTCTCGCCCTCTCCTTCGTGGTCTCGCCCTCTCCTTCGTGGTCTCGCCCTCTCCTTCGTGGTCTCGCCCTCTCCTTCGTGGTCTCGCCCTCTCCTTCGTGGTCTCGCCCTCTCTTTCGTGGTCTCTCCGCCTCCTTTGTGGTCTCTCCGTCTCCTTTGTGGTCTCTCCGTCTCCTTTGTGGTCTCTCCGTCTCCTTTGTGGTCTCTCCGTCTCCTTTGTGGTCTCTCCGTCTCCTTTGTGGTCTCTCCGTCTCCTTTGTGGTCTCTCCGTCTCCTTTGTGGTCTCTCCGTCTCCTTTGTGGTCTCTCCGTCTCCTTCGTGGTCTCACCGCCTCCTTCGTGGTCTCTCCGTCTCCTTTGTGGTCTCTCCGTCTCCTTTGTGGTCTCTCCGTCTCCTTTGTGGTCTCTCCGTCTCCTTTGTGGTCTCTCCGTCTCCTTCGTGGTCTCACCCTCTCTTTTGTGGTCTCACCCTCTCTTTTGTGGTCTCACCCTCCTCTTTTGTGGTCTCACCCTCCTCTTTTGTGGTCTCACCCTCTCTTTTGTGGTCTCACCCTCTCCTTCGTGGTCTCACCCTCTCCTTCGTGGTCTCTCCGTCTCCTTCGTGGTCTCTCCGTCTCCTTCGTGGTCTCTCCGTCTCCTTCGTGGTCTCTCCGTCTCCTTCGTGGTCTCTCCGTCTCCTTCGTGGTCTCTCCGTCTCCTTTGTGGTCTCTCCGTCTCCTTTGTGGTCTCTCCGTCTCCTTTGTGGTCTCTCCGTCTCCTTTGTGGTCTCTCCGTCTCCTTTGTGGTCTCTCCGTCTCCTTTGTGGTCTCTCCGTCTCCTTTGTGGTCTCTCCGTCTCCTTTTGTGGTCTCTCCGTCTCCTTTTGTGGTCTCTCCGTCTCCTTTGTGGTCTCTCCGTCTCCTTTGTGGTCTCTCCGTCTCCTTTGTGGTCTCTCCGTCTCCTTTGTGGTCTCACCCTCTCCTTTGTGGTCTCACCCTCTCCTTTGTGGTCTCACCCTCTCCTTTGTGGTCTCACCCTCTCCTTTGTGGTCTCACCCTCTCCTTCGTGGTCTCACCCTCTCCTTCATGGTCTCACCCACAGAGAGTGGAGGTAGGTGGGGGAGGGGCCATGGAGTGTACAGAGTGGAGGTAGGTGGGGGAGAGGCCATGGAGTGTACAGAGTGGAGGTAGGTGGGGAGGGGCCATGGAGTGTACAGAGAGTGGAGGTAGGTGGGGGAGGGGTGAAAACACTTTGATAAGAGGAGAGATAAGGCTGGTTGAAGGTGATACATTTTTTTAGAATTGTGCAAGTCCAATATCAGTGTGCCGAGGGTCCATTGTGACCACACAACACATTGCACCAACAGACCAACCATATTCTACTGCCAGCTGAGGGCAAGAAAATGAGGCCATAATGTACACCATACCACCACACTGGATGGACACCATACCACCACACTGGATGGACACCATACCACCACACTGGATGGACACCATACCACCACACTGGATGGACACCATACCACCACACTGGATGGACACCATACCACCACAATGGATGGACACCATACCACCACAATGGATGGACACCATACCACCACAATGGATGGACACCATACCACCACAATGGATGGACACCATACCACCACAATGGATGGACACCATACCACCACAATGGATGGACACCATACCACCACAATGGATGGACACCATACCACCACAATGGATGGACACCATACCACCACAATGGATGGACACCATACCACCACAATGGATGGACACCATACCACCACAATGGATGGACACCATACCACCACAATGGACACCATACCACCACAATGGACACCACTAGGTCACCACAATGGACCCTAGATCTGCACAATGGACCCTAGATCTGCACAATGGACCCTAGATCTATACAATGGACACCATACCACCAATGTGGACACTAAATCTCCACAATGGACGTTAGATCTCCACAATGGACGTTAGATCTCCACAATGGACGCAAGATCTTCACAATAGACGCAAGATCTTCACAATAGACGCTAGATCTCCACAATGGACGCTAGATCTCCACAATGGACGTTAGATCTCCACAATGGACGTTAGATCTCCACAATGGACGTTAGATCTCCACAATGGACGTTAGATCTCCACAATGGATGTTAGATCTTCACAATGGATGTTAGATCTTCACAATGGACGTTAGATTTCCACAATGGACGTTAGATCTTCACAATGGACGCTAGATCTCCACAATGGACGTTAGATCTCCACAATGGACGTTAGATCTCCACAATGGACGTTAGATTTTCACAATGGACGTTAGATCCTCACAATGGACGTTAGATCTTCACAATGGAAGTTAGATCTCCACAATGGACGTTAGATCCTCACAATGGACGCTAGATCTTCACAATGGACGTTAGATCTACACAATGGACGTTAGATCCTCACAATGGACGCTAGATCTTCACAATGGACGCTAGATCTCCACAATGGACGTTAGATTTCCACAATGGACGTTAGATCTTCACAATGGACGTTAGATCTCCACAATGGACGTTAGATCCTCACAATGGACGTTAGATCCTCACAATGGACGTTAGATCCTCACAATGGACGCTAGATCTCCACAATGGACGTTAGATCTCCACAATGGACGTTAGATCTCCACAATGGACGTTAGATCTCCACAATGGACGTTAGATCTTCACAATGGACGTTAGATCTTCACAATGGAAGTTAGATCTCCACAATGGACGTTAGATCCTCACAATGGACGCTAGATCTTCACAATGGATGTTAGATCTACACAATGGACGTTAGATCCTCACAATGGACGCTAGATCTTCACAATGGACGCTAGATCTCCACAATGGACGTTAGATCTCCACAATGGACGTTAGATCTCCACAATGGACGTTAGATCTCCACAATGGACGCTAGATCTCCACAATGGACGCTAGATCTTCACAATGGACGTTAGATCTTCACAATGGACGTTAGATCTCCACAATGGACGTTAGATCTCCACAATGGACGTTAGATCCTCACAATGGACGTTAGATCTTCACAATGGACGTTAGATTTCCACAATGGACGTTAGATCTTCACAATGGACGCTAGATCTCCACAATGGACGTTAGATCTGCACAATGGACGTTAGATCTGCACAATGGACGTTAGATCTGCACAATGGACGCTAGATCTCCACAATGGACGTTAGATCTCCACAATGGACGCAAGATCTCCACAATGGACGTTAGATCTCCACAATGGACGTTAGATCTCCACAATGGACGTTAGATCTCCACAATGGACGTTAGATCTCCACAATGGACGTTAGATTTTCACAATGGACGTTAGATTTTCACAATGGACGTTAGATTTTCACAATGGACGTTAGATCCTCACAATGGACGTTAGATCTTCACAATGGAAGTTAGATCTCCACAATGGACGCTAGATCTTCACAATGGACGCTAGATCTTCACAATGGACGCTAGATCTCCACAATGGACGCTAGATCTCCACAATGGACGCTAGATCTCCACAATGGACGTTAGATCTCCACAATGGACGTTAGATCTCCACAATGGACGCTAGATCTCCACAATGGACGTTAGATCTTCACAATGGACGTTAGATCTTCACAATGGACGTTAGATTTCCACAATGGACGCTAGATCTCCACAATGGACGTTAGATCTCCACAATGGACGTTAGATCTCCACAATGGACGTTAGATTTTCACAATGGACGTTAGATCCTCACAATGGACGTTAGATCTTCACAATGGAAGTTAGATCTCCACAATGGACGTTAGATCCTCACAATGGACGCTAGATCTTCACAATGGATGTTAGATCTACACAATGGACGTTAGATCCTCACAATGGACGCTAGATCTTCACAATGGACGCTAGATCTCCACAATGGACGTTAGATTTCCACAATGGACGTTAGATCTTCACAATGGACGTTAGATCTTCACAATGGACGTTAGATCTCCACAATGGACGTTAGATCCTCACAATGGACGTTAGATCCTCACAATGGACGTTAGATCTTCACAATGGAAGTTAGATCTCCACAATGGACGTTAGATCCTCACAATGGACGCTAGATCTTCACAATGGACGTTAGATCTACACAATGGACGTTAGATCCTCACAATGGACGCTAGATCTTCACAATGGACGCTAGATCTCCACAATGGACGTTAGATTTCCACAATGGACGTTAGATCTTCACAATGGACGTTAGATCTCCACAATGGACGTTAGATCCTCACAATGGACGTTAGATCCTCACAATGGACGTTAGATCCTCACAATGGACGTTAGATCTTCACAATGGAAGTTAGATCTCCACAATGGACGTTAGATCCTCACAATGGACGCTAGATCTTCACAATGGATGTTAGATCTACACAATGGACGCTAGATCTTCACAATGGACGCTAGATCTCCACAATGGACGTTAGATTTCCACAATGGACGTTAGATCTTCACAATGGACGCTAGATCTCCACAATGGACGTTAGATCTCCACAATGGACGTTAGATTTTCACAATGGACGTTAGATCCTCACAATGGACGTTAGATCTTCACAATGGAAGTTAGATCTCCACAATGGACGTTAGATCCTCACAATGGACGCTAGATCTTCACAATGGATGTTAGATCTACACAATGGACGTTAGATCCTCACAATGGACGCTAGATCTTCACAATGGATGTTAGATCTACACAATAGACGCTAGATCTTCACAATGGACGCTAGATCTCCACAATGGACGCTAGATCTCCACAATGGATGTTAGATCTTCACAATGGACGTTAGATTTCCACAATGGACGTTAGATTTCCACAATGGACGTTAGATCTTCACAATGGACGTTAGATCTTCACAATGGACGTTAGATCTTCACAATGGACGTTAGATCTTCACAATGGACGTTAGATCTTCACAATGGACGTTAGATCTTCACAATGGACGTTAGATCTTCACAATGAATGTTAGATCTCCACAATGTACACTAGACACAGGTCTCCGGGGGGCGGGCAGGAGATCACATAGAGGAGAGGGGACACAGGTCACCAGGGGGGTGGAGACCACATGGAGGGGGGGACACAGGTCACCGGGGGGGGGGCGGGGAGGATACCACATGGATGGGGGGGACACAGGTCACCGGGGGTGGAAACCACATGGATGGGGGGGACACAGGTCACCGGGGGGTGGAGACCACATGGATGGGGGGGACACAGGTCTCCGGGGGGCGGGGGGAGACCACATGGATGGGGGGGACACAGGTCACCGGGGGGTGGAAACCACATGGATGGGGGGGACACAGGTCTCCGGGGGGCGGGGGGAGACAACATGGAGGAGGGGGGGGGGGGGTCAGAGAATAGAAATCACAGAGAGGAAGGTCTGGATGTTCCGGAGTTCCTCCTCATGGAAGGTAGATGGGTTCTCTTTAAGGCGTTCTCTGTGGTTTCTTCCGATCGGTCGTTCCGTATCTTTCCTCAGCGGATGATTGTCCTCCGGAATGTTCTCTGTATTATCTTTGTTTTCCTCTCGTTGTTTGTTTTCCATCCATCGGAATTTCGTCTGACCCCCCCTCCCCCGCTGGAATCTGTGTTACCTTTAATGGTCATATAAAGAAGAATGGGAGAAATCTCCGACAATTCCACCAATTTCCATATAAGGGAGAACTCTGTCCTGAGACCGTAGTCTGTACCCCCTCCCCCACCTGAGACCGTAGTCTGTACCCCTCCCCCACCTGAGACCGTAGTCTGTACCCCTCCCCCACCTGAGACCGTAGTCTGTACCCCCTCCCCCACCTGAGACCGTAGTCTGTACCCCTCCCCCACCTGAGACCGTAGTCTGTACCCCCTCCCCCACCTGAGACCGTAGTCTGTACCCCCTCCCCCACCTGAGACCGTAGTCTGTACCCCTCCCCCACCTGAGACCGTAGTCTGTACCCCTCCCCCACCTGAGACCGTAGTCTGTACCCCCTCCCCCACCTGAGACCGTAGTCTGTACCCCCTCCCCCACCTGAGACCGTAGTCTGTACCCCTCCCCCACCTGAGACCGTAGTCTGTACCCCCTCCCCCACCTGAGACCGTAGTCTGTACCCCCTCCCCCACCTGAGACCGTAGTCTGTACCCCCTCCCCCACCTGAGACCGTAGTCTGTACTCCTCCCCCACCTGAAACCGTAGTCTGTACCCCTCCCCCACCTGAGACCGTAGTCTGTACCCCCTCCCCCACCTGAGACCGTAGTCTGTACCCCTCCCCCACCTGAGACCGTAGTCTGTACCCCTCCCCCACCTGAGACCGTAGTCTGTACCCCCTCCCCCACCTGAGACCGTAGTCTGTACCCCCTCCCCCACCTGAGACCGTAGTCTGTACCCCCTCCCCCACCTGAGACCGTAGTCTGTACCCCCTCCCCCACCTGAGACCGTAGTCTGTACCCCTCCCCCACCTGAGACCGTAGTCTGTACCCCCTCCCCCACCTGAGACCGTAGTCTGTACCCCCTCCCCCACCTGAGACCGTAGTCTGTACCCCCTCCCCCACCTGAGACCGTAGTCTGTACACCCTCCCCCACCTGAGACCGTAGTCTGTACCCCTCCCCCACCTGAGACCGTAGTCTGTACACCCTCCCCCACCTGAGACCGTAGTCTGTACCCCTCCCCCACCTGAGACCGTAGTCTGTACCCCTCCCCCACGTGAGACCGTAGTCTGTACCCCTCCCCCACCTGAGACCGTAGTCTGTACCCCCTCCCCCACCTGAGACCGTAGTCTGTACCCCTCCCCCACGTGAGACCGTAGTCTGTACCCCTCCCCCACCTGAGACCGTAGTCTGTGCCCCTCCACCACCTGAGACCGTAGTCTGTACCCCTCCCCCACCTGAGACCGTAGTCTGTACCCCTCCCCTACCTGAGACCGTAGTCTGTGCCCCTCCCCCACCCCCCACCTGAGACCGCAGTCTGTACCCCTCCCCCACCTGAGACGTAGTCTGTACCCCTCCCCCACCTGAGACCGTAGTCTGTACCCCTCCCCCACCTGAGACGTAGTCTGTACCCCTCCCCCACCTGAGACCGTAGTCTGTACCCCTCCCCCACCTGAGACCGTAGTCTGTACCCCTCCCCCACCTGAGACCGTAGTCTGTACCCCTCCCCCACCTGAGACCGTTGTCTGTACCCCTCCCCCACCCCCCACCTTAGACCGTAGTCTGTACCCCTCCCCCACCCACCACCTGAGACCGTAGTCTGTACCCCTCCCCCACCTGAGACCGTAGTCTGTACCCCTCCCCCACCTGAGACCGTAGTCTGTACCCCCTCCCCCACCCACCACCTGAGACCGTAGTCTGTACCCCTCCCCCACCCACCACCTGAGACCGTAGTCTGTACCCCTCCCCCACCTGAGACCGCAGTCTGTACCCCTCCCCCACCTGAGACCGTAGTCTGTACCCCTCCCCCACCTGAGACCGTAGTCTGTACCCCTCCCCCACCTGAGACCGTAGTCTGTACCCCCTCCCCCACCCACCACCTGAGACCGTAGTCTGTACCCCTCCCCCACCCACCACCTGAGACCGCAGTCTGTACCCCTCCCCCACCCCCCACCTGAGACCGTAGTCTGTACCCCTCCCCCACCTGAGACCGTAGTCTGTACCCCTCCCCCACCTGAGACCGTAGTCTGTACCCCTCCCCCACCCACCACCTGAGACCGTAGTCTGTACCCCTCCCCCACCTGAGACCGCAGTCTGTACCCCTCCCCCACCCCCCACCTGAGACCGTAGTCTGTACCCCTCCCCCACCTGAGACCGTAGTCTGTACCCCTCCCCCACCTGAGACCGTAGTCTGTACCCCTCCCCCACCTGAGACCGTTGTCTGTACCCCTCCCCCACCTTAGACCGTAGTCTGTACCCCTCCCCCACCCACCACCTGAGACCGTAGTCTGTACCCCTCCCCCACCTGAGACCGTAGTCTGTACCCCTCCCCCACCTGAGACCGTAGTCTGTACCCCTCCCCCACCCACCACCTGAGACCGCAGTCTGTACCCCTCCCCCACCCACCACCTGAGACCGTAGTCTGTACCCCTCCCCCACCTGAGACCGTAGTCTGTACCCCTCCCCCACCCACCACCTGAGACCGTAGTCTGTACCCCTCCCCCACCTGAGACCGCAGTCTGTACCCCTCCCCCACCCCCCACCTGAGACCGTAGTCTGTACCCCTCCCCCACCTGAGACCGTAGTCTGTACCCCTCCCCCACCTGAGACCGTAGTCTGTACCCCTCCCCCACCTGAGACCGTAGTCTGTACCCCTCCCCCACCTGAGACCGTAGTCTGTACCCCTCCCCCACCTGAGACCGCAGTCTGTATTTCAGATCTTCCAATCATGGAGGCTCAGTGTGACGTGGGGGGGGGGAGGTACCTATGTAAATACAACCCACCTAGGAACGCCCACTCTTCCAGACTGACACCCACCCATCAAGGCATGTTGATATTTGCATAACTCCTCCCACTGCTTACATCAGCACTGAGGGCTGAGAGGAGTACTGAGGCCGGGGGCTGGGATATTATCAGGAAGCTATGTACAGCCTCCTGCCGGCCCCTCCCACCAGCCATGATCTGTCTGCATTGCATAGAGAAGCACAGAGACCCAGTGATGACATCATAGTGTATAAAATAAGAGATGGAATGGAAATGTAATGTTGATGAGGGAGGGGGAGGGGGGCCAGGGAAGATAAAATATATTCATTCCTCTGCCGGGACCCTCATTCTATTCATTCGCTGTGATTTCACTGTATGTGATAGATCAGAAGGGGGGGGGGCTCAGGGAGGGGGTGTGGTCAGGGAGGGGGTGCGGTCACCCTACACTGCCTGCTGGAAAGGTTAGTACTCCTCTCCTCTTGGAGGAAGATGGAGGGTCACTTTAAAGCCAAACTCCGGAGAAAATGATAAACTTACCTTGTACTGAGGTACCAGTGGTACTCATCCCTTCCTCCTGCAGGCTCCTCCCCTCTTTCCGTCACAGCACTCTGATGTCATCACATACAATGCCAGATGCAGAGGGTCCGCCCACAATCTGGTGTCGGGGAAGTGAGCCTTGTACTCCGTGGAGCCTCACATCGAGGGAAGTTTCCCCGGAGTTCTGCTTTAAACAATACAACCCAAACACCTACCTGCCTACAGCCTGAGAATGGGTAGTAATGGAGCAGCAGAAGACTGATGAGTCAGCCATCTCCTCTCTGTCCCTCCTCCCCTCTCTCTGTCCCTCCTCCCCTCTCTCTGTCCCTCCTCCCCTCTCCTCTCTGTCCCTCCTCCCCTCTCTCTGTACCTCCTCCCCTCTCTCTGTCCCTCCTCCCCTCTCTCTGTCCCTCCTCCCCTCTCCTCTCTGTCCCTCCTCCCCTCTCCTCTCTGTCCCTCCTCCCCTCTCTCTGTCCCTCCTCCCCTCTCTCTGTCCCTCCTCCCCTCTCTCTGTCCCTCCTCCCCTCTCTCTGTCCCTCCTCCCCTCTCTCTGTCCCTCCTCCCCTCTCCTCTCTGTCCCTCCTCCCCTCTCCTCTCTGTCCCTCCTCCCCTCTCTCTGTCCCTCCTCCCCTCTCTCTGTCCCTCCTCCCCTCTCTCTGTCCCTCCTCCCCTCTCTCTGTCCCTCCTCCCCTCTCCTCTCTGTCCCTCCTCCCCTCTCTCTGTCCCTCCTCCCCTCTCTCTGTCCCTCCTCCCCTCTCTCTGTCCCTCCTCCCCTCTCTCTGTCCCTCCTCCCCTCTCCTCTCTGTCCCTCCTCCCCTCTCTCTGTCCCTCCTCCCCTCTCTCTGTCCCTCCTCCCCTCTCTCTGTCCCTCCTCCCCTCTCTCTGTCCCTCCTCCCCTCTCCTCTCTGTCCCTCCTCCCCTCTCTCTGTCCCTCCTCCCCTCTCTCTGTCCCTCCTCCCCTCTCTCTGTCCCTCCTCCCCTCTCTCTGTCCCTCCTCCCCTCTCCTCTCTGTCCCTCCTCCCCTCTCCTCTCTGTCCCTCCTCCCCTCTCTCTGTCCCTCCTCCCCTCTCTCTGTCCCTCCTCCCCTCTCTCTGTCCCTCCTCCCCTCTCTCTGTCCTTCCTCCCCTCTCTCTGTCCCTCCTCCCCTCTCTCTGTCCCTCCTCCCCTCTCCTCTCTGTCCCTCCTCCCCTCTCTCTGTCCCTCCTCCCCTCTCTCTGTCCCTCCTCCCCTCTCTCTGTCTCTCCTCCCCTCTCTCTGTCCCTCCTCCCCTCTCTCTGTCCCTCCTCCCCTCTCTCTGTCCCTCCTCCCCTCTCTCTGTCCCTCCTCCCCTCTCCTCTCTGTCCCTTCTCCCCTCTCCTCTCTGTCCCTTCTCCCCTCTCCTCTCTGTCCCTCCTCCCCTCTCTCTGTCCCTCCTCCCCTCTCTCTGTCCCTCCTCCCCTCTCTCTGTCCCTCCTCCCCTCTCTCTGTCCCTCCTCCCCTCTCTCTGTCCCTCCTCCCCTCTCCTCTCTGTCCCTCCTCCCCTCTCTCTGTCCCTCCTCCCCTCTCTCTGTCCCTCCTCCCCTCTCCTCTCTGTCCCTCCTCCCCTCTCCTCTCTGTCCCTCCTCCCCTCTCTGTCCCTCCTCCCCTCTCTCTGTCCCTCCTCCCCTCTCTGTCCCTCCTCCCCTCTCTCTGTCCCTCCTCCCCTCTCTCTGTCCCTCCTCCCCTCTCTCTGTCCCTCCTCCCCTCTCCTCTCTGTCCCTCCTCCCCTCTCTCTGTCCCTCCTCCCCTCTCTCTGTCCCTCCTCCCCTCTCTCTGTCCCTCCTCCCCTCTCTCTGTCCCTCCTCCCCTCTCCTCTCTGTCCCTCCTCCCCTCTCTCTGTCCCTCCTCCCCTCTCTCTGTCCCTCCTCCCCTCTCCTCTCTGTCCCTCCTCCCCTCTCTCTGTCCCTCCTCCCCTCTCTCTGTCCCTCCTCCCCTCTCTCTGTCCCTCCTCCCCTCTCTCTGTCCCTCCTCCCCTCTCTCTGTCCTTCCTCCCCTCTCTGTCCTTCCTCCCCTCTCTCTGTCCCTCCTCCCCTCTCTCTGTCCTTCCTCCCCTCTCTCTGTCCCTCCTCCCCTCTCTCTGTCCCTCCTCCCCTCTCTCTGTCCCTCCTCCCCTCTCCTCTCTGTCCCTCCTCCCCTCTCTCTGTCCCTCCTCCCCTCTCTCTGTCCCTCCTCCCCTCTCCTCTCTGTCCCTCCTCCCCTCTCTCTGTCCCTCCTCCCCTCTCTCTGTCCCTCCTCCCCTCTCTCTGTCCCTCCTCCCCTCTCTCTGTCCTTCCTCCCCTCTCTCTGTCCCTCCTCCCCTCTCTCTGTCCCTCCTCCCCTCTCTCTGTCCCTCCTCCCCTCTCTCTGTCCCTCCTCCCCTCTCCTCTCTGTCCCTCCTCCCCTCTCCTCTCTGTCCCTCCTCCCCTCTCTCTGTCCCTCCTCCCCTCTCTCTGTCCCTCCTCCCCTCTCTCTGTCCCTCCTCCCCTCTCTCTGTCCCTCCTCCCCTCTCCTCTCTGTCCCTCCTCCCCTCTCTCTGTCCCTCCTCCCCTCTCTCTGTCCTTCCTCCCCTCTCTCTGTCCCTCCTCCCCTCTCTCTGTCCCTCCTCCCTTCTCTCTGTCCCTCCTCCCCTCTCTCTGTCCCTCCTCCCCTCTCTCTGTCCCTCCTCCCCTCTCTCTGTCCCTCCTCCCCTCTCTGTGTCCTTCCTCCCCTCTCTGTGTCCTTCCTCCCCTCTCTGTGTCCCTCCTCCCCTCTCTGTGTCCCTCCTCCCCTCTCTCTGTCCCTCCTCCCCTCTCTCTGTCCCTCCTCCCCTCTCTGTGTCCCTCCTCCCCTCTCTGTGTCCCTCCTCCCCTCTCTGTGTCCTTCCTCCCCTCTCTGTCCCTCCTCCCCTCTCTCTGTCCCTCCTCCCCTCTCTCTGTCCCTCCTCCCCTCTCTGTGTCCCTCCTCCCCTCTCTGTGTCCTTCCTCCCCTCTCTGTGTCCTTCCTCCCCTCTCTGTGTCCTTCCTCCCCTCTCTGTCCCTCCTCCCCTCTCTCTGTCCCTCCTCCCCCCTCTCTCTCTGTCCCTCCTCCCCCCTCTCTCTCTGTCCCTCCTCCCCCCTCTCTCTCTGTCCCTCCTCCCCCCTCTCTCTCTGTCCCTCCTCCCCCCTCTCTCTCTGTCCCTCCTCCCCCCTCTCTCTCTGTCCCTCCTCCCCCCTCTCTCTCTGTCCCTCCTCCCCCCTCTCTCTCTGTCCCTCCTCCCCCCTCTCTCTCTGTCCCTCCTCCCCCCTCTCTCTCTCTGTCCCTCCTCCCCCCTCTCTCTCTGTCCCTCCTCCCCTCTCTCTCTCTGTCCCTCCTCCCCCCTCTCTCTCTGTCCCTCCTCCCCCCTCTCTCTCTGTCCCTCCTCCCCCCTCTCTCTCTGTCCCTCCTCCCCCCTCTCTCTCTGTCCCTCCTCCCCCCTCTCTCTCTGTCCCTCCTCCCCCCTCTCTCTCTGTCCCTCCTCCCCCCCCTCTCTCTGTCCCTCCCCCCCCTCTCTCTGCCCCTCTCTCTGCCCCTCCTCCCCAGCCTGAGTGATGTTGTAGAGGGGTGACAGAAGGCGGCTAACTGGAGAGGAAAGGTTCAGGTACTCCTGGCTGTGTAGATGGTGGAGCGCCCTCTGTAGGTTTGTAGTGACAGAATAGGCAGGAAGATGATTGGCTCAGATCCATCCGGTGATGACAGAACAGCGTGCCGCCCCCTTTCCTGTCACAACGCTGTCACCCCCGCCTCCTGCAGGATAGAGGGGGACTCCGCCATAACAAGCTATAAATCTGCGGGGGGGGGGGGGGAGTGCAGTGATGTCACTGCTGGCGCACCCCGCTGATTCCTCAATGGTGGAGGATGGGACCTTTAGTCATGTCATTGATCAATCCCTGTGAATGGATGAGGCAGCTGGGTGGGCGGAGCCACGCACATCCATGCTCAATTCAAACCCACCTAGACTAAGCAGCACCCCAAAATTGGGGAGGGTGTGTGACCGCTGCAAATGGGGAAAAAAATGCACCATCTACGGGCTGACCAGCGATGTCCCTCCTCCTGTCCCATCTCCCCCCCCCCTCATATCTGATCCCTCCCTCCTGTCCCATCTCCCCTCCCCCTCATATCTGATCCCCCCTTCTGTCCCATCTCCCCTCCCCCCTCTTGTCCCATCTCCCCCCTCCTGTCCCATCTCCCCTCCCCCCCTCATATCTGATCCCCCCCTCCTGTCCCATCTCCCCTCCCCCTCCTCATATCTGATCCCCCCCTCCTGTTCCATCTCCCCCCCTCATATCTGATCCCCCCCTCCTGTCCCATCTCCCCTCCCCCTCCTCATATCTGATCCCCCCCTCCTGTCCCATCTCCCCTCCCCCCTCCTTTCTAATCTCCCCTCCTCCTGTCCCATCTCCCCTCCTCCTGTTCCATCTCCCCCCCCCCCTCATATCTGATCCCCCCCCCTCCTTTCTAATCTCCCCTCCTCCTGTCTGTTTCCCTCTCCTCCCCCGTCTGATCTCCCCCATTCCCCCCCTCCTCCTGTCCCATCTTTCCCTCCCCCCATCTAATCTCCCCCCCCCTCCTCCTTTCTAGTCTTCCCTCCCCCATCTGATCTCCCCTCCTCTCTAATCTCCCCTCCTCCACCCTCACTGTGTCCTCTTATCTTTGCAGGTTGGGCGATGCAGGTCGCCTCCTTCATCTTCATCCGCAGGAAGTGGGAGGAGGATAGAAGCCATTTTGAATCCATGTTGGATTATTTCTGCGACATTAAAGAGCCGCTCCAACTTCTCTTCTTCCCGGAGGGGACGGACCTGACCGGTAAGAGGACCTCCCTTCAGTGGGTGGAGCCGTGTGCCTCACCTGTCAGACCGGGTTCAGGTGATCTGATGTCACATTCCATTCTATAGACACACTGTGACATCATTGGAGGGGGAGGGTGCTTAGAATATGAAGAATGAAGTTTGTGGAGTTCCCCTTTAAGGTGCATCGTTCCTTCAATAGACCACAGGGAACCAATAAGAGAAGAGAATGGTTAGTCTGGGAACACACAGGGGTCACACTGGCGGCCCTCTGGCCCTCCAGAACTACAACTACAAGAGGGGTGATGGGGATTGTAGTTCCACAACAGCTGGAGGGCCGCCAGGTTGACACCCCCCTGGCTTAGAAGAAATGTGAGGGAAGTTCTCCATCTTCATCCTTGAAAACGAACGTTCATTTCACCCCAAAACCGAACAAATGTTCTTCACCCCTTCAATACCGGGCTCTCCCCTCCCCCCTTCCTGCCCAGGCCAAGTTTCAGCTTTCAGCCTTCAGTCCCCACAAGTTCTCACCATCTCCAAGTCCTCACCATCTCCGAGTCCCCCCAAGTCCTCACCATCTCCGAGTCCCCCCCAAGTCCTCACCATCTCCGAGTCCCCCCCAAGTCCTCAAGATCTCCGAGTCCCCTCAAGATCTCCGAGTCCCCCCCAAGTCCTCAAGATCTCCGAGTCCCCCCCAAGTCCTCAAGATCTCCGAGTCCCCCCCAAGTCCTCAAGATCTCTGAGTCCCCCCCAAGTCCTCAAGATCTCTGAGTCCCCCCCAAGTCCTCAAGATCTCTGAGTCCCCCCCAAGTCCTCAAGATCTCTGAGTCCCCCCCAAGTCCTCAAGATCTCCGAGTCCCCCCCAAGTCCTCAAGATCTCCGAGTCCCCCCCAAGTCCTCAAGATCTCCGAGTCCCCCCCAAGTCCTCAAGATCTCTGCGTCCCCCCAAGTCCTCAAGATCTCTGCGTCCCCCCAAGTCCTCAAGATCTCCGAGTCCCCCCCAAGTCCTCAAGATCTCCGAGTCCCCCCCAAGTCCTCCGAGTCCCCCCCAAGTCCTCCGAGTCCCCCCCAAGTCCTCCGAGTCCCCCCCCAAGTCCTCCGAGTCCCCCCCCAAGTCCTCCGAGTCCCCCCCAAGTCCTCAAGATCTCCGAGTCCCCCCCAAGTCCTCAAGATCTCTGAGTCCCCCCCAAGTCCTCAAGATCTCTGAGTCCCCCCCAAGTCCTCAAGATCTCTGAGTCCCCCCCAAGTCCTCAAGATCTCCGAGTCCCCCCCAAGTCCTCAAGATCTCCGAGTCCCCCCCAAGTCCTCAAGATCTCCGAGTCCCCCCCAAGTCCTCAAGATCTCCGAGTCCCCCCCAAGTCCTCAAGATCTCCGAGTCCCCCCCAAGTCCTCAAGATCTCCGAGTCCCCCCCAAGTCCTCCGAGTCCCCCCCCAAGTCCTCCGAGTCCCCCCCCAAGTCCTCCGAGTCCCCCCCCAAGTCCTCAAGATCTCTGAGTCCCCCCCCAAGATCTCCGAGTCCCCCCCAAGTCCTCAAGATCTCCGAGTCCCCCCCAAGATCTCCGAGTCCCCCCCAAGTCCTCAAGATCTCCGAGTCCCCCCCAAGATCTCCGAGTCCCCCCCAAGTCCTCAAGATCTCCGAGTCCCCCCCAAGATCTCCGAGTCCCCCCCAAGTCCTCAAGATCTCCGAGTCCCCCCCAAGTCCTCACCATCTCCTCCTCTAACAATCAATGGCTTTGCTGATGATTCCAGGGGTGGGTTCAGGGCATGTAAATGATGAGTAGAGAGACCATAAAGTGTTCTCCGTATACAACATTTATTCCAAGCCTATCTAATGATGGAAGGCCTGTAATTGGCCGATATGTGTCTAGAGGGGAGGAGCCGATAGTGTGACGTCTAGCCAGGCACTGTGAGTGTGTATGAAGAAATAATACCGCTCTAAGGCCCCTTTCACATGCCGCTATACCGTTGTTTTTTACCGCGATATTCGGCCGCTAGCGGGGTGATTTTAACCCCCCGCTAGCGGCCGAAAAAGGGTTAATACCGCCCGCAATGTGCCTCTTCAGAGGAGCTTTGCCGGCGGTATAGCCGCAGTGTCCCATTGCTTACAATGGGCAGCAGCGGTAAACACACCCCTCCTCTCACCGCTGCAAAGATGCGGCTTGCAGGACTTTTGGAGCGGTATTTTTATTTTTTTTAAAATATCTAAATACCTTTTTAGTAATGATGATTTTCAATAATCCCTCTCCCGCGGGCGTCTCCCCAGCGCCGCAGTGATCTATGGGAGCTCCCGCAGTGTGTACCGGGGAATGCCGCCGCACGTTGTGATGACGGCGCAGGTCGCCTTAGAGAGTGCGCATGCCCGAGATAGAGCGGTGAATGCCGGGAGCCGAGCGTTCACCGCATCCAGGAAGCAATTGCTTGTGGCCCTCACAATGCCCACAAGCAAAATGGCAAATGCCTAGATCAGAAAACAGAAGTTTATCTTTAGTATGGAAACGGACGGGTGATGCTGCAAGACACCTAAAAAGTCAGTTCTCAGTTGCGATCTATAAATCCACTGATTGAACACAAAATGGTCGCGGAACCTCCGCTTTAAATGGACTTTTTTATGACGGATGTAAATGATTTCATGATGTTGGATATTTGCACCTTTTATGACAGTGAATTTTGGTTTCTCTACGTGGCGCTACATTTATTTATTGTGTCACTAGGAATGTTTAGCGGCTCTGCACGTTTATAATGGGGCGTTGTTACATCACATAGTAGTACGCTATTCCACTGTATATTTAGGGAATTTTTTGGCGCTGATTGTTTCACTTCACAATTTGGACGCCATATGCTTGTGTCCCGGAGCGAGAGCGCCACCTTGCGCTCTTCATGTCACAATGCGACGGGCGGGCGGGCGGGAGGGGGGGGGGGGGTTGGAGTGAAAACTTTCTGATGAAAATCTGCCGGTGTGTCCTCATATTTAGTCCATCTTTTGTGAGCGTCATGTGAGGGCTTTTTACATGTATGAATTGTTGGCGGTAATATTTGGCCTCCTCCATGCGGCTCCCTCTGACAGATCCGATCGTTTTATGTGCGCAGATTATTCTCTTCCCCCGAACACACAGACAAATCCGCAAAGCCAGGAGTCAGGATCAGGAGATTTTCCCACGCCGCTACCCGTCTCCCGCAATTCATGGAAGATCAGTGTGCCATTCGGGCTGGTATGGTGATCTGGGGAGCGATGTGAATTGTGCCAGCGAGAGAATGGAGCCCCTCCCCCCAGCTCCTGTGACCACTGAAGAGAGGAAAAAGGGGATCCCCAACGCCGCACATCCAAGCATGTAGTGAAGTGATGGAAGAGACAACCTCAGCCTCGACACCCGCCAGGCCACACCCCCAACGCGTTTCGTCCCACCCTTCGGAGTTTACTCACCATTAAGCTCCAGGGGCGGAGCGAAATGTGTTGGGGGTGTGGCCTGGCGGGAGTCCAGGCTGAGGTTGTATCTTCCATCACTTCACTACATGGATGTGCTGCATTGGGGATCCCCTTTTTCCTCTCTTCACCTGTCTCCTGCAGGTGGGAGAGACGTCCCGTCAATGTGACATTCCCTTATTAACTCTCCGCCCCCTGTGACTCCTCCTCCCTGAGAATAATTATCACTATTTATTTATTTTTTTAACAGAAAAGTTATCACTATTTATTTTTAAGCTGATTATAGGAAGGTGTTATGTTCTGTATAGGAGACGGACACAGGGCGCCCGGCGTCTTCACCAGTGTTTCTCAACCTTTAAAACTATAGACAGTCCCACACGGATATGTGCTGGAGGTGCGGGGAGGAGGCTGGTACGCTACTCCACGTCTTTTGGTCTTGCCGCATCTTACAATCATTTTGGTCTGAGGTACACCGCATCGTCCAAAAGTTTACGGACAGGGAGTTGCCGTTGTCACCTGAGCTCTTCCTTCTGCACCACCACAAAATCCCAACTAAGGGCTATAGAAAGTCCATATTGCCGCTTCTGATCAATGCGGCAAAGGGATGCGTCCCGCTGAATTGGAAGCAGACTCAGCCCCCGTCGGAGGCAGGTTGGTTGGGCAGAGTGGAAGGATGTCCATGACATGGAGGACTTGGTAGCAACGGAAAGAGGCCTAAGTGAGAAATTTTCCAAAACATGGTACTTCTGGCACGAATTTTACGTCTCTGAGGAATGCGGGCTCCTAATGGCTCGATCCACCTGAGAGGATCGAATTTGACTGCTCCCCAGGCGGGGTGGCTGTGACTGGAGGGTGGAGGCACCCTGTTTCCCCCCCCCATCTTCTTTTTTTTTTTCTCTCAATCTCTCCCCTCCCCCTCTTGTATTCTTGCACTCCTTGCTTACTTTTCTCTTACTTTCCCTGCTTTTTCTGTATTACCAACACTAGAGTGTTGGCCTGTGCAAGCCTGTTTCTCACGGGCTTGACCTTTCTATTTTTATCTAAATCGGCTTTTGCCGCAAAAATACGGCCATGCGGGGGGCGGAGAGCTCCTGTAAGCCTGACACTTGTTGTGATCCCCCCCCCTCTGACAACGGGCTCTATATCTCTACTGTAAGATCTACTCATGAGGTGGTGGGGAATGTTTGCTGTGTTTCGATACACATCAGTGTGCTCTCTGTATATCCGCATGTCCTTTTCTCTTAAATAAAGAATTTACAAAAAAAAAACTATAGACGGTCCCGAGGCACCTCATTCCAAAATGTAAAAAACGAATCTAATAGTTTTACGTAATGCAGTAATATCCACACATGAGGGACACCCAACCTTAGTGGTGATTTATTCTTTTAAAGCAAATACACTTTTGAACACTGATACTGACTAGTATTCTGATGTTTCTCTTCTCCCTCAATTTTTCTCCATCACTCAGTGTTGATGGATAGGGGCAGGGGAGAGTCAAACAAGTCATCCTCCTTACTAACTGATGATGTTGTAATGGTGCACAATAAAATTCTGTGGCTTTGTGTAACTAAAGGGAAGACTTGTTCCACTCGCAGGCTTGTATGCAATTTTTGGGCATTTTGCCAAGGCACCCCTGAATATACCTCAAGGCACCCTGGTTGAAAAAGGCTGGTCTACACTCTACTAACGGAACCCCCATACTGGGATAAACATGGTGGTTTCCAGCATCTACTGTGAGGGGGTTAGCTCGGTAGCGGGTGTGTGTGACCCCCCTGGATGGGCTCTCCACACAAAAACAGGCCCAGCAGACGGAGGTTGTGGTTTTCAAGATCAAAAGGTGCGGTTTATTTCTCTATTTACAGTGACAAAAACACAGCAAAGCAAAAAGAAACATAAACAAAATAAATCCTGGTCAGCTTGACCTCTGACTAAACATGCAGGTTTTCCTAACTAACAACTGGGATCAGCCTGGTGCTGTCCTAGTCCCTAAGTCCCTGGTTTTAAATGTCCAAGCAAATAGCCACACAGGCTTTGTCTCACCGCACAGGGGTTCACTCTCCCTAGACAGTCCACACAGGTCTGGGTCCAGGCATGAGCAAACACCTAATGAAGCTGGGAGTTTTTATAGAGGCCTTAAACGAGCTGACAAGCTTCAGCTGGTCTCATCAACTCCCTGCCTGCACGACGCCCAGCACTCTCCCTAGAGGTATGAATCATCCATGAGCCCACTAGCCTCAGCTGGGCTTCATCAACTCTCTCCCTAGTTGTATAAGTCGGCATAAAGCCTGAATCTGGGAGAAATATACCTACCCCCCTGGATGCAACCAGGTGACTTTACCTTCCTGCTGTCACATACCCCCCCCTCTTGTTTTAACCTCGGGGTTGGAACACCAGCAATCAGGCATTCATGTACTCGAGACAAAGCATCCACATTCCCCATTTGAACGCCAGGGCGATGCTTTACTGTGAAGTTGAATTCCTGGAGGGCCAGGAACCACCTATTCACTCTTCTATTTGTTTCCTTGTTTTGAGCCATCCACTTTAACGGAGCGTGATCCGTAACCATGTCAAAGTGCCTACCTAGCAGGTAGTACCGAAGGGAATCTAGAGCCCACTTCACCGCTAAACACTCCTTTTCAACGGTGGCGTAATTTACCTCATGGGACTTCAACTTCCTGCTGAGGTAAATGACTGGGTGCTCTTCCCCGTTCCAGACCTGGGACAATACTGCTCCTAACCCCACATCTGACGCATCACTTTGTACGACAAAGTCTTTAGAGAAGTCGGGTGAGTACAACACTGGCTGGCTACATAAGGCTTGTTTCAAGAATTGGAATGCTGCCTCAGCCTCGGGGGTCCATTTAATCATGACCGACCCTTTCCCTTTCGTCAGGTTGGTTAGGGGCACAGCCTTAGAAGCAAAGTGGGGAATGAAGCGCCGATAATAACCCGCGATTCCCAGAAAGGCTCGTACCTGCTTCTTGCTGTTGGGACGTGGCCAACTCTGGATGGCCTCGACTTTGTTGAGTTGGGGTTTTATTACTCCCCTGCCAATGGTGTACCCAAGATATTTGGCCTCCTCCTGCCCAATGGTACACTTCTTGGGGTTAGCCGTAAACCCCGCTTCCCGAACAGAGTCCAGGACTGCTTGCACTTTTGGCAGATGTGAGGCCCAATCTGTGCTATGGACAATTACGTCATCCAGGTAAGCCGCAGCATACTTCCGATGGGGCCTCAGCATCTGGTCCATTTTCCGCTGGAATGTGGCCGGCGCATTCTGTAACCCGAACGGCATTCTTTTATATTGGAACGCCCCGTCTGGGGTTACAAATGCGGTTTTCTCTTTGGCCGACTTGGCCAGGGGAATTTGCCAATACCCTTTTGTGAGGTCAAGAGTCGTCATGTATCGGGCTGTTCCCAGCCGGTCGATCAACTCATCTATACGTGGCATGGGGTAGGTGTCAAATTTTGTAACTTTGTTCAACTGACGAAAATCGTTACAAAATCGCCAGCTCCCATCCGGTTTAGGCACCAACACAATGGGACTAGACCAATCACTTTGGGACTCCTCTATCACCCCTAAGTTCAGCATTTTCTGTACTTCCTCCCGTATTGCCTCCCGTCGGGCCTCTGGGATCCGATAGGGTTTTAACTTCACCCTTTCACCGGGCGGGGTAATGATGTCATGCTCTACCCCAGATGTTTGTCCCGGCAGCTCAGAGAACACCTCCTTGTTGCGAAGCACAAACTCCTTAACCTCCTGTTGGGGTTGTGACAAGGTGGCTGCTATTCCAACCTCCGGAATCACGCAACCAGTTTGAGCTGGTGACCAAGTTTCTGCGACTAGGGACTCTCTATCCCTCCAGGCTTTCAACAGATTAACGTGATAGATCTGTTCGGGCTTTCGCCTTCCTGGTTGTCTGACCTTGTAATTCACTTCGCTCACTTTTTCCATTATCTCGTAGGGGCCTTGCCATTTGGCAAGGAATTTACTTTCAACCGTAGGGACAAGTACCAATATCCTATCCCCCGGGGAAAAGGTACGGGTCTTGGCTCCACGGTTGTACACTCTCTGCTGTGCCAACTGCGCTTGGGCCAAATGTTCCTTCACGATGGGCATTACCTGTGCAATTCGATCTTGCATCAGGGCGACATGCTCAATCACACTCCTGTGGGGAGAACTCTCACTTTCCCAAGTTTCCTTGGCAATATCCAACAGCCCTCTTGGGTGTCTCCCATACAGTAACTCAAAGGGGGAGAATCCCGTAGAGGATTGGGGCACCTCCCTAATAGCAAACATCAGATAAGGAAGTAGACAGTCCCAATCCTTTCCATCTCTATCCACCACTTTCTTCAACATTTGTTTTAGGGTTTTGTTGAATCTTTCAACCAGCCCATCGGTTTGGGGGTGATACACAGACGTACGCAATTGCGTCACTTTGAACAATTTACACAGCTCTTTCATAACCTGGGACATAAAGGGTGTACCTTGGTCCGTAAGCAGTTCTTTACAAATACCCACCCGGCTAAAAACAAGAGATAGCTCTTTGGCTATGGTTTTGGCCGAGGTATTTCGGAGAGGGATCGCTTCTGGATAACGGGTGGCATAGTCCATTATAACTAATATGTACTGGTGCCCCCTAGCGGACTTGATTATAGGACCTACCAAATCCATTGCGATCCTCTCAAACGGGACCTCAATGATGGGTAGAGGGACCAGCGGGCTACGGAAATGTGGCATCGGGGCCGACCTCTGACACACAGGGCAGGAGGAACAATAATTTTCTATGTCCTTCATCACCCCAGGCCAATAGAATCTCTGTAATACCCTCTCTCGGGTTTTCTCTGTCCCCAGATGACCTCCAAGAATGTGCCCATGGGCCAACTCCAACACCAACTTCCTGTAAGTTTTGGGCACCACAAGCTGCTCAACGGTTTCTTCTGCCCTTTTTGCCACCCGATACAGTAGGTCCTTCTCTACGCTGAAGTATGGGTAAGTGCAGGTATTATCTGGGTTCACTAACTCGCCATCTATTTTCACTACGTTTTCCCGTGCCTTTATTAGGGCGGGGTCTTTTAACTGTTCTGTGGCAAAATTTTCCCTGTGAACCTCAAGATCAGAAAACTCCACAGACGGTAGGTTTTCGTCTGAGGAGGTGGGCTCCTCTCCAGTTTCTTGAGTCTCCCCTGCCAATACTGATAAGGGAAATTCCGGAGAGTCCTCACCACTCTCAGGGGAGTTCTGGCTATCACATTCCTGGTACATAGGGGCACCAGTGGGGGGCTCAGGATCATCCCACAGTTCCCAGAACTTCGGAAAATCCCTTCCCACAATGGCATCATGCGGTAATTGAGATACTAACCCCACTGGATGAGAGAGGGTACCTTTGGGGGTCTTGAAACACACTGTAGTCACTGGATACTCTCGGGTGTCCCCATGCACACAAATAACAGCTACCTTGCTATTCCCAGAGACCTCTGTTTTAACTAATTCAGCCTTTATCAGGGTCACAAGGCTACCTGAATCCAGTAACACCACAACATTTCTACCATTAATACACATTTTGCATAAATGTTTCTCAGTTCCCCGAATGGTAGTGCATGCGACTGTCGCACACAGCGACTGACGTCTGTCCGTCAGAAAGTCACATTGCATGGGTTCCTCCACAACCGGGCAATTTGCTGCAATATGTCCCGCTTGCCGGCAGCGGTAGCAAACAATCCTTTTGGCTGCCTCTTGAGCCCCCGACTTCCCAGGCTGTTCTCGCCAAACCCTGGGCAGAGCTCCCACCCTCTCACTCTCTCCACCCTCACCCCTTGGAATCCTCTTATCCGCCCCTGGGGATGGTCTGGTCTTAGGGTGGAAAGTCCGAGAGTCTCTGGAAGAGGCCGTCAGGTTCTCTGCAGCCAAGTATCTCTCCACACGATCCACAAGACCATCGGCCGTCTCTGGGTCTCCATGGCTTACCCACTTTTGAATGGCGGTAGGAAGAGCTCTCAAGAAACGATCCATCACAACACGTTCCACAATCTCCGGTGCGGACAAAGTCTCTGGCTGTAGCCACTTCCTGCTCAGGTGAATGAGATCATACATTTGAGACCTGGGGGGTTTTCCAAGCTGGAAAGTCCAGTTATGCACACGCTGAGCCCGGACAGCCAGGGTGACACCCAGCCTTGCCAATATTTCAGCTTTTAGCATCACATAGTCTTTTGCTTGGTTTAGGCTCTAGGTCATAGTAAGCTTTCTGCGATTCACCAGTTAACAGAGGAGCCACCAGTCCAGCCCACTGCTCCTCAGGCCACTTTTCTCTTTCAGCAGTCCTTTCAAATGTGGTCAAAAATACCTCTGGATCATCCTCTCCAGTCATTTTTGTCAATAAACGACTCACCCCAAAGGACGCGGTATTAGTGGGACGGCTTTCCTCACTGGTCTGCGGACGTTGCTGCATTACTGCTTCCATCTGTTGTTGTAGTCTCTGCTCTTGCTT
Source organism: Rana muscosa (assembly GCA_029206835.1). Lineage (NCBI taxonomy): Eukaryota > Metazoa > Chordata > Amphibia > Anura > Ranidae > Rana > Rana muscosa. Next base: position 310,322,913 of record CM055121.1, on the reverse strand, counting down.
CTGCAACAGGTCTATGAAGCGGGCCTCAGATTGCTGCTGGGCTTGTTGCTGGGCTGCGAAGCTCTGTTGTTGAGCTGCAAGGCTCTTTTGCAAACCTGCATTTGTCTGCTGTTGATTGGCATTTGCTAGAGCCAGCTGTTTCAGTATCTCCTCCATGCTGGCTTAAAAAAAAACTGCCACTGGTTCTCCACCAACTGTGAGGGGGTTAGCTCGGTAGCGGGTGTGTGTGACCCCCTGGATGGGCCCCCCACACAAAAACAGGCCCAGCAGACGGAGGTTGTGGTTTTCAAGATCAAAAGGTGCGGTTTATTTCTCTATTTACAGTGACAAAAACACAGCAAAGCAAAAAGAAACATAAACAAAATAAATCCTGGTCAGCTTGACCTCTGACTAAACATGCAGGTTTCCCTAACTAACAACTGGGATCAGCCTGGTGCTGTCCCAGTCCCTAAGTCCCTGGTTTAGTAAATGTCCAAACAAATAGCCACACAGGCTTTGTCTCACCGCACAGGGGTTCACTCTCCCTAGACAGTCCACACAGGTCTGGTTCCAGGCATGAGCAAACACCTAATGAAGCTGGGAGTTTTTATAGAGGCCTTAAACGAGCTGACAAGCTTCAGCTGGTCTCATCAACTCCCTGCCTGCACGACGCCCAGCACTCTCCCTAGAGGTATGAATCATCCATGAGCCCACTAGCCTCAGCTGGGCTTCATCAACTCTCTCCCTAGTTGTATAAGTCGGCATAAAGCCTGAATCTGGGAGAAATATACCTACCCCCCTGGATGCAACCAGGTGACTTTACCTTCCTGCTGTCACACTACACTCTACCAACGGAACCCCCGTACTGGGATAAACATGGTGGTTTCCAGCATCTACACTCTACTAACGGAACCCCCATACTGGGATAAACATGGTGGTTTCCAGCATCTACACTCTACCAACGGAACCCCCGTACTGGGATAAACATGGTGGTTTCCAGCATCTACACTCTACCAACGGAACCCCCATACTGGGATAAACATGGTGGTTTCCAGCATCTACACTCTACCAACGGAACCCCCGTACTGGGATAAACATGGCCGCCAGCGTCTTCACTCTACCAACGGAACCCCCGTACTGGGATAAACATGGTGGTTTCCAGCATCTACACTCTACCAACGGAACCCCCATACTGGTATAAACATGGCCGCCAGCGTCTTCACTCTACCAACGGAACCCCCGTACTGGGATAAACATGGTGGTTTCCAGCATCTACACTCTACCAACGGAACCCCCATACTGGGATAAACATGGCCGCCAGCGTCTTCACTCTACCAACGGAACCCCCGTACTGGGATAAACATGGCCGCCAGCGTCTTCACTCTACCAACGGAACCCCCATACTGGGATAAACATGGTGGTTTCCAGCATCTACACTCTACCAACGGAACCCCCGTACTGGGATAAACATGGTGGTTTCCAGCATCTACACTCTACCAACGGAACCCCCATACTGGGATAAACATGGTGGTTTCCAGCATCTACACTCTACCAACGGAACCCCCATACTGGGATAAACATGGCCGCCAGCGTCTTCACTCTACCAATGGAACCCCCGTACTGGGATAAACATGGTGGTTTCCAGCATCTACACTCTACCAACGGAACCCATATACTGGGATAAACATGGCCGCCAGCGTCTTCACTCTACCAACGGAACCCCCGTACTGGGATAAACATGGTGGTTTCCAGCATCTACACTCTACCAACGGAACCCCCATACTGGGATAAACATGGCCGTCAGCATCTTCACTCTACCAACGGAACCCCCGTACTGGGATAAACATGGCCGCCAGCGTCTTCACTCTACCAACGGAACCCCCATACTGGGATAAACATGGCCACCAGCATCTACACTCTACCAACGGAACCCCCATACTGGGATAAACATGGTGGTTTCCAGCATCTACACTCTACCAACGGAACCCCCATACTGGGATAAACATGGCCACCAGCATCTACACTCTACCAACGGAACCCCCATACTGGGATAAACATGGTGGTTTCCAGCATCTACACTCTACCAACGGAACCCCCATACTGGGATAAACATGGCCACCAGCATCTACACTCTACCAACGGAACCCCCATACTGGGATAAACATGGTGGTTTCCAGCATCTACACTCTACCAACGGAACCCCCATACTGGGATAAACATGGCCGCCAGCGTCTTCACTCTACCAACGGAACCCCCATACTGGGATAAACATGGTGGTTTCCAGCATCTACACTCTACCAACGGAACCCCCGTACTGGGATAAACATGGCGGCGGTCAGCATCTTCACTCTACTAACGAAACCCCCATACTGGGATAAAAATGGCGGCTGAAACAGACACCACAAGCGGCCTCTCCTTCGTTTTCTGTAGAAGTGGATTACGTAAGAATTCCGGTGGTTCTCATCACACTAGATTGTCCCTGAAGGACGTGGTACACAGACTCCTGGCAGACCAGCCATGGCCTTATCTAAGTAGACTCGATTTAATGGCAGTAGGACCCCTATACCAGTCTCTGTAACAGCATGGCTGTGGAGACCCAGGCTCTGACGGAAAGGGGAACATCTGATCATCCAGAGGGAGAAAATCTACTTCCATAAAGATCTACATGGAAGGCCTTCTTCACCGGGTGCCAGGAAAGATGTCTGAGTCCCAGGGAATGTTCCGTCCCCCTAATCCTGACTTTTCTTCAGTCTGGTCTACCAAGCACTTGGCCTTGACCACCCTTAGTGGACAGATTTCTGGCTTGTCTGTGCTTTTTCAGAAACCTCTAGCTTCACAGTCCCCCCCTGAAACCTGCGGAGCTCCGGCCACCAGATCTGTTGGGCTTTCCAGCCTCTGTTTCCCAGACTTGCCGCCCCCGGTCTTCTCTTCACACGTTTTCTATCTGGCAGAGGCTCAGACCTCGGCTGACACCAGCTTCATCCACAAGGTGCTTCTAGCTCTTCCTTATCTGAGTGTCCATCCCTCAGTTTAGTGTTTGAGGTCTTCATGTCAGTCATCACCCCCCCGTTCCTTTTTCAGTAGAAAGAGCCACATACACCGGCCCATACTGGAAATGTCCATGAAGGGTGTACTGAGAGATGAAGTCATAATTAAAAAGTTTTAAGGAAGAATGCCTGTTTTCACTTTTTATCATCCTTTATTACATCTCAGTGCTGCTAATTTACTGCAACCTGTTTCAGCCACTTCCGGACTCCATACAGTCCAGTGATGGCTGCCTGGCTTCTCTCAGGGCAGCTTTCCTCAAGGTGACACCAGTGGGTCATGAGGCTTCTAGTCTCCATCAGAAGCCAGGCTGGAGCAGAATTAGAAGGCAGAGAGGTGGTGTCACCTTTTAACAGGAAGTGCCTGAACAAGACTGGCCCTGCCGGCTCTCAGAACGCCCATACAGCGGCTGCTTTTTATTGGATCCAGGCGTTGGTCAGCTGACTTTTCAATTGAAGGATGTCAGCCAGGAGAAGAGCAACATGGCCGCTCGCTGATCACATTTCATCGGGAAGCGACCAGAATGTGTACAGTGTATGGCCAGCCCAAGTGAGGACTGTCCGAGCAAGATCTCTGCACTGGAGGTTCTGGAACCGGTCCTCACCATTATTTTTCCAAGATTCTTCTTCTCCTGATTGGTTATCAAAGTGAAGATCTGTCATCTTCTAGGGAACATCTAGAGATGGGAACTGTGCCTGAGTACCACCCTGAAAACCTACCTTTCTAGAATTCCTCCTAATAAAAAGCAGATCCACTTCCTGTTCCTGGACACTCCGTATATCAGTGCACTTCCTGTTCCTGGACACTCCTTATATCGGTGCACTTCCTGTTCCTGGACACTCCTTATATCAGTGCACTTCCTGTGCCTAGGCATTCCTGTTCTTTAGCAGTGTAACTGTATATCTGCAGTGTGAGATCATCTAAGGCACTGCTGCCTCTGACTGCAAGTCTCCCCAGATTTGGTGATGTCGCTGCTGTGATGCTCATTGTTCTCCTTACTGGAGGGGGAGCTGTATCTGAGGATCTGCAGTGCAAGGATCTCCCTGCTTCATCCATTCTGTGAGTCTATGCTTTCTTCTCCTCTCCTTCTGCTTCATTACCCCACCAGTCATTATGGTAAGTCAGCAATAGGGGAAATATCAGCTCCAGGGAGACTAGACAATACTAGTGACTGGTCTTTTTTTTGGGCTGCTTGTCTTTTTCGGGCACAGCTTCCAAAATACAAGTCCTCTTTAATTTTTTGACATTTTGAAGGGGTAATTGGAACACCCCAAAGTGGGTTGAAGCACCATAAACATGAAGGGAACAGAACCAGGAACATATCTCGAAGCAATGACCTGACCCCCTAGAACTTCCATACAATGTACTGATTCATCACTCTGCCAGATTTCCAACCCCCCCCCGAAAATTTCCATACAGTGTGTTGACCTGTCACTGACGGATCCCTGACCCCCCCCCCCCCCCATAACTTCGATATGGTGTACTGACAGATCCCTGCCCCCCCCCATAACTTCGATATGGTGTACTGACCCGTCACTGGCAGATCCCTGACCCCCCCATAACTTCGATATGGTGTACTGACCCGTCACTGGCAGATCCCTGCCCCCCCCCATAACTTCGATATGGTGTACTGACCCGTCACTGACAGATCCCTGACCCCTCCCGCCCCCATAACTTCGATATGGTGTACTGACCCGTCACTGACAGATCCCTGACCCCCCCATAACTTCGATATGGTGTACTGACCCGTCACTGACAGATCCCTGACCCCTCCCCCCCCCATAACTTTGATATGGTGTACTGACCCGTCACTGACAGATCCCTGACCCCCCCATAACTTCGATATGGTGTACTGACCCGTCACTGACAGATCCCTGACCCCCCCATAACTTCGATATGGTGTACTGACCCTTCACTCAGACAGATATAATTCTGCTCCTCGGACGTTTCTATCCATATTTTCCTCTTTCTATTTTTAGGACATTTTTGGGTCCTCAGACACATCTGTTCACATTCTCTCCCACCGTTGTCTTCCAAAGGAAATGGCTCATCGCCGCTGGGATCGGGTTTATGGGTTGGAAACGACTCGTCTTGTATTTTTATCTCCCACTTCAAACGCGGCGACTTTTCAAAGATCAGTAAATGGTATTCGTATCTCTTTCCATCTCTGAAGTCGCTCCAAAACAAAGTCCGTCAAAATGAAATGTGTGTTTGTTTAAGGCTACTGCTGGGATCTCCAGAGGGGAGGAACGCGGTGCGAACGACAACCAGCCGCCAATTGGCTCCAAAAAAAAAAATGTTACTGGTTGTTTTCAAATGAAATTTACTCATTTATTAAAGGGCCCCTCTGAACGGGATATGGACTGATACCATTTCATCCCTCGGGAACATGAACTACCTGAAGAGTTCCTCTCATTTGTCTCCTGCTATTCATTACATGCACTTGGCTGCCCTGAGAGCTCAATCCCTGCGACTGGCAGGAACCCACTTTTTCTGAATGACCGGAATGGATGGTCCAGTGTGCCCAGGTCCCAGAGCCAGCAGAAAGAGGAGGTTTCTGTGTTCCCAGAGCCAGCAGAAAGAGAAGGTTCCAGTGTTCCTGGGTCCCAGAGCCAGCAGAAAGAGAAGGTTCCAGTGTTCCTGGGTCCCAGAGCCAGCAGAAAGAGAAGGTTCCAGTGTTCCTGGGTCCCAGAGCCAGCAGAAAGAGGAGGTTCCAGTGTTCCTGGGTCCCAGAGCCAGCAGAAACAGGAGGTTCCAGTGTTCCTGGGTCCCAGAGCCAGCAGAAAGAGGAGGTTCCAGTGTTCCTGGGTCCCAGAGCCAGCAGAAAGAGGAGGTTCCAGTGTTCCTGGGTCCCAGAGCCAGCAGAAACAGGAGGTTCCAGTGTTCCTGGGTCCCAGAGCCAGCAGAAAGAGGAGGTTCCAGTGTTCCTGGGTCCCAGAGCCAGCAGAAAGAGGAGGTTCTAGTGTTCCTGGGTCCCAGAGCCAGCAGAAACAGGAGGTTCCAGTGTTCCTGGGTCCCAGAGCCAGCAGAAAGAGAAGGTTCCAGTGTTCCTGGGTCCCAGAGCCAGCAAAAAGAGGAGGTTCTAGTGTTCCTGGGTCCCAGAGCCAGCAGAAACAGGAGGTTCTAGTGTTCCTGGGTCCCAGAGCCAGCAGAAACAGGAGGTTCCAGTGTTCCTGGGTCCCAGAGCCAGCAGAAAGAGGAGGTTCCAGTGTTCCTGGGTCCCAGAGCCAGCAGAAAGAGGAGGTTCCAGTGTTCCTGGGTCCCAGAGCCAGCAGAAACAGGAGGTTCCAGTGTTCCTGGGTCCCAGAGCCAGCAGAAAGAGGAGGTTCCAGTGTTCCTGGGTCCCAGAGCCAGCAGAAAGAGGAGATTCCAGTGTTCCTGGGTCCCAGAGCCAGCAGAAACAGGAGGTTCCAGTGTTCCTGGGTCCCAGAGCCAGCAGAAAGAGGAGGTTCCAGTGTTCCTGGGTCCCAGAGCCAGCAGAAAGAGAAGGTTCCAGTGTTCCTGGGTCCCAGAGCCAGCAGAAAGAGAAGGTTCCAGTGTTCCTGGGTCCCAGAGCCAGCAGAAAGAGGAGGTTCTAGTGTTCCTGGGTCCCAGAGCCAGCAGAAACAGGAGGTTCCAGTGTTCCTGGGTCCCAGAGCCAGCAGAAAGAGAAGGTTCCAGTGTTCCTGGGTCCCAGAGCCAGCAGAAAGAGAAGGTTCCAGTGTTCCTGGGTCCCAGAGCCAGCAGAAAGAGGAGGTTCCAGGGTTCCTGGGTCCCAGAGCCAGCAGAAAGAGGAGGTTCCAGTGTTCCTGGGTCCCAGAGCCAGCAGAAAGAGGAGGTTCCGGTGTTCCTGGGTCCCAGAGCCAGCAGAAAGAAGAGGTTCCAGTGTTCCCCCGGTCCCAGAGCCAGCAGAAAGAGGAGGTTCCAGTGTTCCTGGGTCCCAGAGCCAGCAGAAAGAGGAGGTTCCAGTGTTCCTGGGTCCCAGAGCCAGCAGAAAGAGGAGGTTCCAGTGTTCCCCGGTCCCAGAGCCAGCAGAAAGAGGAGGTTCCAGTGTTCCCCGGTCCCAGAGCCAGCAGAAAGAGGAGGTTCCAGTGTTCCCCGGTCCCAGAGCCAGCAGAAAGAGGAGGTTCCAGTGTTCCCCGGTCCCAGAGCCAGCAGAAAGAGGAGGTTCCAGTGTTCCCCGGTCCCAGAGCCAGCAGAAAGAGGAGGTTCCAGTGTTCCCCGGTCCCAGAGCCAGCAGAAAGAGGAGGTTCCAGTGTTCCCCGGTCCCAGAGCCAGCAGAAAGAGGAGGTTCCTGTGTTCCCCGGTCCCAGAGCCAGCAGAAAGAGGAGGTTCCAGTGTTCCCCGGTCCCAGAGCCAGCAGAAAGAGGAGGTTCCAGTGTTCCCCGGTCCCAGAGCCAGCAGAAAGAGGAGGTTCCTGTGTTCCCCGGTCCCAGAGCCAGCAGAAAGAGGAGGTTCCTGTGTTCCCCGGTCCCAGAGCCAGCAGAAAGAGGAGGTTCCTGTGTTCCCCGGTCCCAGAGCCAGCAGAAAGAGGAGGTTCCAGTGTTCCCCGGTCCCAGAGCCAGCAGAAAGATGAGGTTCCAGTGTTCCCCGGTCCCAGAGCCAGCAGAAAGATGAGGTTCCAGTGTTCCTGGGTCCCAGAGCCAGCAGAAAGATGAGGTTCCAGTGTTCCCTGGTCCCAGAGCCAGCAGAAAGAGGAGGTTCCTGTGTTCCCCGATCCCAAAATCAGCAAAAAGAGGAGGTCCCCATGTTCCCAGAACCAGCAGAAGGACAAGTTTCCAGTATTCCCAGGTCCAGAGCTAGTAGAAAGATGAGGTTCCAGTGATCCCAGAGCCAGCAGAATGATGAGGTTCAACTGTTCCCAGATCCCAGAGCCAGCAGAAAGATGAAGTTCTGGTGTTTCGAGGTCCCAGAGCCAGGCAAAAGATGAGGTTCCGGCGTTCCCAGGACCCAGAGCCAGCAGAAAGACGAGGTTCTGGTGTTCACAGGTCCCAATGCCAGCCAAAAGATGAGGTTCCAGTGCTCCCAGGTCCCAGAGCCAGCAGAAAAACAAGGTTCCGGTTTTTCCAGGTCCCAGAGCCAGCCAAAAGAAGAAGTTCCAGTATTCCCAGGTCCCAGAGCCAACAGAAAGGGAATAGAGATGAACCCCTGGTTTCGTCTCGGAGCCTCTTGGTTTTTGGAGCTCCGGGAACTCTGCAGAGGGTCTGCCCAGCCAGTTGTGGGGCTCCTGTGGGCTCCAGTGGGCCGGCTCCCCACTGAATGTGTCCAACTAAAAGCTCAACTGAACTTTCAGTTTATATCGGCTAAATCAACTCCATGGGCATCAAAACAAAAGATGTGCACATTCATCTAGTCAATTTTCTCCAGAAGTCTGAGTAGAAGAGGCTGTCACTTGCCAGTATGCTGCAGATAAGGACCCTTGCTCTCTGTATAGAAAGCAGTGGTATCTCTGCAGAGGTCCAACACCTCCCCTGCTCAATCAGAGCTAAAGTTCTGCAATCAGCTCAGGTCCTAAGCGGACTTGACAGAGGGGGCATGTTGGACCTCTGCAGAGTCCACTGATTCCACACAGTGCATGCTATCAGGGGACTGGGATGCTTTCTGAAGAAACTCTACTACATAAGACATTGCCCCCCTTTGGATTGGACACACCTGGAATGTATTCAGCTTATTTAAACTGAAGTCAGTTGGGCGCCAAAGCAGATCTGGTTGACTTTATCGGCGGTCCTACTTGCTGTACATAGTTGCCTTACCGTCACTACACCCCATCCTCCGCCACTCCCTGAGCCCTGTGGGGTTGTTCCCAGCAAAAGTGAGGGGGGGGGGAGTGAGTCATGTGATCTGTACCTGGATGTACTGGGGATTTCTCATCACTTCCATATGCTTTTACAGGGTTTGTGGTCCTTCTTGTTGAGCCTTTTAAGTCTTTAAAAAGACACCATCACCTTGTCTATTCATTCGTGCCATTGAGGGGGTGGGGCCTATGTGTAGAAATGAATGATCAAAGTGACAGGGTCCCTTTAAGTTAGTATATAAACTCAGAGTCCTGTGGGTGCCCAGCATACTAGTAAATGGGGAAGGTCCACCAGGACGACCGGTACAAGGCCCAGGATGGGGCGGGGAAGAAATCGGCTTTGCTTACGTGTGTAGAAAGACCAGACGCGATATAACAGCCGGTAACTGTCAGGACTGGCAGACAGCCCAATATTACAATAACCGCAATGGGTGTGTACCCGGAGAGGATTATCCATGTTGTAGATCTTATCTTCATTCACACGTCTCATAACCACCCTAGGGGTATGAAATCTCTTCTCATATCTGAGGATCTCTTTCTTGTTAGTCTTGGGTGGAGTTCTCCATTTGAAGGATATATAAAGTCTAATATGGAACACTCATCGTTTACAAACATCATTGTGACAAGAAATACCTTAATACATCCAGCAAAAGAAGTCTTCCGATACCATTTTAGTAATGGTCACAATTCTTGGACCAAAGTTGGTGGGCCGGGCTTTGTGAGAGGCACCATCAGTGTCTACTGGGACTCCAGAAGGAGTTTGGATGTCTCGGCAGCCCTTGTCCGCACTGTAAACCATTGATGCAGGGTGGCAACATATTAGCAAATTAAAGGCAGCTGTCGCGGTCGGGGGTCAGACTTGAAGACCAGTAGCTACAGCAGTAGAGGGACTCCCACCGACCAGCTGGATAAGTACACAAGCAGATCACCCTGGTGGATGACACGGGCTCACCCGAGGTGCGGAGTGTAAGCACTAACCGGTATTCACCAGAGCTCCTGATACCGGGGGTGGGTTTTGCTGTGTGTTAGTACCAGGTCACAGTCCTCAGGATCGCCCCACCAGGAGGTAAGCAAGCCGGGGTCCAGTAGCAGATATAGCAGGTAAGGATCAAGCAGAAGCGCAGTCCGTAAACAAAAGGTTGGTAACAAGTGGTTGCAGGTAGGGATCAAGCAGAAGCGCAGTCCGTAAACAAGCCAAAGGTCGGTAACAAGTGGTTGCAGGTAGGGATCAAGCAGAAGCGTAGTCCGTAAACAAGCCAAAGGTCGGTAACAAGCGGTTGCAGGTTGGGATCAAGCAGAAGCGTAGTCCGTAAACAAGCCAAAGGTCAGTAACAAGCGGTTGCAGGTTGGGATCAAGCAGAAGCGTAGTCCGTAAACAAGCCAAAGGTCGGTAACAAGCGGTTGCAGGTTGGGATCAAGCAGAAGCGTAGTCCGTAAACAAGCCAAAGGTCGGTAACAAGCGGTTGCAGGTAGGGATCAAGCAGAAGCGTAGTCCGTAAACAAAGCCAAAGGTCGGTAACAAGCGGTTGCAGGTTGGGATCAAGCAGAAGCGTAGTCCGTAAACAAGCCAAAGGTCGGTAACAAGTGGTTGCAGGTAGGGATCAAGCAGAAACGTAGTCTGTAAACAAGCCAAAGGTCGGTAACAAGCGGTTGCAGGTAGGGATCAAGCAGAAGCGTAGTCCGTAAACAAGCCAAAGGTCGGTAACAAGCGGTTGCAGGTTGGGATCAAGCAGAAGCGTAGTCCGTAAACAAGCCAAAGGTCGGTAACAAGTGGTTGCAGGTAGGGATCAAGCAGAAACGTAGTCTGTAAACAAGCCAAAGGACGGTAACAAGCGGTTGCAGGTAGGGATCAAGCAGAAGCGTAGTCCGTAAACAAGCCAAAGGTCGGTAACAAGCGGTTGCAGGTTGGGATCAAGCAGAAGCGTAGTCCGTAAACAAGCCAAAGGTCGGTAACAAGTGGTTGCAGGTAGGGATCAAGCAGAAACGTAGTCTGTAAACAAGCCAAAGGTCGGTAACAAGCGGTTGCAGGTAGGGATCAAGCAGAAGCGTAGTCCGTAAACAAGCCAAAGGTCGGTAACAAGCGGTTGCAGGTTGGGATCAAGCAGAAGCGTAGTTGAGGGACAAACCAAAGGTCGGTAACAAGTGGTAGTGGTGACAGCTGCACAAAGGAGCGAGATATCAGCTTGAGAGAGCCAACAATCGGGCAAACAGGAAGTGTAGAGGCATGGCCCTAAATCAGAAAGTTTATGGGAAGAGCAAAGAGTACAAGGTTCACCTGGAAACAAGAGACAAGGCAAGAAAGCCACCAGGGAGTTGTCCAGCATCTCAGGTGGCACAGCAAGAAGAGCCAGTGCCGGACGCAGCAGAGGTTCAGATCCCGGTCCTGACAGCAGCATGCAGTTACCCTCAAACAAGAAGCAAATGCCTGAACTGGACTGGACTAGATGGAGGGTTCTCTGATTCAGTTGTTTCTACACTTTGAAAAGGTAGAAAGGCTACTTCGGGGAAGATTGAGCACAAGTCGGGTGTTTTCATCCTCGTAGGTATGTTGTTGGCTGTATCTTGGCTTTTCTCCAAATGGTGGTTGATCGGTGGCCTTAGATATGATCAATGGTCAGATTTGGATGCTCTCTGTGCCCTCTGGGGTCCAAAAGGAGGGTCCTGTAGCTTTCAAATCTACTATTTCTCATTGGATTTCTGCAGTTTGAAAGAGAAGGCTCCACCTTTTCCGGTGAGGGCTCATTCTACCAGGGGTGCCTTCTGGGCCACTCGTCATCAAGCTTCAGTAGCTCAAAGTTGTAAAGCCACTGCCTGGTCTTCGTCACCTTTGGTCGCAGTATTCCGCAGTCTGCGGCGTGAGGTTCTAGTTTCCATTTATTTAGGCCCCGTTGGCCTGTTGCCCTGCCCCCATGTTCAGTGCTTTGTGGTTTTCCTGATAGTAAGGATCCCGTGATGTAAAGGGATGGGTTTTTTTTTGGTTTCCTTGTAAAGTCCATTACTTGGAGAACATCCCAGGACATGGAGATCCCTCCTCCCTGTGTTGTGGTTTATGGCTTTCTACAAACCTGAAGCCCTGCCTACTGGGGATGTCTAGCAGGAGATTCCCTTTCTTTTTGCCAGTGTCCAATCACCTGTAGGTGGCAGCATAACCGTATTGTCATAGGTATGAAGATGCTTTTGTGTCCTGTTATGTACTCCAAGAATTTGATTTTACAGGTAAAACAAAACTGGGATTTTGTGACGCTCCGCCCACTTTAGGCAATCTGCTCCTAACCACACTTTCTGTTCTCTTCTTTCTTCCTCATACTTCCTGTTTCTTCTCACACAGGTCAGGTAGTCAGTATGTGCTGCTAGTATCCAATGCTGGCTTCCTATTGGCAGTTCATCTGCCGCTCTGCACCTCCTGTTACTCCTGGACAGGGATCAGGCTTATACGCTGTACTTGTGTTCACGATAGCACCGCCATATACCAGAATACAGCAGTGCACAGCCATTCGGGTCAATGACAAGCTGTACGCTGCACCTGGGCTGCCCAGGTGGAGGAAATATTCAGGCACTTATGCTGAACAGGCTCAGCCGGCCCCTGCGTAAGAAGAACCCTTGAAGTTTTGCATGGACAAAGCAGAGGTTCCCACTAACGTAAGCCTCCATCAGCTCACCCCCCACAGCTATTTGTATCATTTGACCCTCCCTTTTTAGATTGTAAGCTCTAATGAGCCGGGCCCTCTGATTCCTCTTGTACCAAATTGTAATGTAACTGTAATGTCTGCCTTTATTTTGTTAAGTGCTGCGCAAACTGTTGGCGCTCTATAAATCCTGTATAATAATAATATTAATCAGAGGTCGCCATTGCTGATCTGCCCTTTGAAGATGCTGGTTGCTTGGCTGTCATGCTGAAGCATTAGCTCAGTTACTTTGAGAGTAATTGAGTCCTAACTTTCATTTGCTACATGCTTCTTATGGGTCTGTGCCAGGCAACTAGCATTATCAGAAGAGGACCGGCCTGATAGCCCCGTCCTCTATACAGGAATGTGATTGGTAGGATGTGCTCTGGTGGGTCAGTGATGATGCAGAGTGTGTTCTTGTTATGGCGATCGCTCGCTGCATCGTTTTGTGGACTCCTCCTTCAGTTGAACTCTTTGCTAGTCACCATGAGTGGTTTTAACAGTTTTTGGAAAATCAAGCTTCTTCCTGGAAATGAAGAGCGGTAAATCCATTAACTCCCAGCCAAATCTCTGAATGCTCCACACTTATCTCTTCAGAGGAGAGTTATTCTGAGCAGAATGGATTTTTCAGGAAAAGAACACTGTGTACCGATACAAGCTCAGCTCTTACCTCAGTGATGGCGCTTCACCGTGACCAGAATGACAATTATCAGACGTGTGAGGAGAGCGCTCACTGGAAGGTTTAGACGTGTGAGGAGAGCGCTTACTGGAAGGTTTAGACATGTGAGGAGAGGAGAGCGCTCACTGGAAGGATCAGATATGTGAGGAGAGGAGAGCGCTCACTGGAAGCATCAGACGTGTGAGGAGAGGAGAGCGCTCACTGGAAGGTTTAGACATGTGAGGAGAGGAGAGAGCGCTCACTGGAAGGATCAGATATGTGAGGAGAGGAGAGCGCTCACTGGAAGCATCAGACGTGTGAGGAGAGCGCTCACTGGAAGGATCAGATATGTGAGGAGAGGAGAGCGCTCACTGGAAGCATCAGACGTGTGAGGAGAGCGCTCACTGGAAGGATCAGATATGTGAGGAGAGGAGAGCGCTCACTGGAAGGTTTAGACATGTGAGGAGAGGAGAGAGCGCTCACTGGAAGGATCAGACATGTGAGGAGAGGAGAGAGTGCTCACTGAAAGGATCAGACGTGTGAGGAGAGGAGATCGCTCACTGGAAGCATCAGACATGTGAGGAGAGGAGAGAGTGCTCACTGAAAGGATCAGACATGTGAGGAGAGGAGAGCGCTCACTGGAAGGATCAGACGTGTGAGGAGAGGAGAGCGCTCACTGGAAGCATCAGACGTGTGAGGAGAGGTGAGTGCTCACTGGAAGGATCAGTTGTGAGGAGAGCAGAGAGCGCTCACTGGAAGGATCAGACATGTGAGGAGAGAAGAGCGCTCACTGGAAGGATCAGACATGTGAGGAGAGAAGAGCGCTCACTGGAAGGATCAGACATGTGAGGAGAGAAGAGCGCTCACTGGAAGGATCAGACATGTGAGGAGAGCATTTACTGAAAGGATCAAGCATGTGGGAAGAGAGCGCTCACTGGAAGGATCAGACGTGAGGAGAGGAGAGAACGCTCACTGGAAGGATCAGACGTGTGAGGAGAGGAGAGAGCGCTCACTGGAATGATCAGACATGTGAGGAGAGGAGAGTGTGCTAACTGGAAGGATTAAGCATGTCAGGAGAGGAGAGAGCGCTCACTGGAAGGATCAAGCATGGGAGGAGAGGAGAGAGCGCTCGCTGGAAGGATCAGACATGTGAAGAGAGAAGAGAGAGCTCACTGGAAGGATCAGACATGTGAGGAGAGGAGAGTGCTCACTGGATCAGAAATGTAAAGAGAGGAGAGAGCGCTCACTGGAAGGATCAGTCATGTGAGGAGAGGAGAGAGCGCACACTGGAAGGATCAGATGTGGGGAGAGGAGAGAACGTTCACTGGAAGGATCAGACGTGTGAGGAGAGAAGAGAGTGCTCACTGGAAGGATCAAACGTGAGGAAAGGAGAGTGCTCACTGGAAGGACCAGACATGTTACATAGTTCATCTAGTTCAACCATAAAAATAAATAAATAATAATAATAAAAAAAAATAAAAAAAAAAATATATATATATATATATATCGTACAATCTCATATATCTAATTCTATACCCACAGTTGATCCAGAGGAAGGTGAATAACTCCAGAAGAGCATGATCCAATTTGTTACAGCAGGGGAAAAAATTCCTTCCTGATCCCCCGAGAGGCAACCGGATTTTCCCCGGATCACCTTTACCTATAAATGTCAGTACCCAGTTATATTCTGTACATTTAGGAAATAATCCAGACCTTTCTTATAGCAATCTACTGAGCTGGCCAGATCCACCTCTGGAGGGAGTCTGTTCCACATTTTCACACCTCTTACTGTGAAGAAACCTTTCCGTATTTGGAGGTGAAATCTCTTTTCCTCTAGACGTAAAGAGCGCCCCCTTGTCCTCTGTGATGACCGTAAAGTGAATAACGCAACACCAAGTTCACTATATGGACCCCTTATATATTTGTACATGTTGATCATATCCCCCCTTAATCTCCTCTTCTCAAGAGGGAATAAATTCAGTTCCTCTAATCTTTCCTCATAGCTGAGCTCCTCCATGCCTCTTATCAGTTTGGTTGCCCTTCTCTGCACTTTCTCCAGTTCCCCGATATCCTTTTTGAGAACTGGAGCCCAAAACTGAACTGCATATTCCAGATAAGGTCTTACTAATGATTTGTACAGATGATGTCTCTCTCTCTGGAGTCCATACCTCTCTTATACAAGAAAGGACTTTCCTCGCTTTGGAAACCGCAGCTTGGCATTGCATGTTATTATTGAGCTTATAAGGAGAGGAGAGCGCTCACTGGAAGGACCTCTCTGGTCTCCAGTGATGATCTAATTGTAGACGGGCCTCTCTGGTCTTCTGCGATGATCTAGTTGTGGTACGCTCTGGTCTCCAGTCTCCTGTGATGATCTAGTTTTGGTACATGGGCCTCTCGGGTCTCTGGTGATGGTCTAGTTGTGGTAGACTCTGGTCTCCAGTCTCCTGTGATGGTCTAGTTGTGGTAGACTCTGGTCTCCTGTGATGATCTAGTTGTGGTAGACGGGCTTCTCTGGTCTCCGATGATCTAGTTGTAGACGGGCCTCTCTGGTCTCCTGCGATGATCTAGTTGAGGTCGACTCTGTTCTCCTCCAGTCTCTGGTGATGAGCTAGTTGTGGTAGACTCTGGTCTCCAGTCTCTCTTGCGATCATCTAGTTGTGATAGACGGGCCTCTCTGGTCTCCGATGATGATCTAGTTGTGGTAGACGGGCCTCTCTGGTCTCTGATGATCTAGTTGTGGTAGACGGGCCTCTCTGGTCTCTGATGATCTAGTTGTGGTAGACTGGCCTCTCTGGTCTCCGGTGATGATCTAGTTGTAGTAGACGGGCCTCTCTGGTCTCCGGTGATGATCTAGTTGTGGTAGACGGGCCTCTCTGGTCTCCGGTGATGATCTAGTTGTGGTAGACGGGCCCCTCTGGTCTCCGGTGATGATCTAGTTGGGGTAGACGGGCCTCTCTGGTCTCCGGTGATGATCTAGTTGTGGTAGACGGGCCTCTCTGGTCTCCGGTGAGGATCTAGTTGTGGTAGACGGGCCTCTCTGGTCTCCGGTGATGATCTAGTTGTGGTAGACGGGCCTCTCTGGTCTCCGGTGATGATCTAGTTGTAGTAGACGGGCCTCTCTGGTCTCCGGTGATGATCTAGTTGTGGTAGACGGGCCTCTCTGGTCTCCGGTGATGATCTAGTTGTAGTAGACGGGCCTCTCTGGTCTCCGGTGATGATCTAGTTGTGGTAGACGGGCCTCTCTGGTCTCCGGTGATGATCTAGTTGTGGTAGACGGGCCTCTCTGGTCTCCGGTGATGATCTAGTTGTGGTAGACGGGCCTCTCTGGTCTCCGGTGATGATCTAGTTGTGGTAGACGGGCCTCTCTGGTCTCCGGTGATGATCTAGTTGTGGTAGACGGGCCTCTCTGGTCTCCAGTGATGATCTAGTTGTGGTAGACGGGCCTCTCTGGTCTCCGATGATGATCTAGTTGTAGTAGACGGGCCTCTCTGGTCTCCGGTGATGATCTAGTTGTCATAGACGGGCCTCTCTGGTCTCCGTTGATGATCTAGTTGCAGTAGACGGGCCTCTCTGGTCTCCGTTGATGATCTAGTTGCAGTAGACGGGCCTCTCTGGTCTCCGTTGATGATCTAGTTGCAGTAGACGGGCCTCTCTGGTCTCCGTTGATGATCTAGTTGCAGTAGACGGGCCTCTCTGGTCTCCGGTGATGATCTAGTTGTGATAGACGGGCCTCTCTGGTCTCCGGTGATGATCTAGTTGCAGTAGACGGGCCTCTCTGGTCCCCGGTGATGATCTAGTTGCAGTAGACGGGCCTCTCTGGTCTCCGGTGATGTTCTAGTTGTGATAGACGGGCCTCTCTGGTCTCCGGTGATGATCTAGTTGTGATAGACGGGCCTCTCTGGTCTCCGGTGATGATCTAGTTGTGATAGACGGGCCTCTCTGGTCTCCAGTGATGATCTAGTTGTAGTAGACGGGCCTCTCTGGTCTCCGGTGATGATCTAGTTGTGATAGACGGGCCTCTCTGGTCTCCAGTGATGATCTAGTTGTAGTAGACGGGCCTCTCTGGTCTCCGGTGATGATCTAGTTGTAGTAGACGGGCCTCTCTGGTCCCCGGTGATGATCTAGTTGTAGTAGACGGGCCTCTCTGGTCTCCGGTGATGATCTAGTTGTAGTAGACGGGCCTCTCTGGTCCCCGGTGATGATCTAGTTGTAGTAGACGGGCCTCTCTGGTCCCCGGTGATGATCTAGTTGCAGTAGACGGGCCTCTCTGGTCTCCGTTGATGATCTAGTTGCAGTAGACGGGCCTCTCTGGTCTCCGGTGATGATCTAGTTGTGATAGACGGGCCTCTCTGGTCTCCGTTGATGATCTAGTTGCAGTAGATGGGCCTCTCTGGTCCCGGTGATGATCTAGTTGCAGTAGACGGGCCTCTCTGGTCCCCGGTGATGATCTAGTTGCAGTAGACGGGCCTCTCTGGTCTCCGGTGATGATCTAGTTGTAGTAGACGGGCCTCTCTGGTCTCCGGTGATGATCTAGTTGTGATAGACGGGCCTCTCTGGTCTCCGGTGATGATCTAGTTGTAGTAGACGGGCCTCTCTGGTCTCCGGTGATGATCTAGTTGTAGTAGACGGGCCTCTCTGGTCTCCGGTGATGATCTAGTTGTGGTAGACGGGCCTCTCTGGTCTCCAGTGATGATCTAGTTGTGGTAGACGGGCCTCTCTGGTCTCCGGTGATGATCTAGTTGTGGTAGACGGGCCTCTCTGGTCTCCAGTGATGATCTAGTTGTGGTAGACGGGCCTCTCTGGTCTCCGGTGATGATCTAGTTGTGGTAGACGGGCCTCTCTGGTCTCCGGTGATGATCTAGTTGTAGTAGACGGGCCTCTCTGGTCTCCGGTGATGATCTAGTTGTGGTAGACGGGCCTCTCTGGTCTCCGGTGATGATCTAGTTGTAGTAGACGGGCCTCTCTGGTCTCCGGTGATGATCTAGTTGTAGTAGACGGGCCTCTCTGGTCTCCGGTGATGATCTAGTTGTGGTAGACGGGCCTCTCTGTTCTCCAGTGATGATCTAGTTGTGGTAGACGGGCCTCTCTGGTCTCCGGTGATGATCTAGTTGTAGTAGACGGGCCTCTCTGGTCTCCGGTGATGATCTAGTTGTAGTAGACGGGCCTCTCTGGTCTCCGGTGATGATCTAGTTGTGGTAGACGGGCCTCTCTGGTCTCCAGTGATGATCTAGTTGTGGTAGACGGGCCTCTCTGGTCTCCGGTGATGATCTAGTTGTAGTAGACGGGCCTCTCTGGTCCCTGGTGATGATCTAGTTGTAGTAGACGGGCCTTTCTGGTCTCCGGTGATGATCTAGTTGTGATAGACGGGCCTCTCTGGTCTCCGATGATGATTTAGTTGTAGTAGACGGGCCTCTCTGGTCTCCGGTGATGATCTAGTTGTGATAGACGGGCCTCTCTGGTCTCCGGTGATGATCTAGTTGTAGTAGACGGGCCTCTCTGGTCTCCGGTGATGATCTAGTTGTGGTAGACGGGCCTCTCTGGTCTCCAGTGATGATCTAGTTGTGGTAGACGGGCCTCTCTGGTCTCCGGTGATGATCTAGTTGTAGTAGACGGGCCTCTCTGGTCCCTGGTGATGATCTAGTTGTAGTAGACGGGCCTTTCTGGTCTCCGGTGATGATCTAGTTGTGATAGACGGGCCTCTCTGGTCTCCGGTGATGATCTAGTTGTAGTAGACGGGCCTCTCTGGTCTCCGGTGATGATCTAGTTGTAGTAGACGGGCCTCTCTGGTCTCCGGTGATGATCTAGTTGTGGTAGACGGGCCTCTCTGGTCTCCAGTGATGATCTAGTTGTGGTAGACGGGCCTCTCTGGTCTCCGGTGATGATCTAGTTGTAGTAGACGGGCCTCTCTGGTCCCTGGTGATGATCTAGTTGTAGTAGACGGGCCTTTCTGGTCTCCGGTGATGATCTAGTTGTGATAGACGGGCCTCTCTGGTCTCCGGTGATGATCTAGTTGTAGTAGACGGGCCTCTCTGGTCCCTGGTGATGATCTAGTTGTAGTAGACGGCCTTTCTGGTCTCCGGTGATGATCTAGTTGTGGTAGACGGGCCTCTCTGGTCTCCAGTGATGATCTAGTTGTGGTAGACGGGCCTCTCTGGTCTCCGGTGATGATCTAGTTGTGGTAGACGGGCCTCTCTGGTCTCCGGTGATGATCTAGTTGTGATAGACGGGCCTCTCTGGTCTCCGATGATGATCTAGTTGTAGTAGACGGGCCTCTCTGGTCCCTGGTGATGATCTAGTTGTAGTAGACGGGCCTTTCTGGTCTCCGGTGATGATCTAGTTGTGATAGACGGGCCTCTCTGGTCTCCAGTGATGATCTAGTTGTGGTAGACGGGCCTCTCTGGTCTCCGGTGATGATCTAGTTGTAGTAGACGGGCCTCTCTGGTCCCTGGTGATGATCTAGTTGTAGTAGACGGGCCTTTCTGGTCTCCGGTGATGATCTAGTTGTGGTAGACGGGCCTCTCTGGTCTCCGGTGATGATCTAGTAGTAGTAGACGGGCCTCTCTGGGCCCTGGTGATGATCTAGTTGTAGTAGACGGGCCTCTCTGGTCTCCAGTGATGATCTAGTTGTGGTAGACGGGCCTCTCTGGTCTCCGGTGATGATCTAGTTGTGGTAGACCGGCCTCTCTGGTCTCCGGTGATGATCTAGTTGTGATAGACGGGCCTCTCTGGTCTCCGATGATGATCTAGTTGTAGTAGACGGGCCTCTCTGGTCCCTGGTGATGATCTAGTTGTAGTAGACGGGCCTCTCTGGTCTCCAGTGATGATCTAGTTGTGGTAGACGGGCCTCTCTGGTCTCCGGTGATGATCTAGTTGTAGTAGACGGGCCTCTCTGGTCCCTGGTGATGATCTAGTTGTAGTAGACGGGCCTTTCTGGTCTCCGGTGATGATCTAGTTGTAGTAGACGGGCCTCTCTGGTCCCTGGTGATGATCTAGTTGTAGTAGACGGGCCTCTCTGGTCTCCGGTGATGATCTAGTTGTAGTAGACGGGCCTCTCTGGTCTCCAGTGATGATCTAGTTGTGGTAGACGGGCCTCTCTGGTCTCCGGTGATGATCTAGTTGTAGTAGACGGGCCTTTCTGGTCTCCGGTGATGATCTAGTTGTGATAGACGGGCCTCTCTGGTCTCCGATGATGATCTAGTTGTGGTAGACGGGCCTCTCTGGTCTCCGGTGATGATCTAGTTGTAGTAGACGGGCCTCTCTGGTCTCCGGTGATGATCTAGTTGTAGTAGACGGGCCTTTCTGGTCTCCGGTGATGATCTAGTTGTAGTAGACGGGCCTCTCTGGTCTCCGGTGATGATCTAGTTGTAGTAGACGGGCCTTTCTGGTCTCCGGTGATGATCTAGTTGTGGTAGACGGGCCTCTCTGGTCTCCGGTGATGATCTAGTTGTAGTAGACGGGCCTTTCTGGTCTCCGGTGATGATCTAGTTGTAGTAGACGGGCCTCTCTGGTCTCCGGTGATGATCTAGTTGTAGTAGACGGGCCTTTCTGGTCTCCGGTGATGATCTAGTTGTGATAGACGGGCCTCTCTGGTCTCCAGTGATGATCTAGTTGTGGTAGACGGGCCTCTCTGGTCTCCGGTGATGATCTAGTTGTAGTAGACGGGCCTCTCTGGTCTCCGGTGATGATCTAGTTGTAGTAGACGGGCCTCTCTGGTCTCCGGTGATGATCTAGTTGTAGTAGACGGGCCTTTCTGGTCTCCGGTGATGATCTAGTTGTGATAGACGGGCCTCTTTGGTCTCCAGTGATGATCTAGTTGTGGTAGACGGGCCTCTCTGGTCTCCGGTGATGATCTAGTTGTAGTAGACGGGCCTCTCTGGTCTCCGGTGATGATCTAGTTGTAGTAGACGGGCCTTTCTGGTCTCCGGTGATGATCTAGTTGTGATAGACGGGCCTCTCTGGTCTCCAGTGTGCAGGGAGGACGTGTTATGTAAACCTCGGAGGAGGATATGATGAAAATTGAGGTTTTGTAACGAGTCATTGAATGTATCCCGCTGTCTGATTACAGAGATCATCATACGGTACTTGTTCCCTGAGCGGGGGATGGGTGCGCTCATTGAGACTCGGAGGCAGATAAACACTGGAGAGGAATATAAATGTTATTCAGAGTCAGAGGAGCAACAAGGGAACACCGTATGAAAACTTCATGGAAATCCTTCAATCCCGCCGGAATTTCAGAGCCGTCTCAAGGAGTCCCCCCAGTTCTTCTCATGGTCTACAGAACAACTCCCCCCATGTTGTGAAGAGGGGGAGGGATTCAGTCATTTAACAGAAGACAGCTGAGCAGGGCTGACACCATTTTGTGTCATTTTTGTACAGAAAAGGCCCAGTGTGGTCAGTCCGGAGCAGGAGGCGAGGAGGTCATGTTCTGTACTTGACATGAGGAATCCTCCTTATAGGGAGACGGACATCCAACCTCCCCCCCCCCCCCCCCCCCCCCCCCCCCCAGAGCCGTCATTGGGATGATAGGAAGATGTCTGGATCGCAGGACTTTGCAATTTCCTCTTTTATTATTTCAATCTTCATAATGATGGCGGAGAGATTACTGAAATCCCGCGTCTAGACGCCGCTTCCCGCTTGTTATTTATAGAACTTCAGCTCAATGAGTTTGTAGTTCTATTTCCAACACCGAGACTGGCACAGGATCATTAAAGAGACACTGACCCCCTATATTCTTCCTGTGTACCCTTTTAACAATACTCACCACTTCCTGGTATGGAGGATCATGGGACCTCTTCCCCAGTCACTAGGGGTAAACAATGTCACGTGACTGCGGGAGTGACGCCACCACACCCCCTGGTCACCGGCACTGGTCATTTCAATGCTGGCAGCAGGGGAGTATAACTGGGCCGGGAGTGGTGGGATCAAAGTGACTGTCTCTTTAAAGAGGACCTGAACTGGGCAAGCTGCTCTGTGATGAGCAGTATTGTCTGTGATCTCCCTGCAGCAGAGGACCAGTCACCAGTATTGTCTGTGATCTGCCTGCAGCAGAGGACAAAGTACCAGTCACCAGTATTGTCTGTGATCTCCCTGCAGCAGAGGACAAAGGACCAGTCACCAGTATTGTCTGTGATCTCCCTGCAGCAGAGGGCAGAGGACCGGTCACCAGTATTGTCTGTGATCTGCCTGCAGCAGAGGACAGAGGACCAGTCACCAGTATTGTCTGTGATCTCCCTGCAGCAGAGGACAGAGGACCAGTCACCAGTATTGTCTGTGATCTCCCTGCAGCAGAGGGCAGAGGACCGGTCACCAGTATTGTCTGTGATCTCCCTGCAGCAGAGGACAGAGGACCAGTCACCAGTATTGTCCGTGATCTGCCTGCAGCAGAGGACAGAGGACCAGTCACCAGTATTGTCCGTGATCTGCCTGCAGCAGAGGACAGAGGACCGGTCACCAGTATTGTCTGTGATCTGCCTGCAGCAGAGGACAAAGGACCAGTCACCAGTATTGTCTGTGATCTCCCTGCAGCAGAGGACAAAGGACCAGTCACCAGTATTGTCTGTGATCTCCCTGCAGCAGAGGACAGAGGACCAGTCACCAGTATTGTCTGTGATCTGCCTGCAGCAGAGGACAAAGGACCAGTCACCAGTATTGTCTGTGATCTCCCTGCAGCAGAGGACAAAGCACCAGTCACCAGTATTGTCCGTGATCTGCCTGCAACAGAGGACAAAGGACCAGCCACCAGTATTGTCTGTGATCTCCCTGCAGCAGAGAGCAAAGGACCAGTCACCAGTATTGTCTGGGATCTCCCTGCAGCAGAGGACCAGTCACCAGTAATGTCTGTGATCTCCCTGCAGCAGAGGACAAAGGACCAGTCACCAGTATTGTCTGTGATCTCCCTGCAGCAGAGGACAGAGGACCAGTCACCAGTATTGTCTGTGATCTCCCTGCAGCAGAGGACAAAGGACCAGTCACCAGTATTGTCTGTGATCTCCCTGCAGCAGAGAGCAAAGGACCAGTCACCAGTATTGTCTGTGATCTCTCTGCAGCAGAGAGCAAAGGACCAGTCACCAGTATTGTCTGGGATCTCCCTGCAGCAGAGGACCAGTCACCAGTAATGTCTGTGATCTCCCTGCAGCAGAGGACAAAGGACCAGTCACCAGTATTGTCTGTGATCTCCCTGCAGCAGAGGACAGAGGACCAGTCACCAGTATTGTCTGTGATCTGCCTGCAGCAGAGGACAAAGGACCAGTCACCAGTATTGTCTGTGATCTCCCTGCAGCAGAGGACAAAGCACCAGTCACCAGTATTGTCCGTGATCTGCCTGCAACAGAGGACAAAGGACCAGCCACCAGTATTGTCTGTGATCTGCCTGCAGCAGAGGACAGAGGACCAGTCACCAGTATTGTCTGTGATCTGCCTGCAGCAGAGGACAAAGGACCAGTCACCAGTATTGTCTGTGATCTCCCTGCAGCAGAGAGCAAAGGACCAGTCACCAGTATTGTCTGGGATCTTCCTGCAGCAGAGGACCAGTCACCAGTAATGTCTGTGATCTCCCTGCAGCAAAGGACAGAGGACCAGTCACCAGTATTGTCTGTGATCTCCCTGCAGCAGAGGACAGAGGACCAGTCACCAGTATTGTCTGTGATCTCCCTGCAGCAGAGGACCAGTCACCAGTATTGTCTGTGATCTCCCTGCAGCAGAGGACAAAGGACCAGTCACCAGTATTGTCTGTGATCTCCCTGCAGCAGAGGACAGAGGACCAGTCACCAGTATTGTCTGTGATCTCCCTGCAGCAGAGGACCAGTCACCAGTATTGTCTGTGATCTCCCTGCAGCAGAGGACCAGTCACCAGTATTGTCTGTGATCTCCCTGCAGCAGAGGACCAGTCACCAGTATTGTCTGTGATCTCCCTGCAGCAGAGGACAGAGGACCAGTCACCAGTATTGTCACCAGTATTGTCTGTGATCTCCCTGCAGCAGAGAGAAAAGGACCAGTCACCAGTATTGTCTGTGATCTGCCTGCAGCAGAGGACAGAGGACCAGTCACCAGTATTGTCTGTGATCTGCCTGCAGCAGAGGATCAGTCACCAGTATTGTCTGTGATCTCCCTGCAGCAGAGGACAAAGGACCAGTCACCAGTATTGTCCGTGATCTGCCTGCAGCAGAGGACAGAGGACCATTCCACCATCACTCCTCCCCCATAGATCATCACCACTGGTCACCCCCATCACTCCTCCCCCAAAGATCATCACCTCGTGTCACTATGGAACCCCCTCTCCTGGACCGGTCATCCAGGATAAGTCATACTCACCCTTCTCTATTAGCTGATAGTGCAGCTCTAACATCTTCAGCTGATCCAATCATTCCTAAAGCCTAAGGGTCAGGGGTCAGGCTTGGAGACCAGTAGCTATAGCAGTAGAGAGGCTTCCACCGACCAGTAGGATAAGTACACAAGCAGGATACCCTGGCAGAGGATGCAGGCTCACCCGAGGTGCGGAGTCCAAGCACTAACCGGTGTTCACTGGAGCTCCTGATGGAGTGGATGTGTTTTGAAGAGGTTGCAGGTTCAGATCGGGGTCCTGACACGAAGTATAGCCAAAATTAAAAACGAAAAAAGCTAATATTACCATTCACAAAATAGTTCTTCTATTGTGGTCTCTAAGAATGGGAAGATCCCACTCCCTGTCTCGACCATATCTATTTTAGGTAACCAGTTTATTGACCCCCTGATGAAGACTCAGATAAGAATCGAAACGCGTTGGCGTCTGGGGGGTCTATCCTATACATGAAGGCATCTTTTGGTGCCTAGATATGATTCCTAATGGCGGTCTTATTAAGTGCCCATACTGCCATCAGATTTGTTGTTCTTAATCTTTCACTTTAATTGTGATGCGTATTTATAGAAACAGTTCTGTACAAATAAACGTTACAAGAGGTTTTATTGTATGTATTGTCCTTCAGGATCATTATTGGTGCGTGAAAAAAAAATCCCAGCCAACTTTTCAATCTTTTCTAGGGCTCTTCTAGTTACATCTCAATGTCTTCTATTTACAAATGAAGTTCTTCATAAAAATTGACCTATTTCTGTTTCATCATCTCCCCCCCCCCCTCCCCCCCAATATAAGTAGAATCCACTAATGAGCCGTAATATCTAATCCCCCCCCCCCCCCCCCCAAGTAGCAGCATGTAATAGGGCTGACCTCCTTCTGTTACAGTGACTGGATGGGGGTGATTCATGTGAAGTGAGTGCAGCTTTCCTCTGAATCCCATCCATCGCTCAGCCCGTCATTTCCTCCTCTGGAGTGTCCAAAACCGACACACAGGCAGCCCACTAATCTCCATAGATTGGAGCCGCTCCCCTCACCGACCTTCCTTGTGTGTTGTGGAGGATGCGGCAAAACCGCGTGCCGAGGCTGACAACTCCACCGCGCTCAACTACAAGGCTCAGCGATCCCCAATGATCAGAATGTGTGCCGCCACCTTCTCCCGCTATTACTGAGCATTCTTCCCTTTATTTTCCTCCCCCTCCCCTCCCCCTCTCCTCCTTTTCCTTCATTTCCCTTCCCCCCGTCCCCCCCCCCGTCCCCTCTTCTCCTTTCCCTTCATTTCCCTTTCCTCCAGTCCCCTCTCCTACTTTCCCTTCATTTCCCTTCCCCCCCCCCGTCCCCTCTTCTCCTTTCCCTTTCCTCCCATCCCCTCTCCTCCTTTTCCTTCAGTTCCCTTTCCTCCAGTCCTTTCTTCCCCTTTTCCTTCATTTCCCTTTCCTCCAGTCCCCTCTCCTCCTTTTCCTTCATTTCCCTTCCCCCCCCGTCCCCTCTTCTCCTTTCCCTTTCCTCCCATCCCCTCTCCTCCTTTCCCTTCATTTCCCTTTCCTCCAGTCCCCTCTCCTACTTTCCCTTCATTTCCCTTCCCCCCCCCTGTCCCCTCTTCTCCTTTCCCTTTCCTCCCATCCCCTCTCCTCCTTTTCCTTCAGTTCCCTTTCCTCCAGTCCTCTCTTCCCCTTTTCCTTCATTTCCCTTTCCTCCAGTCCCCTCTCCTCCTTTTCCTTCATTTCCCTTCCCCCCCCCCCGTCCCCTCTTCTCCTTTCCCTTTCCTCCCATCCCCTCTCCTCCTTTTCCTTCAGTTCCCTTTCCTCCAGTCCTCTCTTCCCCTTTTCCTTCATTTCCCTTTCCTCAAGTCCTCTTTTCTCCTTTCCCTTTCCTCCCATCCCCTCTCCTCCTTTCCCTTCATTTCCCTTTCCTCCAGTCCCCTCTCCTACTTTCCCTTCATTTCCCTTCCCCCCCCCTGTCCCCTCTTCTCCTTTCCCTTTCCTCCCATCCCCTCTCCTCCTTTTCCTTCAGTTCCCTTTCCTCCAGTCCTCTCTTCCCCTTTTCCTTCATTTCCCTTTCCTCCAGTCCCCTCTCCTCCTTTTCCTTCATTTCCCTTCCCCCCCCCCCGTCCCCTCTTCTCCTTTCCCTTTCCTCCCATCCCCTCTCCTCCTTTTCCTTCAGTTCCCTTTCCTCCAGTCCTCTCTTCCCCTTTTCCTTCATTTCCCTTTCCTCCAGTCCCCTCTCCTCCTTTTCCTTCATTTCCCTTCCCCCCCCCCCCGTCCCCTCTTCTCCTTTCCCTTTCCTCCCATCCCCTCTCCTCCTTTTCCTTCATTTCCCTTTCCTCCAGTCCTCTCTTCCCCTTTTCCTTCATTTCCCTTTCCTCAAGTCCTCTTTTCTCCTTTCCCTTTCCTCCCATCCCCTCTCCTCCTTTCCCTTCATTTCCCTTTCCTCCAGTCCCCTCTCCTACTTTCCCTTCATTTCCCTTCCCCCCCCCCTGTCCCCTCTTCTCCTTTCCCTTTCCTCCCATCCCCTCTCCTCCTTTTCCTTCAGTTCCCTTTCCTCCAGTCCTCTCTTCCCCTTTTCCTTCATTTCCCTTTCCTCCAGTCCCCTCTCCTCCTTTTCCTTCATTTCCCTTTCCTCCCCTCCCCCTCTCCTCCTTTTCCTTCATTTCCCTTCCCCCGTCCCCTCTTCTCCTTTCCCTTCATTTCCCTTTCCTCCAGTCCCCTCTCCTCCTTTCCCTTCATTTCCCTCCCCCCCCCCTGTCCCCTCTTCTCCTTTCCCTTTCCTCCCATCCCCTCTCCTCCTTTTCCTTCAGTTCCCTTTCCTCCAGTCCTCTCTTCCCCTTTTCCTTCATTTCCCTTTCCTCCAGTCCCCTCTCCTCCTTTTCCTTCATTTCCCTTTCCTCCCCTCCCCCTCTCCTCCTTTTCCTTCATTTCCCTTCCCCCCCCCCCGTCCCCTCTTCTCCTTTCCCTTTCCTCCCATCCCCTCTCCTCCTTTTCCTTCATTTCCCTTTCCTCCAGTCCCCTCTCCTCCTTTCCCTTCATTTACCTCCCCCCCCCCTGTCCCCTCTTCTCCTTTCCCTTTCCTCCCATCCCCTCTCCTCCTTTTCCTTCAGTTCCCTTTCCTCCAGTCCTCTCTTCCCCTTTTCCTTCATTTCCCTTTCCTCAAGTCCTCTTTTCTCCTTTCCCTTTCCTCCCATCCCCCTCTCCTCCTTTTCCTTCATTTCCCTTTCCTCCCCTCCCCCTCTCCTCCTTTTCCTTCATTTCCCTTTCCTCCAATCCCCTCTCCTCCTTTTCCTTCATTTCCCTTTCCTCCCCTCCCCCTCTCCTCCTTTTCCTTCATTTCCCTTTCCTCCAGTCCCCTCTCCTCCTTTTCCTTCATTTCCCTTTCCTCCAGTCCCCTCTCCTCCTTTCCCTTCATTTCCCTCCCCCCCCCCCTGTCCCCTCTTCTCCTTTCCCTTTCCTCCCATCCCCTCTCCTCCTTTTCCTTCAGTTCCCTTTCCTCCCATCCTCTCTTCCCCTTTTCCTTCATTTCCCTTTCCTCAAGTCCTCTTTTCTCCTTTCCCTTTCCTCCCATCCCCTCTCCTCCTTTTCCTTCATTTCCCTTTCCTCCAGTCCCCTCTCCTCCTTTCCCTTCATTTCCCTCCCCCCCCCCCCCTGTCCCCTCTTCTCCTTTCCCTTTCCTCCCATCCCCTCTCCTCCTTTTCCTTCAGTTCCCTTTCCTCCCATCCTCTCTTCCCCTTTTCCTTCATTTCCCTTTCCTCAAGTCCTCTTTTCTCCTTTCCCTTTCCTCCCATCCCCCTCTCCTCCTTTTCCTTCATTTCCCTTTCCTCCAGTCCCCTCTCCTCCTTTTCCTTCATTTCCCTTTCCTCCAGTCCCCTCTCCTCCTTTTCCTTCATTTCCCTTTCCTCCAGTCCCCTCTCCTCCTTTCCCTTCATTTCCCTTCCCCCCCCCTGTCCCCTCTTCTCCTTTCCCTTTCCTCCCATCCCCTCTCCTCCTTTTCCTTCATTTCCCTTCCCCCCCGTCCCCTCTTCTCCTTTTCCTTCATTTCCCTTTCCTCCAGTCCCCTCTCCTCCTTTCCCTTCATTTCCCTTCCCCCCCCCCTGTCCCCTCTTCTCCTTTCCCTTTCCTCCCATCCCCTCTCCTCCTTTTCCTTCATTTCCCTTTCCTCCCCTCCCCCTCTCCTCCTTTCCCTTCATTTCCCTTCCCCCCCTGTCCCCTCTTCTCCTTTCCCTTTCCTCCCATCCCCTCTCCTCCTTTTCCTTCATTTCCCTTTCCTCCAGTCCCCTCTCCTCCTTTCCCTTCATTTCCCTTCCCCCCCCTGTCCCCTCTTCTCCTTTCCCTTTCCTCCCATCCCCTCTCCTCCTTTTCCTTCATTTCCCTTTCCTCCCCTCCCCCTCTCCTCCTTTTCCTTCATTTCCCTTCCCCCCCGTCCCCTCTTCTCCTTTTCCTTCATTTCCCTTTCCTCCAGTCCCCTCTCCTCCTTTCCCTTCATTTCCCTCCCCCCCCCTGTCCCCTCTTCTCCTTTCCCTTTCCTCCCATCCCCTCTCCTCCTTTTCCTTCATTTCCCTTTCCTCCCCTCCCCCTCTCCTCCTTTTCCTTCATTTCCCTTCCCCCCCGTCCCCTCTTCTCCTTTTCCTTCATTTCCCTTTCCTCCAGTCCCCTCTCCTCCTTTCCCTTCATTTCCCTTCCCCCCCCCTGTCCCCTCTTCTCCTTTCCCTTTCCTCCCATCCCCTCTCCTCCTTTTCCTTCAGTTCCCTTTCCTCCAGTCCTCTCTTCCCCTTTTCCTTCATTTCCCTTTCCTCAAGTCCTCTTTTCTCCTTTCCCTTTCCTCCCATCCCCTCTCCTCCTTTTCCTTCATTTCCCTTTCCTCCCCTCCCCCTCTCCTCCTTTTCCTTCATTTCCCTTTCCTCCAGTCCCCTCTCCTCCTTTTCCTTCATTTCCCTTTCCTCCAGTCCCCTCTCCTCCTTTTCCTTCATTTCCCTTTCCTCCAGTCCCCTCTCCTCCTTTTCCTTCATTTCCCTTTCCTCCAGTCCCCTCTCCTCTTTTTCCTTCATTTCCCTTTCCTCCAGTCCCCTCTCCTCCTTTTCCTTCATTTCCCTTTCCTCCAGTCCTCCCTTCCCCTTTTCCTTCATTTCCCTTTCCTCAAGTCCTCTTTTCTCCTTTCCCTTTCCTCCCATCCCCTCTCCTCCTTTTCCTTCATTTCCCTTTCCTCTCCTCCCCCTCTCCTCCTTTTCCTTCATTTCCCTTCCCCCCCCCGTCCCCTCTTGTCCTTTTCCTTCATTTCCCTTTCCTCCAGTCCCCTCTCCTCCTTTTCCTTCATTTCCCTTTCCTCCAGTCCCCTCTCCTCCTTTTCCTTCATTTCCCTTTCCTCCAGTCCCCTCTCCTCTTTTTCCTTCATTTCCCTTTCCTCCCCTCCCCCTCTCCTCCTTTTCCTTCATTTCCCTTCCCCCCCCCTGTCCCTCTTCTCCTTTCCCTTTCCTCCCATCCCCTCTCTCCTTTTCCTTCATTTCTCTTTCCTCCAGTCCCCTCTCCTCCTTTTCCTTCATTTCCCTTTCCTCCCCTCCTCCTCTCCTCCTTTCTCCTTCATTTCCCTTTCCTCCTATCCCCTCTCCTCCTTTTCCTTCATTTCCCTTTCCTCCAGTCCCCTCTCCTCCTTTTCCTTCATTTCCCTTTCCTCCCCTCCCCCTCTCCTCCTTTTCCTTCATTTCCCTTTCCTCCAGTCCCCTCTCCTCTTTTTTCTTCATTTCCCTTTCCTCCCCTCCCCCTCTCCCTCCTCCTTTTCCTTCATTTCCCTTCCCTCCCCTCCCCCTCTCCTCCTTTTCCTTCATTTCCCTTTCCTCCAGTCCCCTCTCCTCCTTTTCCTTCATTTCCCTTTCCTCCCCTCCCCCTCTCCTCTTTTTCCTTCATTTCCCTTTCCTCCAGTCCCCTCTCCTCCTTTTCCTTCATTTCCCTTTCCTCCCCTCCCCCTCTCCTCCTTTTCCTTCATTTCCCTTCCCTCCAGTCCCCTCTCCTCCTTTTCCTTAATTTCCCTTTCCTCCCCTCCCCCTCTCCTCCTTTTCCTTCATTTCCCTTTCCTCCAGTCCCCTCTCCTCCTTTTCCTTCATTTCCCTTCCCCCCCCCCGTCCCCTCTTCTCCTTTTCCTTTCCTCCAGTCCCCTCTCCTCCTTTTCCTTCATTTCCTTTCCTCCAGTCCCCTCTCCTCCTTTTCCTTCATTTCCCTTTCCTCCCCTCCCCCTCTCCTCTTTTTCCTTCATTTCCCTTTCCTCCAGTCCCCTCTCCTCCTTTTCCTTCATTTCCCTTTCCTCCCCTCCCCCTCTCCTCCTTTTCCTTCATTTCCCTTTCCTCCCCTCCCCCTCTCCTCCTTTTCCTTCATTTCCCTTTCCTCCAGTCCCCTCTCCTCCTTTTCCTTCATTTCCCTTTCCTCCCCTCCCCCTCTCCTCTTTTTCCTTCATTTCCCTTCCCTCCAGTCCCCTCTCCTCCTTTTCCTTCATTTCCCTTCCCCCCCCGTCCCCTCTTCTCCTTTCCCTTTCCTCCAGTCCCCTCTCCTCCTTTTCCTTCATTTCCCTTTCCTCCCCTCCCCTCTCCTCTTTTTCCTTCATTTCCCTTCCCTCCAGTCCCCTCTCCTCCTTTTCCTTAATTTCCCTTTCCTCCCCTCCCCCTCTCCTCCTTTTCCTTCATTTCCCTTCCCCCCCCCGTCCCCTCTTCTCCTTTCCCTTTCCTCCAGTCCCCTCTCCTCCTTTTCCTTCATTTCCCCTTTCCTCCAGTCCCCTCTCCTCCTTTTCCTTCATTTCCCTTTCCTCCCCTCCCCCTCTCCTCCTTTTCCTTCATTTCCCTTTCCTCCCCTCCCCTCTCCTCCTTTTCCTTCATTTCCCTTTCCTCCAGTCCCCTCTCCTCCTTTTCCTTCATTTCCCTTCCCTCCAGTCCCCTCTCCTCCTTTTCCTTAATTTCCCTTTCCTCCCCTCCCCCTCTCCTCCTTTTCCTTCATTTCCTTTCCTCCAGTCCCCTCTCCTCCTTTTCCTTCATTTCCCTTTCCTCCCCTCCCCCTCTCCTCCTTTTCCTTCATTTCCCTTTCCTCCCCTCCCCTCTCCTCCTTTTCCTTCATTTCCCTTTCCTCCCCTCCCCCTCTCCTCCTTTTCCTTCATTTCCTTTCCTCCAGTCCCCTCTCCTCCTTTTCCTTCATTTCCCTTTCCTCCCCTCCCCCTCTCCTCCTTTTCCTTCATTTCCCTTTCCTCCCCTCCCCCTCTCCTCCTTTTCCTTCATTTCCCTTTCCTCCCCTCCCCCTCTCCTCCTTTTCCTTCATTTCCCTTTCCTCCCCTCCCCCTCTCCTCCTTTTCCTTCATTTCCCTTTCCTCCCCTCCCCTCTCCTCCGTTTCCTTCATTTCCCTTTCCTCCCCTCCCCCTCTCCTCCTTTTCCTTCATTTCCCTTTCCTCCAGTCCCCTCTCCTCCTTTTCCTTCATTTCCCTTTCCTCCCCTCCCCCTCTCCTCTTTTTCCTTCATTTCCCTTTCCTCCAGTCCCCTCATCCTCCTTTTCCTTCATTTCCCTTTCCTCCCCTCCCCCTCTCCTCCTTTTCCTTCATTTCCCTTCCCTCCAGTCCCCTCTCCTCCTTTTCCTTAATTTCCCTTTCCTCCCCTCCCCCTCTCCTCCTTTTCCTTCATTTCCCTTTCCTCCAGTCCCCTCTCCTCCTTTTCCTTCATTTCCCTTCCCCCCCCCGTCCCTCTTCTCCTTTCCCTTTCCTCCAGTCCCCTCTCTCCTTTTCCTTCATTTCCCTTTCCTCCAGTCCCCTCTCCTCCTTTTCCTTCATTTCCCTTTCCTCCCCTCCCCCTCTCCTCTTTTTCCTTCATTTCCCTTTCCTCCAGTCCCCTCCTCCTTTTCCTTCATTTCCCTTTCCTCCCCTCCCCCTCTCCTCCTTTTCCTTCATTTCCCTTTCCTCCAGTCCCCTCTCCTCCTTTTCCTTCATTTCCCTTTCCTCCCCTCCCCCTCTCCTCCTTTTCCTTCATTTCCCTTTCCTCCAGTCCCCTCTCCTCCTTTTCCTTCATTTCCCTTCCTCCCCTCCCCCTCTCCTCTTTTTCCTTCATTTCCCTTCCCCTCCAGTCCCCTCTCCTCCTTTTCCTTAATTTCCCTTTCCTCCCCTCCCCCTCTCCTCCTTTTCCTTCATTTCCCTTCCCCCCCCCCGTCCCCTCTTCTCCTTTCCCTTTCCTCCAGTCCCCTCTCCTCCTTTTCCTTCATTTCCCTTTTCCTCCAGTCCCCTCTCCTCCTTTTCCTTCATTTCCCTTTCCTCCCTCCCCCTCTCCTCCTTTTCCTTCATTTCCTTTCCTCCCCTCCCCCTCTCCTCCTTTTCCTTCATTTCCCTTTCCTCCAGTCCCCTCTCCTCCTTTTCCTTCATTTCCCTTCCCTCCAGTCCCCTCTCCTCCTTTTCCTTAATTTCCCTTTCCTCCCTCCCCCTCTCCTCCTTTTCCTTCATTTCCCTTTCCTCCAGTCCCTCTCCTCCTTTTCCTTCATTTCCCTTTCCTCCCCTCCCCCTCTCCTCCTTTTCCTTCATTTCCCTTTCCTCCCCTCCCCCTCTCCTCCTTTTCCTTCATTTCCCTTTCCTCCCCTCCCCCTCTCCTCCTTTTCCTTCATTTCCCTTTCCTCCAGTCCCCTCTCCTCCTTTTCCTTCATTTCCCTTTCCTCCCCTCCCCCTCTCCTCCTTTTCCTTCATTTCCCTTTCCTCCCCTCCCCCTCTCCTCCTTTTCCTTCATTTCCCTTTCCTCCCCTCCCCCTCTCCTCCTTTTCCTTCATTTCCCTTTCCTCCCCTCCCCCTCTCCTCCTTTTCCTTCATTTCCCTTTCCTCCCCTCCCCCTCTCCTCCTTTTCCTTCATTTCCCTTTCCTCCCCTCCCCCTCTCCTCCTTTTCCTCATTTCCCTTTCCTCCAGTCCCCCTCTCCTCCGTTTCCTTCATTTCCCTTTCCTCCCCTCCCCCTCTCCTCCTTTTCCTTCATTTCCCTTTCCTCCAGTCCCCTCTCCTCCTTTTCCTTCATTTTCCTTTCCTCCCCTCCCCCTCTCCTCCTTTTCCTTCATTTCCCTTTCCTCCAGTCCCCTCTCCTCCTTTTCCTTCATTTCCCTTTCCTCCAGTCCCCTCTCCTCCTTTTCCTTCATTTCCCTTCCCCCCCCCCGTCCCCTCTCCTCCTTTTCCTTAATTTCCCTTTCCTCCCTCCCCCTCTCCTCCTTTTCCTTCATTTCCCCTTTCCTCCCCTCCCCCTCTTCTCCTTTCCCTTTCCTCCCATCCCCTCTCCTCCTTTTCCTTCATTTCTCTTTCCTCCAGTCCCCTCTCCTCCTTTTCCTTCATTTCCCTTTCCTCCCCTCCCCCTCTCCTCCTTTTCCTTCATTTCCCTTTCCTCCAATCCCCTCTCCTCCTTTTCCTTCATTTCCCTTTCCTCCCCTCCCCCTCTCCTCCTTTTCCTTCATTTCCCTTTCCTCCAGTCCCCTCTCCAACTTTTCCTTCATTTCCCTTCCCCCCCCATCCCCTCTCCTCCTTTCCCTTTCCTCCCATCCCCCTCTCCTCCTTTTCCTTCATTTCCCTTTCCTCCCCTCCCCCTCTCCTTCTTTTCCTTAATTTCCCTTTCCTCCCCTCCCCCTCTTCTCCTTTCCCTTTCCTCCCATCCCCTCTCCTCCTTTTCCTTCATTTCCCT
Source organism: Rana muscosa (assembly GCA_029206835.1). NCBI lineage: Eukaryota > Metazoa > Chordata > Amphibia > Anura > Ranidae > Rana > Rana muscosa. The sequence goes on along the minus strand of CM055121.1, from coordinate 310,288,815 downwards.
TTCCTCCCCTCCCCCTCTTCTCCTTTCCCTTTCCTCCCATCCCCTCTCCTCCTTTTCCTTCATTTCTCTTTCCTCCAGTCCCCTCTCCTCCTTTTCCTTCATTTCCCTTTCCTCCCCTCCCCCTCTCCTCCGTTTCCTTCATTTCCCTTTCCTCCCCTCCCCCTCTCCTCCTTTTCCTTCATTTCCCTTTCCTCCAGTCCCCTCTCCTCCTTTTCCTTCATTTCCCTTTCCTCCCCTCCCCCTCTCCTCCTTTTCCTTCATTTCCCTTTCCTCCAGTCCCCTCTCCTCCTTTTCCTTCATTTCCCTTTCCTCCAGTCCCCTCTCCTCCTTTTCCTTCATTTCCCTTTCCTCCCCTCCCCCTCTCCTCCTTTTCCTTCATTTCCCTTTCCTCCCCTCCCCCTCTCCTCCTTTTCCTTCATTTCCCTTTCCTCCCCTCCCCCTCTCCTCCTTTTCCTTCATTTCCCTTTCCTCCAGTCCCCTCTCCTCCTTTTCCTTAATTTCCCTTTCCTGCCCTCCCCCTCTCCTCCTTTTCCTTCATTTCCCTTTCCTGCCCTCACCCCTCTCCTCCTTTTCCTTCATTTCCCTTTCCTCCCCTCCCCCTCTCCTCCTTTTCCTTCATTTCCCTTTCCTCCCCTCCCCCTCTCCTCCTTTTCCTTCATTTCCCTTTCCTCCCATCCCCTCTCCTCCTTTTCCTTAATTTCTCTTTCCTCCCCTCCCCCTCTCCTCCTTTTCCTTCATTTCCCTTTCCTCCCCTCCCCCTCTCCTCCTTTTCCTTCATTTCCCTTTCCTCCCCTCCCCCTCTCCTCCTTTTCCTTCATTTCCCTTTCCTCCCCTCCCCCTCTCCTCCTTTTCCTTCATTTCCCTTTCCTCCAGTCCCCTCTCCTCCTTTTCCTTCATTTCCCTTTCCTCCCCTCCCCCTCTCCTCCTTTCCTTCATTTCCCTTCCCCCCCCCGTCCCCTCTTGTCCTTTTCCTTCATTTCCCTTTCCTCCAGTCCCCTCTCCTCCTTTCCTTCATTTCCCTTCCCCCCCCTGTCCCCTCTTCTCCTTTCCCTTTCCTCCCATCCCCTCTCCTCCTTTTCCTTCAGTTCCCTTTCCTCCAGTCCTCTCTTCCCCTTTTCCTTCATTTCCCTTTCCTCCAGTCCCCTCTCCTCCTTTTCCTTCATTTCCCTTTCCTCCAGTCCCCTCTCCTCTTTTTTCCTTCATTTCCCTTTCCTCCCCTCCCCCTCTCCTCCTTTTCCTTCATTTCCCTTCCCCCCGTCCCCTCTTCTCCTTTCCCTTTCCTCCCATCCCCTCTCCTCTTCCTTCATTTCTCTTTCCTCCAGTCCCCTCTCCTCCTTTTCCTTCATTTCCCTTTCCTCCCCTCCCCCTCTCCTCCTTTTCCTTCATTTCCCTTTCCTCCAGTCCCCTCTCCTCTTTTTTCTTCATTTCCCTTTCCTCCCCTCCCCCTCTCCTCCTTTTCCTTCATTTCCCTCCCCCCCCCGTCCCCTCTTCTCCTTTCCCTTTCCTCCCCTCCTCCTCTCCTCCTTTTTCCTTCATTTCCCTTTCCTCCAGTCCCCTCTCCTCCTTTTCCTTCATTTCCCTTTCCTCCCCTCCCCCTCTCCTCCTTTTCCTTCATTTCCCTTTCCTCCCCTCCCCCTCTCCTCCTTTTCCTTCATTTCCCTCCCCCCCCTGTCCCCTCTTCTCCTTTCCCTTTCCTCCCATCCCCTCTCCTCCTTTTCCTTCATTTCCCTTTCCTCCCCTCCTCCTCTCCTCCTTTTTCCTTCATTTCCCTTTCCTCCTATCCCCTCTCCTCCTTTTCCTTCATTTCCCTTTCCTCCCCTCCCCCTCTCCTCCTTTTCCTTCATTTCCCTCCCCCCCCGTCCCCTCTTCTCCTTTCCCTTTCCTCCATCCCCTCTCCTCCTTTTCCTTCATTTCCCTTTCCCCTCCTCTCCTCCTTTTTCCTTCATTTCCCTTTCCTCCAGTCCCCTCTCCTCCTTTTCCTCATTTCCCTTTCCTCCCCTCCCCCTCTCCTCCTTTTCCTTCATTTCCCTTTCCTCCAGTCCCCTCTCCTCTTTTTCCTTCATTTCCCTCCCCCCCCCGTCCCCTCTTCTCCTTTCCCTTTCCTCCCATCCCCTCTCCTCCTTTTCCTTCATTTCTCTTTCCTCCAGTCCCCTCTCCTCCTTTTCCTTCATTTCCCTTTCCTCCCCTCCTCCTCCTCCTCCTTTCCTTCATTTCCCTTTCCTCCAGTCCCCTCTCCTCCTTTTCCTTCATTTCCCTTTCCTCCCCTCCCCCTCTCCTCCTTTTCCTTCATTTCCCTTCCCTCCCCTCCCCCTCTCCTCCTTTTCCTTCATTTCCCTTTCCTCCAGTCCCCTCTCTCCTTTTCCTTCATTTCCCTTTCCTCCCTCCCCTCTCCTCCTTTTCCTTCATTTCCCTTTCCTCCCCTCCCCCTCTCCTCTTTTTCCTTCATTTCCCTTTCCTCCAGTCCCCTCTCCTCCTTTTCCTTCATTTCCCTTTCCTCCCCTCCCCCTCTCCTCTTTTTCCTTCATTTCCCTTTCCTCCAGTCCCCTCTCCTCCTTTTCCTTCATTTCCCTTCCCCCCCCCCCGTCCCCTCTTCTCCTTTCCCTTTCCTCCAGTCCCCTCTCCTCCTTTTCCTTCATTTCCCTTTCCTCCCCTCCCCCTCTCCTCCTTTCCTTCATTTCCCTTTCCTCCCCTCCCCCTCTCCTCCTTTTCCTTCATTTCCCTTTCCTCCCCTCCCCCTCTCCCTCCTTTTCCTTCATTTCCCTTTCCTCCCCTCCCCCTCTCCTCCTTTTCCTTCATTTCCCTTCCTCCAGTCCCCTCTCCTCCTTTTCCTTAATTTCCCTTTCCTCCCCTCCCCCTCTCCTCCTTTTCCTTCATTTCCCTTTCCTCCAGTCCCCTCTCCTCCTTTTCCTTCATTTCCCTTTCCTCCCCTCCCCCTCTCCTCCTTTTCCTTCATTTCCCTTTCCTCCCCTCCCCCTCTCCTCCTTTTCCTTCATTTCCCCTTTCCTCCCCTCCCCCTCTCCTTCTTTTCCTTCATTTCCCTTTCCTCCCTCCCCCTCTCCTCCTTTTCCTTCATTTCCCTTCCCCCCCCCGTCCCCACTTCTCCTTTCCCTTTCCTCCCATCCCCTCTCCTCCTTTTCCTTCATTTCTCTTTCCTCCCCTCCCCCTCTCCTCCTTTTCCTTCATTTCCCTTTCCTCCCCTCCCCCTCTCCTCCTTTTCCTTCATTTCCCTTTCCTCCCCTCCCCCTCTCCTCCTTTTCCTTCATTTCCCTTTCCTCCCCTCCCCCTCTCCTCCTTTTCCTTCATTTCCCTTTCTCCAGTCCCCCTCTCCTCCTTTTCCTTCATTTCCCTTTCCTCCCCTCCCCCTCTCCTCCTTTTCCTTCATTTCCCTTTCCTCCAGTCCCCTCTCCTCCTTTTCCTTCATTTCCCTTTCCTCCCCTCCCCCTCTCCTCCGTTTCCTTCATTTCCCTTTCCTCCCCTCCCCCTCTCCTCCTTTTCCTTCATTTCCCTTTCCTCCAGTCCCCTCTCCTCCTTTTCCTTCATTTTCCTTTCCTCCCCTCCCCCTCTCCTCCTTTCCTTAATTTCCCTTTCCTCCCATCCCCTCTCCTCCTTTTCCTTCATTTCTCTTTCCTCCAGTCCCCTCTCCTCCTTTTCCTTCATTTCCCTTTCTCCCCTCCCCCTCTCCTCCTTTTCCTTCATTTCCCTTTCCTCCCATCCCCTCTCCTCCTTTTCCTTCATTTCTCTTTCCTCCAGTCCCCCTCTCCTCCTTTTCCTTCATTTCCCTTTCCTCCCCTCCCCCTCTCCTCCTTTTCCTTCATTTCCCCTTTCCTCCAATCCCCTCTCCTCCTTTTCCTTCATTTCCCTTTCCTCCCCTCCCCTCTCCTCCTTTCCTTCATTTCCCTTTCCTCCAGTCCCCTCTCCAACTTTTCCTTCATTTCCCTTACCCCCCCATCCCTCTCCTCCTTTCCCTTTCCTCCCATCCCCCTCTCCTCCTTTTCCTTCATTTCCTTTCCTCCCCTCCCCCTCTCCTCCTTTTCCTTCATTTCCCTTTCCTCCCCTCCCCCTCTCCTCCTTTTCCTTCATTTCTCTTTCCTCCAGTCCCTCTCCTCCTTTTCCTTCATTTCCCTTTCCTCCCCTCCCCCTCTCCTCCTTTTCCTTCATTTCCCTTTCCTCCCATCCCCCTCTCCTCCTTTTCCTTCATTTCCCTTTCCTCCCCTCCCCCTCTCCTTCTCTGCTTTCTTTCATTTAATTTCCCCCTTTCCTACCTTCCACTTTGCCCCCTCCCCCCTCCTCCTCTCCTTTCTTTTTATTTAATTACCTTTCCACTTTCCATTGTCCCCTCTCCTCTCCTCTCCCATTCCTTCTATTATTTCCCTCTTCTTCTCTCCCCTTTTTTCTCTCCTCTTCTCCTTTCCTCTCCTCTTCTCCCTCCCTTCTATCATCTCCCTCTCTCCTCTCCCCCCTCCCTTCTATCATCTCCTCTCTCCTCTCCCCCCCTTCTATCATCTCTCCTCTCCCCTCCCCCTCCCTTCTATCATCTCTCCTCTCTCCCCTCCCCCTCCTTCTATCATCTCCCCTCTCCCCCTCTCCCTTCTATCATCTCTCCTCTCTCCTCTCCCCCTCTCTTCTATCATCCCTCCTCCCCTCCCTTCTATCATCTCCCCTCTCTCCTCTCCCCCTCCCTTCTATCATCTCCCCTCTCTCCTCCCCCTCCCTTCTATCATCTCCCCTCTCTCCTCTCCCCCTCCCTTCTATCATCTCCCCTCTCTCCCTCTCCCCTCCCTTCTATCATCTCCCCTCTCTCCTCTCCCCCTCCCTTCTATCATCTCCCCTCTTCCTCTCCCCCCTCTCTTCTATCCTCTCTCCTCCCCTCCCTTCTATCATCTCCCCTCTCTCCTCTCCCCCCTCCCTTCTATCATCTCCCCTCTCTCCTCTCCCCCCTCCCTTCTATCATCTCTCCTCCCCCCTCCCTTCTATCATCTCCCCTCTCTCCTCCCCCCCCTCCCCTTCTATCATCTCCCCTCTCTCCTCCGCCCTCCCTTCTATCATCTCCCTCTCTCCTCTCCCCCCTCCCTTCTATCATCTCCCCTCTCTCCTCTCCCCCCTCCCTTCTATCATCTCCCCTCTCCTCCTCTCCCCCTCCCTTCTATCATCTCTCCTCCCCCCCCCTCCCTTCTATCATCTCCCCTCTCTCCTCTCCCCCCTCCCTTCTATCATCTCCCCTCTCTCTCTCCCCCCTCCTTCTATCATCTCTCCTCCCCCCCCTCCCTTCTATCATCTCCCCTCTCTCCTCTCCGCCACCCTTCTATCATCTCCCCTCTCTCCTCTCCCCCCCTCCCTTCTATCATCTCCCCTCTCTCCTCCTCCCCCCCCCTCCCTTCTCATCTCCCTCTCTCCTCTCCCCCCCCTCCCTTCTATCATCTCCCCTCTCTCCTCTCCCCCCTCCCTTCTATCCTCTCTCCTCCCCTCCCTCCTTCTATCCTCTCTCCTCTCCCCCTCCCTTCTATCATCTCCCCTCTTCTCCTCTCCCCCCCTCTCTTCTATCCTCTCTCCTCCCCTCCTTCTATCCTCTCCCCTCTCCTCTCCCCCCCTCCCTTCTATCATCTCCCCTCTTCTCCCCTCCCCCCTCCCTTCTATCATCTCCCCTCTTCTCCCCTCCCCCCTCCCTTCTATCATCTCCTCCCCCCCTCTATCTCTCTCCTCCCCCCTCCCTTCTATCATCTCCCCTCTCTCCTCTCCGCCCTCCCTTCTATCATCTCCCCTCTCTCCTCTCCCCCCTCCCTTCTATCATCTCCCTCTCTCCTCTCCCCCCTCCCTTCTATCATCTCTCCTCCCCCCCTCCTTCTATCATCTCCCCTCTCTCCTCTCCCGCCCTCCCTTCTATCATCTCCCTCTCTCCTCTCCCCCCTCCCTTCTATCATCTCCCTCTCCCTCCCCCCTCCCTCTATCATCTCTCCCCCCCCTCCTTCTATCATCTCCCCTCTCTCCTCTCCCCCCTCCCTTCTATCATCTCCCCTCTCTCCTCTCCCCCCTCCCTTCTATCATCTCTCCCCCCCCCCTCCCTTCTATCATCTCCCCTCTCTCCTCTCCGCCCTCCCTTCTATCATCTCCCCTCTCTCCTCTCCCCCCTCCCTTCTATCATCTCCCCTCTCTCCTCCCCCTCCCTTCTATCATCTCCCTCTCTCCTCTCCCCCCTCCCTTCTATCATCTCCCCTCTCTCCTCTCCCCCCTCCCTTCTATCATCTCCCCTCTCTCCTCTCCCCCCTCCCTTCTATCATCTCCCCTCTCTCCTCTCCCCCCTCCCTTCTATCATCTCTCCTCCCCCCCCCTCCCTTCTATCATCTCCCCTCTCTCCTCTCCCCCCTCCCTTCTATCATCTCTCCTCCCCCCCTCCCTTCTATCATCTCCCCTCTCTCCTCTCTGCCCTCCCTTCTATCATCTCCCTCTCTCCTCTCCCCCCTCCCTTCTATCATCTCCCCTCTCTCCTCTCCCCCTCCCTTCTATCATCTCCCCTCTCTCCTCTCCCCCCTCCCTTCTATCATCTCCCCTCATCTCCTCTCCCCCCTCCCTTCTATCATCTCTCCTCCCCCCCCCTCCTTCTATCATCTCCCCTCTCTCCTCTCCCCCCTCCCTTCTATCATCTCTCCTCCCCCCCTCCCTTCTATCATCTCCCCTCTCTCCTCTCCCCCCTCCCTTCTATCATCTCCCCTCTCTCCTCCCCCCTCCCTTCTATCATCTCCCCTCTCTCCTCTCCCCCCTCCCTTCTATCATCTCCCTCTCTCCTCTCCCCCCTCCTTCTATCATCTCCCCTCTCTCCTCTCCCCCTCCCTTCTATCATCTCTCCTCCCCCCCCTCCCTTCTATCATCTCCCCTCTCTCCTCTCCCCCCTCCCTTCTATCATCTCCCCTCTCTCCTCTCCCCCCTCCCTTCTATCATCTCTCCTCCCCCCCCTCCCTTCTATCATCTCCCCTCTCTCCTCCCCCCTCCCTTCTATCATCTCTCCTCTCCCCTCCCCCCCTCCCTTCTATCATCTCCCCTCTCTCCTCTCCCCCTCCCTTCTATCATCTCCCCTCTCTCCTCTCCGCCCCTCCTTCTATCATCTCCCCTCTCTCCTCTCCCCCCTCCCTTCTATCATCTCCCTCTCTCCTCTCCGCCCTCCCTTCTATCATCTCCCCTCTCTCCTCTCCCCCCTCCCTTCTATCATCTCCCTCTCTCCTCTCCCCCCTCCCTTCTATCATCTCCCCTCTCTCCTCTCCGCCCTCCCTTCTATCATCTCCCCTCTCTCCTCTCCCCCCTCCTTCTATCATCTCCCCTCTCTCCTCTCCGCCCTCCCTTCTATCATCTCCCCTCTCTCCTCTCCCCCCTCCCTTCTATCATCTCCCCTCTCTCCTCTCCCGCCCTCCCTTCTATCATCTCCCCTCTCTCCTCTCCCCCCTCCCTTCTATCATCTCTCCTCCCCCCCTCCCTTCTATCATCTCTCCTCCCCCCCCTCCCTTCTATCATCTCCCCTCTCTCCTCTCCGCCCTCCCTTCTATCATCTCCCCTCTCTCCTCTCCCCCCTCCCCTTCTATCATCTCCCCTCTCTCCTCCCCCCCCTCCCTTCTATCATCTCCCTCTCTCCTCTCCGCCCTCCCTTCTATCATCTCCCCTCTCTCCCCTCCCCCTCCCTTCTATCATCTCCCCTCCCCTCCTCTCCCCCCTCCCTTCTATCATCTCCCCTCTCTCCCCTCCCCCCTCCTTCTATCATCTCTCCTCCCCCCTCCCTTCTATCATCTCTCCTCCCCCCCCTCCCTTCTATCATCTCCCCTCTCTCCTCCTCCGCCCTCCCTTCTATCATCTCCCTCTCTCCTCTCCCCCCTCCCTTCTATCATCTCCCCTCTCTCCTCCCCCCCCTCCCTTCTATCATCTCCCCTCTCTCCTCTCCGCCCTCCCTTCTATCATCTCCCCCTCTCTCCCCTCCCCCTCCCTTCAATCATCTCCCCTCCCCTCCTCTCCCCCCCCCTTCTATCATCTCCCCTCTCTCCTCTCCCCCTCCCTTCTATCATCTCCCCCTCTCTCCTCTCCCCCTCCCTTCTATCATCTCCCCTCTCTCCTCTCCGCCCTCCCTGCTATCATCTCCCCTCTCTCCTCTCCCCCCTCCCTTCTATCATCTCCCCTCTCTCCTCCCCCCCCTCCCTTCTATCATCTCTCCCCTCCCCCCTCCCTTCTATCATCTCCCCTCTCTCCTCTCCCCCCTCCCTTCTATCATCTCCCCTCTCTCCTCTCCCCCCTCCCTTCTATCATCTCCCCTCTCTCCTCCCCCCCCTCCCTTCTATCATCTCTCCTCTCCGCCCTCCCTTCTATCATCTCCCTCTCTCCTCCCCTCCCTCCCTTCTATCATCTCCCCTCTCTCCTCTCCCCCCTCCCTTCTATCATCTCTCCTCCCCCCCTCCCTTCTATCATCTCTCCTCCCCCCTCCCTTCTATCATCTCCCCTCTCTCCTTCCCCCCCCCTCCCTTCTATCATCTCTCCTCTCTCCCCTCCCCCTCCCTTCTATCATCTCCCCTCCCCTCCTCTCCCCCCTCCCTTCTATCATCTCTCCTCTCTCCCCCCCCCCTTCTATCATCTCCCCTCTCTCCTCTCCCCCTCCCTTCTATCATCTCCCCTCTCTCCTCTCCCCCTCCCTTCTATCATCTCCCCTCTCTCCTCTCCCCCTCCCTTCTATCATCTCCCTCTCTCCTCTCCCCCTCCCTTCTATCATCTCCCCTCTCTCCTCTCCCCCTCCCTTCTATCATCTCCCCTCTCTCCCCTCCCCCCTCCCTTCTATCATCTCTCCTCTCTCCTCTCCCCCTCCCTTCTATCATCTCCCCCTCTCTCCCCTCCCCTCTCCCTTCTATCATCTCTCCTCCCCCCCCTCCCTTCTATCATCCCTCCTCCCCTCCCTTCTATCATCTCCCCTCTCTCCCCTCCCCCCTCCCTTCTATCATCTCTCCCCCCCCCCCTCCCTTCTATCTTCTCTCCTCCCCTCCCTTCTATCATTTCCCCTCTCTCCCCTCCCCCTCCCTTCTATCATCTCCCCTCCCCTTCTATCATCTCCCCTCCCCCTCCCTTCTATCATCTCCCCTCTCCTCCTCTCCCCCCCTCCCTTCTATCATCTCTCCTCTCTCCTCCCCCCCTTCTATCATCTCTCCTCTCCCCCCCCCTCCTTTCTATCATCTCCCCTCTTCTCCTCTCCCCCCTCCCTTCTATCATCTCTCCTCCCCTCCCCCCTCCTTCTATCATCTCCCCTCTCTCCCCTCCCCCCTCCTTCTATCATCTCTCCTCCCCCCCTCCCTTCTATCATCTCCCCTCTCTCCTCTTCTCCCCTCCCCTCTATCATCTCCCCCTCCCTTCTATCATCTCCCCTCTCTCCCCCTCCCCCCTTCCTTCTATCATCTCCCCTCTTCTCCCCTCCCCCCTCCCTTCTATCATCTCTCCTCCCCTCCCTTTTATCATCTCCCCTCCCCCTCCTTCTATCATCTCCCCTCTTCTCCCGTCCCCCCTCCCTTCTATCATCTCCCCGCTTCTCCCCTCCCCCTCCCTTCTATCATCTCCCCCCTCTCCTCTCCCCCCCTCCCTTCTATCATCTCCCCTCTTCTCCCCTCCCCCCTCCCTTCTATCATCTCCCCTCCCCCCTCCCTTCTATCATCTCTCCTCTCCTCCCCTCCCTTCTATCATCTCCCCTCTCTCCCCTCCCCCCTCCCTTCTATCATCTCCCCTCTCTCCTCTCCTCCCTCCCTTCTATCATCTTTCCTCTTCTCCCCCTCCCCCTCCCTTCTATCATCTTCTCCTCTTCTCCCCTCCCCCTCCCTTCTATCATCTCCCCTCCCTTCTATCATCTCCCCCTCTCTCCCCTCCCCCCTTCCTTCTATCATCTCCCCTCCCCCTCCCCTCTATCATCTCCCCTCCCTTCTATCATCTCCCCTCTCTCCCCTCCCCCCTTCCTTCTATCATCTTCCCTCTTCTCCCCTCCCCCCTTCCTTCTATCATCTCCCCTCTTCTCCTCCCCTCCCCCCTCCCTTCTATCATCTCCCCTCTCTCCCCTCCCCCCCTCCCTTCTATCATCTCCCTCTTCTCCCTCCCCCTCCCTTCTATCATCTCCCCTCTCTCCCCTCCCTTCTATCATCTCCCCTCTCTCCTCTCCCCCCTCCCTTCTATCATGTCCCCTCTTCTCCCCTCCCCCCTCCCTTCTATCATCTCCCCTCTTCTCCCCTCCCCCCTCCCTTCTATCATCTCCCCTCTTCTCCCCTCCCCCTCCCCTTCTATCATCTCCCCTCTCTCCCCTCCCTTCTATCATCTCCCCTCTCTCCTCTCCCCCCCTCCCTTCTATCATGTCCCCTCTTCTCCCCTCCCCCCTCCCTTCTATCATCTCCCCTCTCTCCCCTCCCCCCCCCTCCCTTCTATCATCTCCCCTCTTCTCCCCTCCCCCTCCCTTCTATCATCTCCCCTCTCTCCCCTCCCCTTCTATCATCTCCCCTCTCTCCTCTCCCCCCCTCCCTTCTATTCATCTCCCCTCTTCTCCCCTCCCTTCTATCATCTCCCCTCTTCTCCCCTCCCCCCTCCCTTCTATCATCTCCCCTCTCTCCTCTTCTCCCCTCCCTTCTATCATCTCCCCTCTTCTCCCTCCCCCTCCCTTCTATCATCTCCCCTCTTCTCCCCTCCCCCCTCCCTTCTATCATCTCCCCTCTCTCCTCTTCTCCCCTCCCTTCTATCATCTCCCCTCTTCTCCCCTCCCTACTATCATCTCCCCTCTTCTCCCCTCCCCCCCTCCCTTCTATCATCTCCCCTCTTCTCCCCTCCCCCTCCTTCTATCATCCCCTCCCCCCTCCCTTCTATCATCTCCCCTCCCCCCTCCCTTCTATCATCTCTCCTCCCTCCCTTCTATCATCTCCCCTCTCTCCTCTCGCCCCTCCCTTCTATCATCTCCCCTCTCTCCTCTCCCCCTCCCCTTCTATCATCTCCCCTCTCTCCTCTCCCCCTCCCTTCTATCATCTCCCCTCTCTCCTCTCCCCCTCCCTTCTATCATCTCCCCTCTCTCTCTCTCCCCCTCTCTTCTATCCTCTCTCCTCCCCTCCCTTCTATCATCTCCCCTCTCTCCTCTCCCCCCTCCCTTCTATCATCTCTCCTCCCCCCCTCCCTTCTATCATCTCCCCTCTCTCCTCCCCCCCCTCCCTTCTATCATCTCCCCTCTCTCCTCTCCGCCCTCCCTTCTATCATCTCCCCTCTCTCCTCTCCCCCCTCCCTTCTATCATCTCCCCTCTCTCCTCTCCCCCCTCCCTTCTATCATCTCTCCTCCCCCCCTCCCTTCTATCATCTCCCCTCTCTCCTCTCCCCCCTCCCTTCTATCATCTCCCCTCTCTCCTCTCCCCCCTCCCTTCTATCATCTCTCCTCCCCCCCCTCCCTTCTATCATCTCCCTCTCTCCTCTCCGCCCTCCCTTCTATCAATCTCCCCTCTCTCCTCTCCCCCCTCCCTTCTATCATCTCCCCTCTCTCCTCCCCCCCCTCCCTTCTATCATCTCCCCTCTCTCCTCTCCCCCCTCCCTTCTATCATCTCCCCTCTCTCCTCTCCCCCTCCCTTCTATCCTCTCTCCTCCCCTCCCTCCCTTCTATCCTCTCTCCTCTCCCCCTCCCTTCTATCATCTCCCCCTCTCTCCTCTCCCCCCTCTCTTCTATCCTCTCTCCTCCCCTCCCTTCTATCATCTCCCCTCTCTCCTCTCCCCCCTCCCTTCTATCATCTCCCCTCTCTCCTCTCCCCCCTCCCTTCTATCATCTCTCCTCCCCCCCCCTCCCTTCTATCATCTCCCCTCTCCTCCTCTCCCCCCCTCCCTTCTATCATCTCCCCTCTCTCCTCTCCCCCCTCCCTTCTATCATCTCTCCTCTCCCCCCCTCCCTTCTATCATCTCCCCTCTCTCCTCTCCCCCCTCCCTTCTATCATCTCTCCTCCCCC